>JAJAGP010000638.1:71383-131383 GCA_025084515.1 Ancistrus triradiatus | reverse complement strand
GGATGCTATTCTTTAGCACTCAAACAAAAACACCCATTGGGACAGCGAGTGCGAGGTCAGCAGCATATCTGATACAGAGTTGACAGTACAGTGGTAATTTGAGCAGGTCAGCTGGGCGTAGCATGCACCTCAAGCTGAAACCTGAGGATGCTGGTGCCTACTGGCCTAAATCCTCTGAAGAAACCTAGTTATCCCAACCACACACTGCTATCTTTATCTCTATACTGGGAGGTTTAAGAATAATCTGAAAACACCATCTTTCCAGAAGGTTAAATCCTGAACTGATTATAGTCCAGAGTTTAAAAAACAAGAAGGCATTGTGTGATTTTCGTCTGGTTGCAGAAGACTGGCCTGTTTAAAGTAGGAAAATTTTATCATCTTTCCAAAAACATTTGGACTGTTTAAGACATTTGAGAGCTCTGCCATTTTTGAGAAACATTACTTTTGGGCCTGTCTGTTCCTGCCCAAAATATGAGGCTTGAGATGCACCAAGTCTATTTACGCCCAGGTACATTCCATTCCCTGGTGAACTTGAATGCAGCTTGGTAGGGAGCCTTCCTCCTTCAGATTTTTTTCCTCTGCCCCATTCAGTCTTTCAACAGAATGGCAAGACGCTTGTTATAAAAGCCTTAAGTGTGAGGTTAACAACCCTTTGGTTTCCCTGCTTGGCTGCAGTCTCTTGTTCTTTGCCTCATGTCTTGAGTGAACTCCATCATAAAGAGCTATCAAAACAGTCAATTACGACAGGCCTCGTCAGGCAAGGCGCTCCTTGTGCTTCCCAGGGGCAACCTATTCAGTGCCAAGCTAACAAGCAGTGCATGTGAAAGGACTCTTCGTAGCAGTTCTGATGCACGGCAATTGCATGGACAACCAAAAATGGAAAGAAAACTTATTTGTGATGCATTATCGCAGATCATCTGGACAGCTTTATCAGATTTTAGAGATTCCCTCTCTTAGTTTCTCATTTTTCATCTGCTTGCATTTGTTAATGACATATTTAAATGCATTTAGAACAAAGACAGAAGATCCATTTTCATACAAGAAGCTAGACTGAACTTTGTCTTGCACAGAGACACACAAAAAGCACTGGAGTTCACCACAATTTGGTTATACTCCCTCTCATCTAATATACTTCAAATCGAGTATGTCTGAGCAGAGACATCAAACTCAACTTAAATATTGTCCAACTGGTTTACACAAATTTATCTGCACGTTATTTTGACCTGGATCCAAGAATGGACACACTACCAGAAATATCATGTTTTTAGGCTGAATCATGAACCCTAGATATTATCATAATCTTTGGTTTTTAAAACTCAAGTTTTTAATTTGCAACTGAACATGGATATTTAGTTTCACATACATCGCCACCATGTTCTAGGTGTCCACAAGTAATCTCAAATTAACAAGAATTTTGTAATCAAACACTGTTTAAGTATGTTGTTAAATTGTCTACCTGTACTTTGTACATTAGAGGAAATGCAGTGTCGCTAATAAAACAGTTCTTCATTGTCCTGTTGGTGTATTCTTAATGCCATATCAGCCCCGGGGCTACATTTTACATACATGTCATTTGGCGGATGCTCTTATCCAGAGCGACTTACAATTGATACATTCTTACAGTCCAAGCAATTGTGGATCAGGCACCCAACAGTGGCAGCTTAGCAGAGGTGGGATTTGAACCCTGGACCTTCTGGTCAACAGTCCAGCGCCTTAACCGCTAGGCCACGACAGTAGATTCATGGCACAGTAGTATGGTGGTGGTTACTAATTTATGTCTAGTTACAAAACTAGACAAAAACTCTTAGGCCTGCTGCTCATATAACATGACGAGTTGTCAAATTCTGGTACAGGTTTGGATTTTTTGGCCAATGTTGGCTATAAGCAGGGGCACTCACAGGGTAACAGATTTGCTCCCTTAAGTGGACATGAGTCAGTCTTGTGTGGCCGATGCGGCACCTGCTGATTGCCACCTGATTTGGGTGACTCGTTTGGGAGAACATTTGGGTTGATATGATGTAATTGTTCGTTGTCTTGTTGTGTATCCTCGGCAGGGTAAAATGTGACGGCATCAGTGATATCCATGTGTTTTCTCGTTTGGGATTGCATTTTCAAACGCCTTTGCTATTGCTGTTTGATTACTTTGCAAACAACTCTTGTTTGCATGATGGCTGTTGTGCAAAATCCAAACCAGTTCATTACAACTGACGCTGATTTGTTTAGTCACCTACTCATCCCTGTCATAAGCCAAAATACACAAGGGCGATATATTCTGAGGACCCGCCCACTCTGGGCTATTACTGGTTATTCATGTGACCGTCATGGAAAATGCAAGCTGGACAAGCTGGTTAAAACTAATTCGGGTGACATGGCAGCGTTTTCAGTGCACGTGATAAAATGTGTCACAATTCAATGTTAAGAGAGACTGTGGAGAATTCTTCCTTTTTCACAATTTAATCATATTCACAACATCACCCAGCCCTAATTGGACCAGATCTATAGAAGCTAAATTCGCCTTGTTTGGCTATGGCAAACAGATACGGAGGAACAGTGTGTAACCGGAGGAGGAGCAAGTCTTTTAATGACTGAAGTGTGCAATGAAGCAGTCAGTCCAAATTACTCCAACTGTGCTCATATCACAAGTCAGTGGTGTGCACCACCAAAGCCAGCGACATTCCTTTTTTCCACTGTTTAACCACACTTTTAATGTTCAGGGTCACAGGGTCCAGAGCCCATCTCCTACCTGACTGGTTGGCAACTCTGGGACTCAAACCCTGGCCACCATGGTGGAGGACTAGCATTCTAGATTGCTGCACCACCCAAAGCAGCATACAGTCACCGTCTTTGTCTCTGGATAAAAAGCAAATGTCTCTGAGGCCAGGTGATAATTCCAGGCTCAAAGTCAGCATTCAAGTTCATCTCATGGTATTAGAACTAAATAGCACATTTTTAAGACATGATTCAGCCCTAGCCTTCAGACAATAGATTCTTTCATCCACTATTTTGAGCTCAAACCTTATAGCAATTCCACACGTATCAATATCAAAGCTGTCATATCTTGTAAATAAGCAATGATATTCATTTTGGGAACTACGAGTTGAAGGCCAAGTAAAGCATGCACAGACGTTTGAAGTCAAAACCAATATCAAATAACCTCACAAGCCTGTCTTGTATGCGCAGCTGTATTCCATCAGCGCTCAAAGATACGGCAGAATGAAGAGCGGAACAGGGCAATTATACAAAAAAATCCAACCCTTCAATTGGACAGATGTTCCTGACAGGCTCTTTATTTCCGCCACTCTCCAGCTCAGACTTCAAAGCCAAAACAAGAACCAGTGAAATACTGTTTCCGTAACAATACAAACTCCAATCAAGCCTTTCTAGAGACACAGCAAGGGGTCGCTGATGGTACAAACATGGGTCACGCACTTAATGTGGAAAAGACCGTTTAGCCACCTCACTGACAGCTATCGCGTTTATCAATTTTAAAAGTTCCATTATATAACTGGAAACCCACCAACTTCAGACCTTAACCACCAGAGATTCCACATTACAACAATGATCCTCTGAATGGATGAATGAATGAAACTTAATCTGTATTGGAGAATACCCACTTCAGTACTTCATAATACAAGAAAAACCACTGTGGCAGGAGAAAAAAGCCGTCGTGTTACATGGAGCAAAAGCTGACAGTGATGACAATGTGGAACCGTGATCATTTACAGTCTTACCTGGATATAGTAAACCTGATCACAGCTTTGAGTCCCAACAGCTTTATGGAATGTGGAGACAGCCAGGAAGTTCAACATAAAGAGCTTCTTTCATTGTAGAAGCAAAAGCAAATCACACGTTTACCCGATTATCCTGGTCAGGTCATGGATTATCAAGGGAGGGCATGGAGCATAAACCGAAATTCACTGGGCACTGGCAGAAGTACATCCTGAGCAAGGCGCCAGTCTGTCACAGGGTTCTGTAAATGCACAACACACTGCAAACCCCACCCGGAATTCAATCCCAGGCTTTTCCAGCAACTGCCATTTATTACAGAGTCATCAAAGCTGACATTTTATTTTAGCAATTAACTTGTGATGAGTAGTGACAATGCATTTTTCAGGAACTGAGAAGGCCTAGCAGTTAAGGTACTAGCATCTGCTTCCCCCACCTCTGCCAAGATACCACAGTTAGGTCTTTGTCCAAGGCCCTTAACTTACAGTTGCATTGATTGTAAAACTATCAGCCGCAAGTGACTCTGGATAAATAACATAAAAGTAAAGTCAATTCTCAGTTTCTAGAGCACAATCAACTCAACAGCAACTAGTTCAACTGTTTTTTCTTAAAGCAACCAAAAAAAGTGGCCACCAGCACTCAAAATACCTTGAGAGTTCAACACCAGTTACTAGCTACTTAAACACATAAAATGTAATCTTATCTCGACCCATGGTGTAGATATGAGATGAAAAATCCTGCCACAAAGCCACAATGTTCAGGAAGGAGGTGTGAATAGAGCAAACTGATAACCTTGTGGCAGTGGGAACGGCACAATGACATGGAAAGGGCAAGAATTGTTTAGCTTAGCATCTACGCCGATTTTCCTGATAAGGGTATACATTTTCCACCACTATGACAGTGTTTTATCAGGAATGGTATTTTTCTCACATAAAAGTAGATCCATTTTACTATGACGTGTGTCAGTGATGTTGCTGAAGTCTGCTTTTTAAGAACAAGGACTGACTATATAAAGACCTACATGTATTACAATACATTCTTAACACAAAGGAGCAAAGCTTATATGTCAGTGTTATTTCCAGTATAACAACAAGAGCAGGTTGGCAGCTTTTCCGCTCACCTGAAGTAGCACAAAATTGCGCAATCAGGGTGTTTGTATGTTTTGGCATTACTCTAATGCATTCACTTGTTTAATCATGCTGCATGGCTTCTGACTCACAGAAATGCAGCATCACATTTCGTTTTCATTTCACGTTTGCTGTGCTGAGCGCATTTACCCAACCATTACATAACATATCAGTGGTGTGCTTCTGGCAGGGGCAGTCAGGGACGGGGTCATTCCTTGGGAGAGTGACCTCTCCCAATTGCATCCAGGGCATACTTACACAAAAAAGGGTTGGGTGTTTGTGGGTTCTATTTTCTAATTTGGGGCAGTTATAAGACTAGACATTCGCTCTTAGGCTTGTTGCTTGTAGAAATTTGTTAAGTTTTCCAATTTTGGTGTAGCCCAGAATTTCTTGAATAATACTGGTTGCCAGCAGACGTGTTCTGTCTTGTTGGTAGGATGGGCACTCGCAAAAAAGGGTTAAAATGTGGAGGAACAAATATCCAATTGGGTGAACCTTTGACTACACAGCCACACCCATGGCTAATGGGTGCACACATCCATCAATTTTAATAGACAAACACTAGAAGCAGTTAAAGACAACGCCTTATGGCAAGTCAATTGGTAATATTTCTGTCTGGTGAACTGCAAGTGCAACTGCTGGGGGGAGTAAAACCTGTCCTCAGTTGAACTACTAAAACTTAAAGAATGTAGTTTTGTGCTTCCAGATATTTGGTCTTGTTTTAGCAATGCCCCAGGAACAAGATGAGGCTCAAAGTAGTAGTCTTGAGTTTGCTGTGAAGGCTTGGCTGGATTTAACAGGTCCTTTGTTTTAAGCCCATCCAACATCTTTGAGACGAATCGGAATCCCTTCTACAAGTACGTCACATTACTTACACAATATCACTGTTAACCCTGAACCACTTCAGACCTGTACAGTCATTTTCTGTATGTTTTAACAGCCAAGGTGACTACATACTCGATTTCAGCACACAAAGATGTCCACAAACCTTTAGCCACGTGATCTACACTGCAAAACAATCTAACAAACCAAACCTCTATCTAACATGACTACAGTATATGACAGGCCTCAGTATCCCCCACACCAACAGCAAACACCATTAGATCGTTGACCCTGAAGTGATGGTCTTAGGCTTGCAGTCAGAGCAGCAGGGCAGATTAGATTTGCAAACAGCCCTAACCAAGCAGCAAAGTGGAAATAATTTCCCCTGGATAAACAGGGAGCAGCGGGCCAGGTTTTACAAGCTGCCAGGGAGCCCGAGGTGACATTTCCCTCATCCACACACTCGATCTTTGATCTCCACGTGCAGGTCCTTCTCGGCGAGGTGATAACTCGGGCAGCCCTCGGCCATATGGTCACGAGGCTACATGACTGCTTGCAAAACCCTATGTAGATGGGATGGATTGGTCTTGTTGCTGCGCTTTTGTTTCTGACAGCTGGAAAAATATTCATCAAGAGCCTCAGAGGTCAAATAGTTCTTATGACTGGAACGACTCACAGCTCATGTAGGATCCTTGAGCCACCCTTTTAACCTTGCGACATTTACTAACACAGATGAGAAGAGCCGAATTTGTCAATTACATTTCATTATAGTTTTATGATGCCAATAAACTGAACAGTCCATCTCTGGTTAGTTCCACCTCCTGAGTGTCAACAAGTTTTTTATTTGTGATACCTATTTAACAACCACTTACGTAGAAATGGGTGTGGTTATTTGAAACACACACCCAAACACACAGTATTCGTCTTTTAAAGTGATATAGGAATAAGTTTGGAATAAAGCATATTTTTACATATGCAGAAGATGGATATCTAATGACAGTCTGTTTCTATTGTGGCTTGGTGTTTGATCAGTCTTTTGCCATTTCACTTCGGATTGGGAGTTAATGCAGGACACAGCTTGTTTATACTGGCGCCATGTCCAAGGTTGGTTCCCACCTTGCCCCCATGCTACCAGTTCACCCCAAGCCCTCAGCCCCAGACTGAATTAAGTGGGTATGGAAAATGAGCAAGTGACAGCAGCCTGAAGCAATTAAAATGTATAATTACTGTCGCACAACAAAAGGTCTTGCAACGTGCAACAGCACACGCATCTCCTGTTCATGGCATGGAAAACCGGTGACTGGCAGCAAGGTTTTAAAAATAAGCACATGCACCACGTGCACCCGGAAGACATTTTTCCATGCTTTAACGTGTCCTTTTATCACATCCGTAATGAAAGCACTGCAACGCCGCTCTACACAGGAGCCAATTTCTTCTCTAATCTTCCACAGCACATGCATGGTTGGCACAACATTGGACGCAGACTCGTTCCCACATTTCTCCCCAAATCCAAAATTGTCTTCTGTTGAAATGCCCAGTGAAGGAACGCAGGAGGAGAAGGGAGTGCGATCCCACGCTTCAGATGTGCACAACAGAGCCTTCATTTTGGCTGATGATAAAATGTGCAAGTCGATGACAATCCCTTTCACCATCGCATAAAAGATGTTTTTGTTTAGCACGGCCCTTGGTCACTGTAGTACAGTCTGTGACTGTTTGACTGCGAGCTGGAAAAATAGGCACGGTCCGAATTAGGTGCCAAGGTCAAAACATGCAGTCAGCCCATGAATTATTGCCCTGGCTAAAAAATGGTGTTTGGAATTTCACACTGAAAAGATGACTGAAGTCTAACCTTTAACTAGAGAACAATAAAAAAGCTTTTTTTAAACAAAGCCATAGGTACCATTTATTTACACCATCATGATCAAAACATAACTGAACCAAGTTCTCATGCTAATCCAGGACTTCCTCTTTCAATGCTGTATAAGTTATGCAGTGACACAGACTACATTCCCATAGACGTCCTTTAGAGTAAAAACAATTCCAAATCACTGTGTGACCCCTTCTAGAAGTGGAAAAACTAAACTGACCTCAATTCATCACATGATCTGCCTTATCGCATACAGTGGAGAAAATGTGAGACCTCTTCGAGAAACAAGTACTATAAATGAAAAGATATTATGTTCTCTACCACATCGGGTCTCTCCAGCTGAGCACAGTGCTGAAGAGAAGTGAAAAGCTTCCTGAAATTAAAGGAGGAGGGAAAATCCATTTAAATCACATCCTCTCAAGGGATTTACAGACCCTGAGGAATTCCTGTTTCACTCAACATGCAGTTGTGGCTTCTCTAGGAGTTCACCATGTATAAATGAGAGAGAAATGCTCAATTTAAGTGAATAACGTCTTACAATGCCCTAATTAAAACTTGCAGATCTTTCTTCCATTTTCTATAGCATGTCACATCTTCATTTTTTTAACCACTCCTACAACACTTATTCAAGTCAATGGTTAGTATACACAATAGTAAACTCTTTAAGCCACGCTGTTTCCAAACTAGCTCACATGCAGAGATTTTATAAGAAACAAATTGGGGGAATTTGCATACATTTCAACGACTTTACAGTATTTTACCTTCACCTTTTCATGTCCTAGATAGGGTCTCAGGGGTTGTGTCCATTAATCTCAATGAACAGATGCCCCAGGTAGCATACCTTGGATGGGATGCCCGGACATTGAAGGGGTATCTAGAGGGCACAGTTACAGCACCAGGGGATAATCAGCCAACCACATTTCCCCTCAAAGACACAACCAAACATTTCTGCTACTGATGCCGGGACGTGCTTTTAAACATGCTATATCAATGGAATAAACTTGAAACCAAATGTTAAACTGTCCATTGGATTTCTTGACTTGTTACTCAATGCAAAAAGCAGTGAAATAAAACAACAACTTTACATTTTCAGTCATTGAGCAGACAGCCTTACCCAGACCGTCTTACAACAGAAACATTTTTATGGGCCTTGCTTAAGTGGGAGTTTGGCAGAGGTGGGATTTGAACTCTGGACCTTCTGGCCCACAGTCCAGTACCTTAACCATTAATCCACCGACCCACATAATAATAAGAATCAAACTCCCATAGAACAAAAACATTCATGCCATTTCATGAATATATTAAGTTGTAGGATGAGAGAGTGCATTCTATAAAGGGTTAACCATATTAAGGCATTTCTATATTATTACAATGCCACACACTGCCAGTTTTAACATGAATAATGTGAATAATGCAAAGTACACTTTTCACTACATTAATCTACTATGGACCACATCAACAAGCAAGCACACTGCTAAGCACACTAGTAGGTCTATAATGCCCAAAAATGAGAAACAGGTGTGGAGAACAAAAGAAAAAGAGCCACAATTAAAGCACCATTAACTCGCTATCCAATATCCAGCTATAATGTCATCCTTTTTGCCACTCAAATGCAGGTTTTTCTCATTCTTTACATTTATTTAAGGCGTGAAGTCGAAATAAGGACCTTAGCTCAATCATAAAAAGTCGATTTATTTATAGCTCCAGTAAGAAACACTTGCACTAATAGCTACTGTTTGCACATTTGTAGCATAACACTGAAACAAACTCACCTCGTTAGGAAAGGCGCGCGCGTGCAGTGCGGTGCAGTTTATTACTGAAGTTTTCCGCCGTTTTCCTATTACCCAGGTATTTGGCATTCGCGTATCTTCTAACCGTTGAGCCAAAGTAGCGTTTTAATCTTAAGTTTATGCTTAACTGAATAAATAAAAAGAACTGTGTTTACATCTCTTTCGTTCTCTCTTAGCTCTCCGGTTTTGCATGCGCGACACCGCGCTCGAACAGGACAGCTCCAGGGTGCGCATGCGCCCTAGATGGCATGGCTTGTCCTCGTACAATGCGTGACACGGCCTGACGTAACAGCTCAGGTGCTCCAATTACTCATGTATACAGGTACAACACTGGTGTACCGCTTTAGGGTGGGTTCCAGTTTATTATCAGGGCGCGTTTAACTGTAAATGGGTTCAATTGGGATTCATTTAGATGTTTGCAGAGCTTTTACGCCAGAAGAAGGAAAGATCAAGTGCATAACTGGCACGGCTGTCCTGCTTAAAAACCAGCGTATGATGTGTGCTATGCTGGTCATTAGCAAGGCCAAGTTGGTCCCACTTGCAGTGACGGTTCTTGGGTGTAGTGCCCCGTGACAACAAGGGGCGGGAGAGAGCTGTCACATCAACGACAACTTCACATAAAACTTGATTTTTCCAAGATGAACTTCACAGTTTCTTATATGACTCTCCATTAAGCACATCAATATTAACCAGATGTTTTGCTGAAAATGCTTCTTCTGAGCTGATGACTAACAGACCCCCCCCCCCGACACACACACACACACATACACACACACACATACACACACATACACAAAACAATACATTTTACAGTATTTTAAAACTTATGAAAAGGATGAGTATACTCACTATGTGATTTTTTTTTTTTGCAATTAACCCATATTTCTTGTTAACTCTGAGCCATTAAGACCTTCTCAAGGAATTTGGATAGTTTCAAAATAAAGTTGATAACACTACTGACATGAAATACAGGGATATGTGATTTTATAAATTAGTCAAAGTTTTTGATACTTTGTTAACATTGAGGTAACGTTTTAATATATGTCATTAAAATTTGTGCAAAATAATATTTTAATGTGTATTTATATACCCCAAGATGTTGAATATGAAGTCAAATGTCTTTTCTGGAAAACGGCATTTGTAATAACATAAAGCTGTCAGAATTGGTTCCATTTCTCAATAACATATACATTCATGAAAATGTATTAGTTATCTTTGATTATTTGCTAGATCGTGTTTTATTAAAGCTACAAAACAGTGGGGCAGGTTGGCTACCATATTTTGAGAATGACTCACGTTACTTGCAAAATATATACTAAAAAAAAGAATACATTTTCTGGGTGCATATAGGGTGGGATCGGGGTAACAGGTCTCGCCCAGTTCATCGGCTCTCAACTTTGAAAATTTGCACTACCTCTACACCAAATGAGGAAAATAGAAATCCTGCTTACTCAAAGTCTCATATGACAGAAATTTTTCGTGCTAGATTTATTGTACGAGGTAATCATCCAATGTGCAGTGTGAATAGACATTAGGTAGAAACACCTTTGAACCTATTGGCACCCATATCCATCTAAGACGTGACATTCAACTTATTCTTTAGAGCACAAAACTGAGTTCTACAAGACATGCAGGCTACATCAACATCTGGGCAAACATTAACTTTGTTCCAGAGCCTTGTCTGACTGCTAACAATGCTAAGTGGCAGGTCACACGTTACAAAGTCATTAGAGAAAACTATTTTCTCTTTACACACAATGCACAGCTCTAGGTGAAGTAAGGCCTTTGTGAAAATGTATTGTTGTAGTTGCCTTTATCCAGTGTACTGTTGTGTTACAATCACACTTTTTATATAAAGTGAGCTGTGCGAGTGATAGACCTCTAAGCATTGCATTGTAGTACATAAAGAACTATAGAAACATAACATTCTTGTTGTTGTGCTGGATTTTACACCGCTACAGTAGCTAACCAAAGCCTGACCAATTTTAACATGTTGAAACATTCCCATACACAATTAGCATGAGTACTTCCAAACAACAGCCTACACATATCTGAGTTCATGTCAGGTTTGTTTACAGTACATACAGTATGTCATAGTGTGTCATGGACTGAGGCATCTTGAAAATACAATCACGAGTCTGTATGCTTTAACATAAGGGATTAATAAGGCTTATCTTTCGAGCGGTGGACCTCAAGGTGACCATTATAATTCTCAAGGGGAAAGCTAACGTAATACACACACCGAGCATAATGTTATAACGATTCACGTTATAAAACGAGAGCCAAAAGAGCTCTGCAGGAGCTCGTTTTCGTATTTTTAAGGTGCATTGCGTATACACGTGACAAAGAACTGCAGTAATATAAATTGTTGTAAGTTGACAACCATTTTCTCCGAGTGCTGTTTAAAAACACACTACACTTTTACAGCTTATTGCGCCCTGACTGGATGGTTTGAGTAAGGCTGACATCTAGCGGTTAGAGAAGGTATGCAAACGTATTCTCTTTTTTATTTCTCGTAATTCCCCCTACGCTTTATAATAATTCTTTAAAATGCATTTTTTGTTTAAAACATGAAAATAAATGTAGATAGCCATTTACATCTGCGAAACAGCTAAATTATTTTTCTTTACTGCACCTTTATGAGTAAAATCTCGAGACTGTTGTCCCAATTGTTATAGAAATATTCAAACTAGCCTGAGTACAACAATCATGCCATGGTCAAAATCACTTTTTTCCCATTCTGATAGTCGCTGAACATTGCATGATATGATGCAATATTACATATTAGTGAGTGGCAACAGCATGTGAACCTTTGCTTTCAGTATCTGATGATGATGGCAAGCCGCCCTGGCCCAGATGCAGCAAAACAGGCCCAAACCATGATACTACCACGACAATGTTTCACATATGGGATAAGGTTCTTATGCTGGAATGCAGTGTTTTCCTTTCTCCAAACTTAGTGCTTTTCTTTTAAACCAAAGAGTTCTCATCCGTCTCATCTGTCCACAAAACATTCTTCCAATAGCCTTCTGGCTTATCCATGTGATCTTTAGCAAACTGCAGACGAGCAACAATGTTCTTTTGGAGAGCAGTGGCTTTCTCCTTGTAACCCTGCCATGCACACCATTGTTGTTCAGTGTTCTTCTGATGGTGGACTCATGAACATTAACATTATCCAATGTGAGAGAGGCCTTCAGTTGCTTAGAAAGTTACCCTGGGGTCCTTTGTGACCTTTGCCAACTATTACACCACCCTTGCTCTTGGAGTGATCTTTGTTGGTCAACCACTCCTGGGGAGGGTAACAATGGTCTTGAATTTTCCTCCATTTCAACACAATATGTCTGACTGTGGATTGGTGGAGTCCAAACTCTTTAGAGATGGTTATGTAACCTTTTCCAGCCTGATGAGCATCAACAACTCTTTTTCTGAGGTCCTCAGAAATCTCCTTTGTTCGTGCCATGATACACTTCCACAAACATGTTTTGTGAAGAGCAGACTTTGATAGACCCCTGTTCTTTAAATAAAACAGGGTGCCCACTCATTGTAGATTGTCATCCCATTGATTGAAAACTCCTGACTCTCATTTCACCTTCAAATGAACTGCTAATCCTAGAGGTTCACATACTTTTTCCACTGATTAATATGTAATATTGGATGATTTTCCTCAATAAATAAATTACCAAGTATAATATTTTTGTCTCATTTGTTTAACTGTGTTCTCTTTTAGGATCTACTTTTAGGACTTGTGTGAAAATCTGATGTTGTTTTAGGTCATATTTAGGCAGAAATACAGACAATTCTAAAGGGTTCACAAACTTTCAAGCACCACTGTACTTTGTAAGCTCTCAGAACTGATTTGTTAATAGTTTATGTAAATTGTGTGTTAAAATCAAGTTGCTCGCTGCACTGCTACACTCATTTCAATTAAATAGAACCTAAACTGTAATTTGATCAAGTCTTACTTAGAGTACACATCTTACTTCATTTGATAAGTGATCGTATTTCATTAACCTTTAATGAAATCTGTTAGATATGCACCACGTGTGAAAGCAATGCTAAGCCTTGGTTAGGTTGGCCTTTGCACCGTTTGCTTCTTTGCCAATACTACCCTGTAAACTAAAGCAAATAACTGTTGCTGGTCTTCTTATTTAAGCAGTTAATCATTACAGAATAGAATTGCCT
This sequence comes from Ancistrus triradiatus, assembly GCA_025084515.1. Lineage (NCBI taxonomy): Eukaryota > Metazoa > Chordata > Actinopteri > Siluriformes > Loricariidae > Ancistrus > Ancistrus triradiatus. The sequence continues at coordinate 117,869 of JAJAGP010000638.1, read as the reverse complement.
GTCCTGGTTTGTGTGCACGTAAAACGCCATGCTCATTCATCAAATGCTTGTAGATCACCCATTTTTGTAATTTCATAACAAGACTAAAGTCCTGCTTTGTAATCGAGTTGTGACTTTAACCCCAGTAGTGGTGACGCAGCGGATTTTAAGCGCTGCAGATCCCCGATTTGGGGCCCGCGTGCTTCTTTCATTCTTGCAATGCAGGACTGTTTCAGTGAGACCACGCCCCGTTTAGATACAACCACGCCCCCTGTACACTCTTCTGAACTCCAGTTCCGTGTTGTTATAAGAAGTTGACTAATTCGTCTTTGCGCTGTTTCTAGTCCCTTAACCTGTCCTGTATTGAGAGTGAAAATGTCGGACCGGGGAGCTTTCGATACCAATGTGATCACTCTGACCAGGTTTTTGTTAGAGGAAGGGAGGAAAGCGAAAGGAACTGGAGAACTGACGACCCTCCTGAATGCCATGTGTACAGCTATTAAAGCCATCTCGAGCGCAGTGAGGAAAGCAGGACTCGCCAACCTGTGAGTTCATGAGATCAGATCATATTCATCTTAAAATGCTATCCAGGTCTGCAGTCAGGGACCTGGGATTAGTCATCAGCTAACTTAACCCACTAAACAGACTATGCAAAAGTTTGAAGTTCATTAAGCTAATGACAGCTTATAAAGACCAGATTGGATGATCTGGAAATGTGGGGAAATATACGGAATTGTACTTATTATCTTTCTGCATGTTCCTTGCAAAAACAGGACACGGGTGCACAAACATTTGCACAAGACTGTATTTACGTCAGACATCCCCAATGCTGTAAAGTTGTGCTTGGATATGTCACCTCGAAGTTTAACCTCCAGATCGTAATACTTTATTATTTATTAGTTTTGACTGTATTTTTTTTGTGTTGTAATCTTAGTGTTGTATTGCAGACTCATCCTATGTCACAAATTATACTGTAATGTTATGTTTTGATGTTTAGCTTTGGTCTGATTCATAAAAGGAAGTACTGGTTATGTATTTTGTAATACTGGAATGGTAAGACTTGGGTGTCATTACTGTCTTACAACTGAAAACTGAAGGGTACTTAGATAAAAAAAAACTGGACTTACTATATGTATTAACTGTTACTGTGGGACTGTAGCTAAGGTACTGAACTATGGACCAGAAGGTCCAGGGTTCAAATCCCACCCAGACCCGAATCTCAAACTGCCACTGTTGGGTCCTTGATCAAGGCCCTTAACCCACAACTGCTTGGATTATAAGAATGTTTCAATTGTAAGTCGCTCTGGATATGGGTGTCTGCTAAATAACAAAAATGTAAAATAAACATATAATAAGCTCAGATTATTTTATGTAATTATGTGTACATTTCACTACATTTGAGTACATTTGCAATTAATTTTTGGTGGTGTCGTGGTTAAGTACCTGACTACAGACCACTAGATCTAAGGTTCAAATCCCACCTCTGTCAGGTTGCCACTATTGGGTCCTTGAGCAGGTCCTTTACCCACCATAGATAATGGCAAAATGCCAATTTTGTAATAATATTTTATTCCTTGTCTAAAACAGCTTATCATTTTGTTATAGCAAGTTCCATATCAGCCCCGAATTTCACAAAAACACAAAACAAGCGTAATTACTTTATTCCAAGGTGGGTTTGGTGAAGCAGGTTAGAGCTAGTGAAAGAGATTTTGAGATGGCACCCAGGGTGGCCAATCAGACAATGAGGTAACCATTGCTACTGGACCACCCCTCTGGCTCCGCCTCTGCTCTAAACATGAAAAATGCTTGTGTGTTACTTGCAATGGATTGCCACGTCCAGGTCCATGTCCATTGGTTTCCCCTTGCTGCCGGATAAGCCCTGGATCAGCAGATATATAAAATGCAGGAATGAATGAATACAATTTGTTTGTTCCTTAAAGAAGCTGCATGAAATATCTTTTATATGAGAGAATAAACAAAACATGCCAGTAGATCCTGAGCAGAGCTCTTATGCAACTCCTGTTGTTTGTAATGACCTTTACTCAGAGTGCTGGAGTTACAACATCAAGGCTTACAGAGTTTGGACTCTCCCTATATCAGGAGGAACGTGAATGATTAAATTAATTACAACCAGTCCCAATGTGTTTAATCTAAGGACATATGAACTTTCACAGTCTATTCCTGTGATAAAGGAATAGGCTTCTTGCATTGAATGAATGTTGACATAGATGTAAAACAATTCTAGTAGAGACTGTTTTGGTGCAGCAGTTAAGGTACTGGACTATGGACCAAGCAGCCACTGTTAGCCCCTTGATCAAAGACATAATGGTCTTTGATCAAGGGGCCAACAGTGGCTGGTTGGTCCATAGTCATAACTGCTTGGAATGTACACTGTAAGACTGTATCAGTTGTAAGTCACTCTGGGTAAGTTCGTCATTGGTAAATGACTCAATGTAAATGTAAATGCGATTGAAATCTGAAAGTCCTGATGTTTAGGCCAACAACTGGTGACCCACTACTTTAAAAAGGTATTGTTGGCCAGTTATTTGGAATAGTGTTCAGACCCAAAATAACAGTAGATTGCATAATAATTCAGATATACAGTTACAGCTGAAATGATACAGATTTAATTGGAAGGCTGTAGTAAAGCTGTTACGTAAATACGTCTAAATGTTTATAGTTGTTTTATAATTTAATAACGATACACTTTACTCATGATTCAATACTGAGTTCATAATTTGTTCCTTTAAAGAAGGAATCTCTGACGTTTAAGAAGTCTACTTTCCCACACTGTTCCGCTGCCCATTGTTTCATCAGTTATATAATTACATATTATAACCATGTTGCTCGTTGTTACTGCACAGGTATGGCATTGCTGGTAGTACGAACGTGACTGGGGACCAGGTAAAGAAGCTGGACGTCCTCTCGAATGACCTCGTCATAAACATGATCAAATCGTCCTTCACCTCCTGTGTTCTGGTCAGCGAGGAAAATGAGAATGCCATCATAGTGGAGCAGGACAGGAGGGTATGTGCTGATCAGACACCTTCTTCTTATGACAACTTATTGTTTTTGGATTAGTCTAATAGAAATATCTCTGTCGTTCTGATTAAAGGGTAAGTATGTGGTCTGCTTTGATCCTCTGGATGGATCCTCCAACATTGACTGCCTGGCTTCAATCGGGACCATCTTTGCCATCTATAAAAAGGTACGCTTGAATAAAAACCAACTGGCATGTAAGGGTCATTACCTGTGCATGGGATGCATTGAAATTTCATTAAACGTTTTTGACAAAAAGCTAAAAAACACGGTTTAATATTTTTAATATTGATTTCAGGCCATCTGAATAGAAATAGCAAACAAATGGAGCTTAGGGAAGAAAAGCTTGAACTTGGAGGCACTCAAAGCAAGCATGTAGCAGTTACTGTACATAATATTGGAAGTTTTTGTTAATATTACCAAACAGAACCCTAAAAGAGCAACATCAGCTCTTGTAATTAGCGTGTTGAGGGGCAGAAGCCACCAAATTCTGGTGTGCTGCCCATTCTTGACGACTTCAGAATATATTAATTAATTAATTAATTATTTTCAAAGCTGTAGGTACTTGGTCAGAGTACGGTTTGTGCTGAAAGTGTATATATGTTTATTATCAGATTCCCATCGTAAAATCATAAATCTTGCCATAGTAAAACGGAGACTACCTGTATTAAAATCCACTATTTTTTTCTACAGACGACAAATGATGAGCCGTGTGAGAAGGATGCTCTGCAGATCGGTAGAAACCTAGTGGCTGCTGGGTATGCTCTGTATGGCAGTGCCACCATGATTGTTCTCTCAACCGGACAGGGAGTCAACTGCTTCATGCTGGATCCAGTGAGTCCATAGTAGCATGAAGCAAATCAGTCTTTTTCAAAGTGCTTTACACCTTACTACTGGAGGACAAAAATAGTTCATGTGTTAGAAGACTTATGGTTGATGTGGATGATGTGTCTCTCACACGCTTTGGTAGGCCATTGGAGAGTTCATACTGGTCGACCGCGATGTGAAAATCAAGAAGAAAGGAAAGATCTACAGTCTGAACGAAGGCTACGCCATGTACTTTGACCCTGCTGATACAGAGTACCTGGAGAAAAAGAAATTCCCAGAGGTATAGATGAACTTTGAATGAAAAACAATAGAATTAGAAGTGAAGGAGCTACAATGTCTGTGTGGCATAAACCATAATGTACAACTACTGTGCAAAAGGGTTCCATTAGATTAGAAACAGCATTGTTTTAGCTATGGTATAATAACCGTAATTGTTTTTCAGTCTCTTTGAGTACAACCAGAAAATAAAGGAAATGTCTATGCAGTATTTAAAACGGAAGAAAATCAGAAAACACGGCTTCTATAAGCTATATCTAAGTATTTAGTGTGGTCTCACCTTACACTTGAGCAATAGCAGAATCTTGGAATGTCATTGGGATGCCAAGAAGCTTGATTAGGAATGGTCTTTTTGTAAGGTTAGCAGGTAAAAAAACACTTTTTATAAGGGGAATACGGTGAAAAGGTTAAGATATGATAAATCTGACAAAGATTATAATGAAGATCAGTGGAAAAGAGGATTATGGAGGGATGAATCAAAGTTGGAATCTTAAATATGGCCATTCTAGAATTTCTAAAAGGACAAATCTAACGGTGGCCTAAGACTTTTGCATGGTACTTTATACAGCTGTGCATATATAACTACTCGTGTTGTTCATTTTCTGCAGGGAACCAATGATTTATACTTTCTGCCTTCACAATGCATTAGAAAATCACTATAAACCTAAATAGTCACTAATAATCACTAAAAACCTAACCCTAAACTAACAGCAATACATTATATTTTTCCCGGGGCTTAAGTCAGCTAGATGATCTGGCTTTACAGGTAAAACCATAGTTGAAGATGAAGAAGCTTCCTCAATGAACTTTGGCCTAAATCGCACATCATCAAACTCCCTTCATCCCATTTTGTTATGAACTGCTGTATTAACCTTGACAATGGTAGAAAGTTGCTTTGTGTTGCTGTCTTATTAGAGAATGTTATCGTTTTAGGATGGCAGTGCGCCCTACGGAGCACGCTACGTGGGCTCAATGGTAGCAGATGTGCACCGAACCCTTGTTTACGGAGGCATTTTCCTATACCCAGGCAATGCGAAGAGTCCCAAAGGGAAGGTATATTGAAAGATTCTTTGCTTCTTTAAGGCTTTAAATCTGTATGGAAATGCAAATAGGCACAGAGAGATTGTTGGGAAGGTTAGTTCATACTGTATATGCAAAACTCAATCAAGGAAACACTCCTCTTAGTTCCAGTAAGTTGGATTAACTATGTAGGAGGAAATTATAAGGTCACATCCTGTAAAGGGTTGGAGTCTAGATGCAACAGCAGGAAACAGCCAACAAAATATCAGCTTTGGGTAGGATTTCATTAACAACATGGGGTGCGTCCCATTTCAGGGGCTGCATCCTTTGGAGGTTGCATTTGAAGACCAATTGCGTCATAGCGGCACGCCTAGGCTGTCCCATTTCGATGGCTCCTCTGTATGCGGCCGACAAATGCGCCCTTCTTTTACCTGATAAGGAAGGATACAACTGATATATCCTTCACCACCCAACATATCTTGAGGTGCATTGTGTGCTGTGACGCAAAAACGGAAATCTGCTGTAGAGAAAACCATCTCATTTTGGTTTGGCCTTTGCCACGGTCTACGCAGCCTTCGAAGGACACGCCTTCGAATGATACAGTCCCTGAAATGGGATGCAGCCATTGTTTGTCCCAATACTTTAAGCTAGTGCTTGCAAGCTGGACAACCTCGCCCAAGGAGGTTGGGTCCCTTTTTGAGTCTTGGTCCTCCTAAGGTTTCTTCCTATAACTCGGGGAGTTTTTCCTTGCCACTGTCGCCCTAGGCTTGCTCAATTTGGGATTGGACATAGTTATTAGGAGATAATCTAAACTTGTAAAGTTGCTTTGAGACAATGCTCCATTGTAAAAAGCGCTATATAAATAAATCTGACTTGACTTGACTTGACAGTTTTGCATACTGTACTGTTGTTCATTGTTGGGCCAGTTCTGATTATATTTCTGTGAATTAATTTATAAGTTGACTATAGAAACTTGTCTAAATCAATGTATGCCGTTCAAGTCAAGACCTATAAACATATAAAGTGACAAAGTAGGTCGAAAGCCTAACAGCTTCCCTAATGGTCTAGTGGCTAGGAATCGGCACTGTAGTAGCCTAGTGGTTAAGGTACTGGACTATGGATCTAAAGTTCCAGGGTTCAAATGCCAGCAAGTTTCAAATGTTGGGTCCTTGAGCAAGATCCTTTACCAACAATTGCTTATATTGTACGATTATGTCAATTGTAAGTCACTGTATATAGTGGGGTCTGCTAAGTATTTGTTTCTCTCTACCGTAGCTCAGGCTGTTGTACGAGTGTAACCCCATGGCCTTCATCATGGAGCAGGCTGGTGGAATGGCCACCACAGGGAAAGAAAACGTGCTGGACGTCGAGCCTCAGAGCATCCACCAGAGGGTCCCGCTGGTGCTGGGGTCTCCGGATGATGTTAAGGAGTACATCGCCATCTACCAAAAACATCACAAGTGACCACATTTTTAAAACCCAAGAGACCAAATATTTTAATGACCAATTACAGTTCCAAAATTCCATGCTCACGTTCAGGGTTGATTGTTTTACACCAAAGAAGTAGTACAAGTGTACAAGTGTCTTGTGAAGGATCAGTCTCAGAGTGACGCTTTCCTATTCGCACAAACGGGGACAGTTTTACACATACAGACCCATGATTCATGACTTGCTCACATTGTAGGAGTTCATAAGGAACGGGAAGAAATGAGCAGGTCAGAATGGATTGAGGTCTGGATTGTTTTTATATCTGTGCATTTCAGTGAATAAGTGTGTGCCTGGGGTTATGTTGTGAAAGTGAATAAATTCACGTGTCAAAAAATGGACTGCAGTTTAATACAATGTGATGAGGTTTTTGGATTATAATGAGTAAGTACAGTAGTTGGTGAGAATGAATTATAACGTAAGCACGCAAGTGCCAGGTTGTGTGTAATCTATCATGAACTGCTACATAACAATAGGGCTACGAATGCAAAATTTTGGCCATCGAAAAGATTAACACTTCCAGTTTTCAGCCAAATGAGAAAAGGAAAAGGCATTTTTGAAAACAGATAATAGTTAAGTAGATGAATGCAGGTAGTGAACAATGGAGCTTCCGAACTTTGAAGCTGTTTTAATAGTATCTTAATATAGAACGCGATCACAGAAAGCCATATGTGCATTATCCATTAGAGATAATTGAAATGCCATACATATGGTTTCACCATGACTGCTTTCAAATAAGGTGTTTAAATATTAGAGGGTGTGATTAATTAAGTGACGGAATTAATATGCTGGAAAATCAAACTGAGGGAGTGAGAAGGTGTGAAAAACATTCTAAAATATTTTTATAATGGAAAAATTGTTTATAATAATATATTGTAATTAAAACTATTATTAAAACTATAAAGTCGGCCCAGGAAAAAAATGTACTGTGAAATTTGACAGTAGAACCATGAAGTGGCCAAATTACCACCAAAACTCATAGTACAACTGTGAAATAATTCATGGTCAGTTCATAGTCAACCAAGTTTACAGTTGTACTAGTTCACATTAAAACTGTCAAGCAATTCACAGTTTTACTATGAAATTTCACAGTACAAGTTTTCCTGGGGGTTTACTAACAGTTTTGGCCAAGACGTTTTTATTTAGGTAGATCACTAAAAATAAAAGTAATATAACGTTATTACACATAATGTTGCTTTTCACATAATCAACTACTACAACCATCCCAAAGAAAATATTAAGGATGAACTTCTGTGGTCGCATACAACTCGAGTTCCTCGACTGTCACTTGATACCCCTCACAAATATAACCCTTGGCTTTTTTCCACGTCCAGCGTGTGTAAAAGGCGACTCGACACACAAGGTCTCTTTCATTCTTAGCTTCAAAACAGAGCTAAAACAAACCAGGGAAAAGGCAACATGTCAGACCAATCTCCCTTCGACACAGACGTGTGGACACTCACACGCTTTGTTATGGAGACTGGAAGACAGGCGAAGGGTGCCACCGGTGAACTTACCCAGCTCATCAACTCCATGCTAACAGCCATCAAAGCTATTTCATCTGCTGTGAGGAAGGCAGGACTCGCCCACCTGTAAGTTGTGATTAGATATGATTTAATGATGTACAAATTACTGGCACACATTGGACAGGGGAGGCTCAGCGGTTAAGACTCTGTACTACTGTGAAGCTGTTAGTTCAGGTCCTGTTGAGTCCTCAAGCAAGACAACTACTCATCTTAAATGTATGCGGTTACTGGTAAGAGCATATGCTAAATTAAAATGAAAAGCCATATATTATAGCCTTTGGAAACACTGGGATGTGGTTAAGGCTTTGGACTACAAATCATAAGGTTGTAGACTGAAATACAGACCTTGACTTACAGAACCTTTGCAGGTATGCTACAAAAGGTCACACGATTTTAGAATTCCAGAGAAAATGAGAAGGGAATGTTTACGATCTTGAGATCTGGCGACACCAGGTGTTGAAACAAGAACCCGATCCATTCAAACTTAGTACAAGGGGCCAAAAAAAGCTATAGTACTGCAAACCATTTAGGAAAAAAACGTATAAAAGCACATATAACAACAAAGACTGGCAAAGCTTAGGCTCACAACAAGAACATTTTTATATAGCTTTTTTGTTTATGTTGAGTATGATGATTTTACAGACATTGAATTACAGAAACTTACAGGTACAATTCAAAAGTTCAATAGTGAACTGTTAACTCACTCATATGTGCTAATGATTTTAAACATGGCAGGGTAGCCTTTTTGTGGCCTTTGGCCTATGTGAGATACTTGAGTCCTATGACCTTTGTAACTCAGAACCATTTCAGGGCATGATGAACTTGAAATGTTGTTTAGTACATGCAAATAATCAGTACTGTTGAGTAACAAAATGTACTTTAATAAAATTATATTTAAGGGTAAATTTATGCAGAAAAACAGACAATCACGGATGTCTTACTTCTCAGTGGACGGCTGAACTGAACTGGTAAAATGATTGGTGAATGTCATAGTAAATGTCTTTGTGGTTAATGACCTTAGTCTCACAGTGGTAAATGTGAGAGAAAACAACCCTTTCCATTTTAAGAAAATGAAAATCTCTCTACATGACCGCAGTCAAGGCATAGCCGGCCACATCAATGTCACTGGCGATGAGGTGAAGAAGCTGGACGTGCTGTCCAACGACCTGGTCATCAACATGCTGCACTCCTCTTACGGCACCTGCGTTCTCGTCAGCGAGGAGAACAAAGAAGCCATTATCACCCCAGCTGAAAAACGAGTAAGGTCACTTTATGCAGAAATGAAGCTCAAAAGCAGCTAATTTCACCGTATTCCATACAAATGCCAAATTGCAGATAAGAGGAAACATGAACCTGTGATTATTTAAGGAATCCTAAACTGGAATTATGCCACAAGCTATATTATGAAATAAAAATACTGTGGTAAGTAACAAATTCTGAAAAAAGGAAAAGGAAAAGGAGAAAAGGTCAATTCTGAAGGGAATGTTTATGATGTCGCTATCTGGCGACAATTTGTGTTGGAAAAAATAAACTGATTCATTCAAACTCAAACGAGAGGACCAAATTTAGCTGTAGTACTGCAAACTACAACACATAAAAAGAAGATTAACAAAGGTCAGGCTCACAAGAAGATTTTGATAAATCAACCCAACCCTGAATAGGATTAAGAGGATACGAAAATGAATGAAGGAATGAATATTCCAGTGAAGTTTTGTCAGTTTATGTTGAGGACTGTGATTTGGCGGCACCTAGTGTTTAAAAGGTGAATATTTCACGCTTTCTACCAGTGGTGAAATGAAATGAATTTGAATCTATACTGCAAATGCAGTTTGAGAACGATATGTTACCAATGTCACTTCTACTTCGTGTTTGCAGGGTAAATATGTGGTCTGTTTTGATCCACTGGATGGTTCCTCCAACATTGACTGCTTGGCCCCCATAGGCACCATCTTTGCCATTTACAAAAGAGTAAGTCATGATCAGCAACAACTGCCCTGATCCATAAGTTTAGTTCTTGTAATTCAGAATACAAGCACTGAGTACATGTATAATCGTGAAAAGGATGCAGAAAACCAGATTAAGACATAAAGGTTTAATTACTTTATCAATTATTACATGTTAATTATATATCTAACGACTGTAGACATATGTATTTGTTTTAATCCATACTTTACTATGAACATTAGAAAGCTTTTAGTTCAGAAATCAGTCCTGAAAAACTGGTTTATACATGTGTTGCTGTTACTACAAACGTCCACATGGTGTCGCCCGCCGGACACATGATTTTGTTTCACTTGTTAGCAACAAAAACGCAGGCCTACACAGTAAAACAATTTGAGTCTACAGTTCCTGTATTTCAAGTATTACACAGGTTCTGTCACCTGTTGTGCAAAAATAGTTCCCTGAGTTTTAATAAGTTTATAACAAGCAAACCTCTAGGGTTTAATGGGGAAAAAATTTTGTATATTTCCATCCAGTGCCATGTAATTGTATTTACATACCACTACTAAAATTGATTATTGTTACAAAGCAGCTTTAGGGAAAAAATACACAACAAATATCTAATCTAGACCCCAAAAACGAAGTGTAGACATGGCCAGAACAGAGTCCAAACAGCAAGGAATTGTAAGCACCAGGCTGACTGTGGGAACAACCAAAGTCGGCAGAAGCCGACAGATACCAAGGCCTGAGGAAGTCATAAGAATGCGCCAATGTAGAGAAAGTCCCAGTGAATGTGAGAAATGGAATGTGGGATACTGATGGTTAACACAAACAGTGTCAAGCAAAGTGAGAAAGGAAGCACTGGTATAAGAAGCCCATCTTGCTGGTGAGGAAATCGGTGGCAGGTGTTAATACTCAGGCAAGCCAGTCTGCTTGGTAATGGTGAAAGTACATTGTACTTGTTCTGTGTCCTTTTGGGTTTATAGGAAAAGTGACTTTGCATATTGAGTACATTTTATTCTACTATGAACTTATTCTTCTATGAAGATTCAATACCGATATGACTTATCTTATAAACCAGTGAAAATATCATTGAGAAAGATCACAATTTAGAAGGCCATTTTCCATATACTTTACACAGAAGATTTTGTAGTAGCAATTGTTCCTATTCTTTCTCTTCTTAACCCAGTCTTCTGAAGGCGAGCCAAATGAGAAGGACGCTCTCCAGCAGGGCAATCAGATAGTGTGTGCTGGTTATGCACTGTACGGCAGTGCCACCATAGTGGCTCTAAGTACCGGAGCTGGACTCAGCTTCTTCATGTTAGATCCAGTAAGTACAATTCAGCAAGAATTGGTCACACATATTGGCCACTTATATTGTGAAGTCTTTAATATTCGACTTGTAAATGAAGTAATGCATAATCCCTTGATTTCAGACGCAATGGACATTTTCTACCTTAGGCAGTGACAAGACTGAGTAGCTTGTTTATGGTCTCAAGACTGTACATTGAGTGTCAAGATTAGCCTAATTTTGAATAGTAAAAAGGAAACACAGAGTCTCTGTGTCCAAAAATGGCTTTTATTTTCCCCCCTACTGCTATATTTAATGTTATACTCCTATATGTTTTCATTTTCACTTCTCCTTATAGTTGGTTAGACGTTTTTTGGTGAGACCGAAGGCAGGATTGGTTCTTCTTCTCAGTTCTGAGTTACGATGTGTGCCAGTTCTGAGTGAAAATAAACCTGCAGGTGTGAACCTCTGGCGTTTCCCTTCAGGCTATAGGTGAATTCATTCTGACTGAGAGAAATGTGAAGATCAAGAAGAAGGGAAAGACCTACAGCCTGAACGAAGGCTACGCCAAGTATTTCGATCCTGCGGTAACCGAGTACATAAAGCACAAGAAATTTCCTGAGGTAGGACCAAAACTTGGACCAGAACATGAGTTAATCTGTAGGCATTTTTATCAGCAATATAAGTAACTGCAGGATATCAATATATCAAACTGCAGGAGCCTCCTGATGGGTACAATGGGTTCAAGGGCGAGAGGGTCACGTGACAGCAACTATACATAATAATACATACGGTGGGGCAAAAAACTATTGTGTCAGCCACTGATTGTGCAAGTTCTCCTACTTGGAAAGATGAGAGAGATCTGTAATTTTCATCATAGGTACACTTCAGCTATGAGCAACAAAATGTGAAAAAAAAATCCAGGAAATCACATTGTAGGATTTTTAATGGAGTTAATTGTAAATTATGGTGGAAAATAAGTATTTGGTCAATAACAAAATTCAACTCAATACTTTGTGAACATAAACCTTGTTGGCAATGACAGAAGTCAAACGAATTCCTGTAAGTCTTCACCCAGTTTGCACACACTGTAGCTGGTTTATTTGGCCCATTTCCTCCATGCAGATCTCCTCTAGAGCAGTGATGTTTTGGGGCAACATGGACTTTCACCACTCCCTCCACAAATCTTCTATGGGGTTTGAGACTGGCTAGGCCACTCAGGACCTTGAAATGCTTTTTTTATGGAGCCACTCCTTTGTTGCCTGAGCGTGGGTGTTTTTGAGATCATTGTCATGCTGGAAGACCCCAGCCACGTTCCATTTTCAATGCTCTCACTGATGGAAGGAGGTTTTTGGCTTTTAAAATCTCATGATACATGGCCCCGTTCATTCTTCCCTTAACACGGATCAGTCGTTCTGTCCCCTTTGCAGAATAACAGCCCCAAAGCATGATGTTTCCACCCCCATACATCACAGTTAGATATGATGTTCTTGGGATGCAACTCAGCATTCTTCTTACTCCAGTTGAGTTTTTACCAAAAAGTTCTATTTTGGTTTCATCTGACCACATGATATTCTCCCAGACCTCTTCTGGATTCATCCATATGCTCTCTGGCAAACTTCAGACGGGCCTGGACATGTAGTGTCTTAAGCAGGAGGACACGCCTGGCACTGCAGGATCTGAGTCCCCTCTCGGTGTAGTGTGTGTTACTGATGGTAGCCTTTGTTACTTTGGTCCAAGCTCTCTGCAGGTCATTCATCAGGTCCCTCCGTGTAGTTCTTGGATTTTTTTGCTCACTGTTCTCATGATCATTTTGACCCCACAGGATGAGATCTTGCGTGAAGCCCCAGGATCAAGGGAGATTATCATCTTGTATGTCTTCCATTTTCTTACAGTTGCTCCCACAGTTGATTTATTCACACCAACCTGCTTGCCTATTGTAGATTCACTCTTCCCAGCCTGGTGCAGGTCTACAACTTTCTTCCTGGTGTCCTTCGACAGCTCTTTGGTTTTGGGCCATGGTTGAGTTTGGAGTCTGACTGTTTGAGGCTGTCGTGACAGGTTGTCTTTTATACAGATAATGAGGTCAAACAGGTGCCATTAATACAGGTAACAAGTGGAGGACAGAAGAGCTTTTTAAAGAAGAAGTTACAGGTCTGTGAGAGTCAGAGTCATCTTGCTTGTTTGTGGGTGACCAAATAATTATTTTCCACCATGATTTACAATTAAATTCATAAAAAATTCTACAATGTGATTTCCTGGATTTTTTTTCTCATTTTGTTGTTTCTCATAGTTGAAGTGTAACTATGATGAAATTTACAGACCTCTCTCATCTTTCTAAGTACGAGAACTTGCACAATCAGTGGCCGACTAAATACTTTTTTGCCCCACTGTAACATACACTTAATATACGTAATGATATACATAACACGCAATATACAGTACATAATAAGCATGGTTCACACGTATAACGTAAAACACTATTTTTTATGATAATGAACTAAATCTAACTATAGAGACCTGAGCAAATAATATGTTTAACTGCACAGTTACTCAAAAAAATGCATAAAGTTAATATCATTGTGATTTATATACAGTATGTATTCTATGGTACATATTTATTAAGTGACTTGGCTGTGTTGTCCAAAATGGTCCCCCATTTACTATTCCCAACATTCTACCTAATGTACAGACCACTGTTAGCCTACAGAGAGGAGAAAGCAAATAGTTCCTTATATGCTTTACCCATTACTGTGTGACACCAGATTCCTTTGCATAGACACAACAAACATACTATTTCTTATGAACGTACCTAATAAAGTTAATATTGTGCATTAAAAATGTATCGCTGGTAACTGTGAAGCAACATTTCGACACATTAGTCAGACCAAACTCCCATTAGTCAGACCATCAGTGGATAAATTACATAATCTGCATAACAACTTGAGTGAATGTTGAATTTTTAAAGAATTCAGAATATATTAGTATTTCGTACGCTCCACCTTTTAATGAACTGCATTGATACCTGGCTTTCTATATCTTCAAGTGCCCCTGTAAATGCTTAATGGGGTTTAGGTGAGCTGGCTGTGGAGGAAAGTTCAAGACAGACTCAAGATCCTCCTTGAATGTATTTGGTCTTCAAGTAATTGCTGCAAAACTCAGAGTTGTTTTGAGTCGTTATCCTGCTACAATGAATCCTTCTCCATAAAGAGTGGGCTCAAGATTTTGGAGCCCACTGTATAGTGGATATATGGAACAACCATATAATAATCTTGACTCTTGACATGCATTATAACTTCTCTTTAAATAGACTTTTTTACTACTAAAATCTGAACATCTGTACATGACGCATGTTTTGTAACAATATTATAGCTAATAAATATTCCATAGTGGACCCACAATTTTCTATGGGTGAAAGCTGATTCAGTTACTTGACTTAAAGTAATATTTCTATGCTGTTGAATGCATCCTAGGCTAAAATGGCTTGTCATTGGTAGAGCATCCTCATTGCACTTCCAGATAAATGCAGTGTAATAATCAGCAGGTGTTCAGGTCCGATCCCAAATCCCTCTGACCCAGGCAGCTGACAGGATGCACGCATTCACCGCAACAAGTTTCCTCAGCGTATGACTGCTTCCTGGCTCAGCTGACCCTCAGTCATCAGTGAAATGCTGACATGAAATTTACTCCACAGGTTACAACACGTTGACTGCGCTCTTATGAAAAACGATAGAATCAGCAGCTTGGTTTTGCAACTCAAACTGGTCACAGGACTCTGCAGTGTTCTCAAGAAAACTGCAGAATATAGGGATTTTAGGCCGAAGAACGATGAGCTGATTCTGACCGAGTGGATGATTAGTGTCACTGCTTGGTTGAAGTTACCACATAAAAGTTATAAAGCTTGTAGTTCGGATTGTGGATGTGAACAATTATTACAAATACTGTATATAGATATTTAAAATAACATATTGTCTTATTAAATGACAGATGACGTTATAGCTTCTAGAATGTAATATTACTTGTATAACATAAAACTGTATCAATTAATAATTAAAAGCACTAAGAGCAGCACAGCATTAATGATCACACATCCTGTAGGAACAAAATATAATTGTGCAGGATGAAATATAAACATCACTAAGCACACCTTGCTGGCTGCACACAACCCAGATGGAATGAGTTCACTTGAAGAAACTCTAATTTCCAGAACAGACAATAGTGTTTAATCCCTTTTAAACATTTTAAGCAGAGTATCACTTTCTTGGCAAAAGACCTATTTTAACATATTTAATATAAAAGTAAATCAATATTCATGTAAATGTGTTAAATAGAAATATGAACATAAAACATCAAAGTGTGACATTAATATTTATGGCAGTTGAAATAAACAGTTGACCAGGTTTTTATAATTATAAGTACTCTTTAAAAAATATATATAATTTATTTTTATTTCCTATTATTATTTTTATCTCATATTATAAAGCCTCGGTCATTAAATCGATAGGCTATTTGTATTGGTGTGTGTGTCTGTATATCCTTGCTTGTCTGCGCTTGCTCAATTTGCATACTTTCCTGCCAACTCATAACAGTGCTATCATGACTAAGGAGCGCATGACCTCTTGCTTTTCTCTCTCTCTTTTTTTCTCTCGTCCTTGTTTTTCCTGCACATGCGTACACAGCTGTACTGAAATCTGCTGTACAAACCGTTCCGATGTCAATGTCGCTTCAGGTCTGAACTTTGATCGTCATTGCAGCTGTCTTATCTGTGCTAGCAAACAGTTATTCGTTGTGAGGACTGATAAACTGGACTTACAGGATAAACATAAGCGGTGTTCAGCAGCCCTAGTTGTACACTGTAAATAACATTTAGGTTATTCGATTTATGATGTAGGGCAGTTGGGTGATGTGCAAACTTTGACCCTTTTCACCCTTGTTCCTCAATGATCAGGTACTGTTTGGGTGGTGGATCATTCTCAGCACTGCACTGACACTGGGTGGTAGTGTGTTGCCCCGATAAAAGTGGATCAGGACTATACAGCTGTCCACTCTTATTAAACACACCTTGTTGCCCCACCTTGTACAAGTAAAGTTTGACACGGTAGTTCATCAGACTCATCTGAGTAGTCATGCGCTAGCAGAAAACTGTCCTTGATGTTTTGAGTCAAAACGTCTTGATGCATGCTCAATAATCCAGGTAAGAAAATCCCAGAAGTTGAATCTGTTCATCTGAATGGGAGGGGGCCTCAGAGTACACCTCTCACCATCTTACAATGGAGCCATCGCAGCCCTTCCCCAATCCTGTGTGAATGGCACACGTGGCCATTGTCGTTAATGGCTATGTCAGTCTGCATATTAAACTGATCACCGGTCCCATTGTTATGCAATGGTGCTGGTACCAGTCGTTATGCAAATGTGCTGTATATAAGATTGGGGAAATTTTCCAAAGACCTGAGACTGAAGAAGTCACTTAGATGAGAGACGAAACGTTTCTCCGACGTAATAAACTATTTAAAATGGTTTTCTTTTGTCTTCAGAAGTACCCAAAGCTCAGTGTGTCACTTTAAAGGAACAAGCTGCTAACTAGCTGCTAACAATGTGCAGTGCACACTCTAGCTAATTAGCTGTGCATTTCCTGAGGTAAACTGATCAATCTGACTTTTAAAAGCAAGTCAATATTATTTTTCATTAGAATTTATTTCTTCCCCAGTATACAGTGTCGTTAACAGGATAGCATGGTGATAGTTTTAGAACATGGTTCACTCCTACACAACATTAAACCCTGACACATTTATTCTAGCTACATAGCTATTGCGACTTACTAGTTGTCATATTTTTGAGGTATGACCAGCACACTGTGCATTTATTACACAATAGTTGTGGTTTACACAGAAGAAAAGTAATATTTTTTCTTGTGGAGAAACAGGTTTAGTGGTTTAGGACATAACAGTGATGCAGATGACACACATCATGAGATGACTTTCATCTGACATGAACGGTAAACATTACTCGTGTGTATTAGTCAATTTTCACTATATTCCTTTTTCTTTTAATGTAATTGAATAAATCCGCATTCTGACATAGTTTATTATGTTTTAAACTAATTTTGTCCTCCTTAATGTGACCATTTTAAGTATGTCAGCATGAAAGTCATGTGCAAAGTCCGAGGCCTTCTGTCGATAAAGTAACCTTTTAAAAAACTGTAATACAGTCAAATAAAATAATAAATAAAATAATTTCACATGCTTTGAATCTTTAACCTCAAGACATGGATAAGCATAACAATTTTTATTAATTTCTAAATAATAACTTTTTTAAATTTCATATTATTTTATATTTTGTTAGTTTGTATTATATAATTAAAAGACTTTTATGTGGTATGCTTTTAAGATGATGCAGTGACAGAGTCAGTAGTTCCTTCACAAACTTTGAAAAACTATTATCGAGTCAGTTCAGATTCTCACGGTGGTGTAACCCGTGACAGATTATACGGCGTTGCAACATAGCCACAACCGTAATTAGTTTAAGATGATTTCAGGGGCTGTACAAAAACATAAAAAATAATATTTATTAATAACCTCTGGTTGTACCACTTGACAGTTTCTGTTTAAAAGCCATAGAAGACCTTTAATACAGTACATGTGGTGTTTTTGTGGCTTTCAGGATGGCAGTTCCCCATATGGTGCCAGATATGTAGGTTCCATGGTTTCAGATGTTCATCGCACCATTGCTTATGGTGGCATCTTCTTGTATCCTGCCAATGAGAAGAGCCCCAAAGGAAAGGTTTGTATCCTTGTTTTAACAAATGAACCCTTTCAATGTGCCCATCTTTGCTTTTTGAGCTCAGGTGATTAATTAAATACTACTGGAATGTGGTCAGATACTGGTGATTTCGAGCACTGGAATTATTCTTTATGTCAATCCACGTCTATCGTTTTTTGCTGGCCTGAGTTTTTTGTGGCATAGGCTCAGTGATTAAGGTTCTGGATTGAGCAGAAGGGTGGGGGTTCAAGTGTCAGCACCACCACGTTGCCACTGTTGGGCCATTGAGTGGGGCCTTAAAAGATGCCCAGTCTAAAAGCATCTTTTGGATAAATAAATGTAACAAATATCATTGGTGGACAATAATGAAGTAATTGTAATTCGTTACTATATGTACATTGTTTCTTCGTGTATCTTTACTTTATTGAAATATTTCCATTTTGGGTGACTTCTTAACTTATCTCCACTACACTTCAAAGTCAAATATCTTAGTACCATAAAAAACAAAAGAAGTGAGAAGTAAGCACACCAATCAGGATACACCACTTTGTTTTGATCTTGTTTTGACCAGTTGGACTAATTAATGACAGTCTGTTAAATGATTGGTGTACAGAGGGACACTCGAGTCTTTTCACCGACATTTAGTTAAGCAAATAAAAATGAAAATAGGACATTAGAGTCATAATAAATCAGGGTACTTTGACATTTGATATCTTTGTACATTTGAATGCAAATACTTTTGTATTGTACTTTTACTCAAGTGGAGGCCTAAAGGAAGGACTTCTACTTTTACTGGAGTAATATTGTACCTTGGGTATCTCTATTTTAACTCAAGTTCCTGGTTTGTCTACTTCATCCAACAATGAAATTATATATATATATATTTTTTTAAATACACTGAAATATACATGATGTGGTGACTTTGGCCTGTTACTTAGAATGTTGTGTATTTTGTTCAGACTTCAACATTTCCAGCATTTAGCATTTTACCCAGAGTAACTTACAATGAGGTGATCAGTTAAGGTTCATTGGCCTTGCTCCTCACCTTAACTGTAGGTCACTGGATAAGGGTGTCTGCAAAATGCTGTAAATATACCTAGTATTACTATCATTACTGCAAGCTGGCATCGGACTGTCTACAAGAGTGTAATCTGGGATCTATGTTTGTGGCACTCCCGAGTCCTTGCACTTTCGCGTGCTGTCTAAAATGTCCCATGGTTCAAGAATTTGCCCTATTAACTCGTGATAGTCAGACTTTGTGAACTGCTTACACCTCTGGTGAACTATGGACCAAGCTGTTTGCCATGCTGCTGTACCAAACCGCTACATATTAGCCTGCTGCATCCTGACTGGAACAAGTTTCGCAAAATATATATACACAACAGAACATTGCGCCTATGTAACGTATCTGCAGAGATAGCATTCAGAGTGTTTTCAGCTGGTCTAAGCTCAAGGGTTGATTAGTCAGTTCTCTGTGATTACAGATACGCCTGTGCAGATACGTTATGTAGACGCAATATTCTGTTGTTGTGAGAAAAACTGTAACACTTATTAGAAAAGCAGGTGCTGTTTGTTTGCAAAGATAGTGCTACCCTGATTGTAGGCAGTATATCAATGGGTTGACTGGGACAGGACATCTTCGGGCAGTACGAAGTCCGTAAACTTACGTATGTGTGTAAACAAGCATGTTGAATGACAAACTCAATAGATGCAGGTCATTACAGAGATAGAGAGGGGAACACAACATTAAAGGACTAAGATCACAATGCGTATACTCTCCCTAAAGCCTTCTCTTCAGGTCATCTGCTGAGGGGATGGGCCAAAGCTGGTTCCTTCTGATAAAAACAAACAAAAAAAACAATGCTTGACTCCAGCTCATTTGTATTACTGTACCCTCTTCATGTCTTGTCCATGATTAGACCATCAAGTCAATTGAAATTGACAAAAGTTGTGCCATTGTTTTGCCATTTTGCAGTTTACTTGTTTGGGGGGGTCCCCCTTTTTGCTCCCTAGCTTGGTCCTGCTCAGTTCCTAGTCTCTTAATACTACCTGTCACATACACTACCCCTGCAGTGAGGTACACGGGCCAGCAAGTTACTCCATACAACTCAAAGTAGGACAAAAAGAGCCATCTTTGACTGAAACGTAACTAATAACGTGTCCATGAATTCTGACAAGAATTTCCTGTAGACTGGGACTTTTGCCACTGCCGGTAGACCTGTATGACCGTATGCGTCAATACAATTCAATTGTGCTTTCCAGCATCTGATGAAAACACAGACGCACCTCATTCTACTTAAGGAGGTACTGATTAGGTGCTCGTCTGAACCAAATCTTTGTATTTGTATTATTAACTGTGGTTTGTTTGTTATTTTGACCATTTCCAGCAAGTGAATACCCTTGTCACTGGTGCAAAGGAAAGAAAATATTTGGAATTTGTCAGTAGTTTAGAGAATAAAACAAACAGTTTATAGTATTTCACTCAAACCCATATGGTACCTACAAAAAGTAAAACCAGAGAAACTAATCACGCTGCAATGGTCTCATTTTTTTAAGACTTGTACTTCATTTTTTTTAATATTTGGAATAGCCAGCAAAATCTGGACCCCAGTTTTGAGACCTCTGGATCTCAAAATCTGAAACGGAACTGAACACTGACTTAGTGGGTATTTGGTGGGTGTTTTCAATGTAAGGAGACATGAAACTAAGTATTAGGGATTGTTTCCATGGTACTCAACTCAGCAGCAGCAAACTAAGAAGCCTGATTCCTTCCAGCATTGTTATCCAACCAAACAGTACATCACATTATCATAATGTGTGACATGAGTGAAGCTAAATGTTTGGTGTTTCAGGTTGTCACAGGTCACAGCTGCTAGCATGTAAGTTGCTCATGTAAGCAGCGTCCAACCAGTGAAGCGTCCCTAAAGCTGTACTCCAGCTACAGTTTCAGTGCTTACTTCGAAAGCAAAGTGAATAACACAATGAAAACTAACCCTAAATAGACAACTGCATAGGCAAATGTTTTACGTTGTTACGGAACGTCTGGAATCTCTATACCTTTACCTTTCAAACCCGTTAGTCAGTGGGAGTCAGAAATTAGCACTAAATCATTTATATTAACTAAATACAGCTATGACCTATTATTACTTTGTCTGCAGCGTTTCTTACAGTGTTTTTATATACTTGCGAATGTCCATTACTCCGTGGAAAACCCTAAACAAATTGACTGAAAGCGTTCGTTGTTTTGAATAGATGCTGCGGCATTATGGGATATGTAGTGCCTGTAGTGAGTTTGTGTGCTGTGTCCTGTAGTTCTGCTCAGCAATCCAGGATACAATGGACTTTTTACCCTCGTAAGTTTTACCTTTTTACGTGCCCCAGTACAATGACGCCCCTGATTTAAATTGTTACTAGACATATTCATTAGGTACTTTAGTGTAATTCTTACATATAACATCTAGGCTGTCCAATGAGGTTGGGTCCGTTTTTGAGTCTTTCTCCTACCGAGGTTTATTCCTTATAACGTTTATGGTGTTTTTCCTTTCCACTGTCACCCTAGCATTTGGACTTTGAGTCTAGATAACAGAAAATCTACTTAGTAAAGCTGCTTTGAGACAATGCTCTATTGTAAAAAGCACTATAGAAATAAACCTGACTTGACTTCATTGCTACAAAGTAAATTGCCTCAATTACTGTGGATGAGAATCAAAATTTAAACCCAAGTCAAAAACCTTTAACATTAGAGAAACTGAAGGTATTCAGACTAACACTGAATCCATGCTCATTTTAACCAGGAGATTATTCTAACTAAACCACTGCCCAACCTTCCCCCGTCACTGTTTAGCTACGCCTGCTGTACGAGTGTAACCCCATCGCCTTCCTGATAGAACAGGCCGGAGGAATGGCAACCACAGGCACACAGCGAGTCCTGGACGTCCAGCCCGAGGCTCTGCATCAGAGGGTTCCTTTTGTGGTGGGTTCCACAGATGACGTGGAGGAATATCTATCCTTTGTCAAAAAATTTCAGAAATAGTATCAGTCTACTATGAGTCTATCATCAGTACCGTCTAGTTTCACCCGAGTTTAGTTGCTAAATATGTATTTAAGTCCCATTTATGTAAATATTGGTGTGCTTATAGATGAAGAACTGAAACATGGATTAAGTTGACTTAAGATGACACATTGTTTGCCTTGCAGCCATTTCACATTAAATCCAAATAAAAGGTGTAATCATGACTCATTTCCTCTGAATGCCTAAATGTCATTGTCAGTGTGCCCCTCCTCCAAAACACGCTGTTAGATTTGGCCCTCAATCGTTGTTCATCTCTGACGGTGTTCCCTATCCCCTTGAAGCCCTCTTCCAATCCAGTGATTGGATTCACAAGAGTCTTAAGAAGGATTGTCTTTTTAAGGTCATTCTTAATAAATCCATGAAAAATTGTTTTTCAGGTAAGAATTATGGTTTTTTTTATTAACAAGTGGTATTCCAAGAAGTTGAATCTGTTCATCTGGACATAGATTTTATTGGAGAAACGTTTCGTCACTCATCTAAGTGACTTCTTCAGTCTCAGCAGTTGGAAAACTTCCCCAATCTTATATACAGCACGTTGCATAACGACTGGTACCAGCACCATTGCATAACAATGGGACCGGTGACCAGTTTAATATGCAGATTTACATAGCCATTAACGACAATGGCCACGTGTGCCATTCACACATTCAACAAGTGGTATTCTTGAAAACATTGTGATCTTAAATGGTTTCTTAACCTTACGATGGCCACACACACACACACACACACACCCTAGGCTGTAAGAGCAGACTAGGTAATTGAAATTTGATCCAAGTATAACACTAGGACTGTGGTTTTTCCCTCCATTTTCCTGTCCTCTGACCAGATTAAATTAAATAGCAGTAAATACAAATACAAAACGTCTCACGGCATGTATTCTAAACTTTAAATTGCAACGTACCCCATATAAGAAAAACAACCTTAAGGAAATAAAGATTTAAGATCCTATTGAACCTTTTTTGAAAACTGCATTCAAGAACATTCTTACGAACTTCAGTGTTTGTTTTAAAACCTTTGCAAGTTTTTTCTTGAGAAAGCTTTTGCAAATCTGGCCCATTGGCAGTCCATTTCAGTTTACCCATTGTCAGTAACTCAACCCCTTCTGTCTAGTGTCATCTCAATTTGTTATGGTTGCACCATAAATAGAGCCAAGAAAAAAAAAAAAAAAGGTACAGTAAACAGAACACAGGAAGCACAGGCTGTTGTTGGAGCTTGGACAGTAATTAAGTTACACTGACCTGACTAGGGGATTCAATTTAGAAACATAGAAGCCAGACCACAAAGCCATAAGGATACCACTGCATCCATTACCAAAAACTCAATTTATTGGGCAGATGGAGGTAGACCCAGCAGTTCATTGCATGGTTTAAGCATATGACGCACATTATCATTGCAAGCAAAATGTCAGATTCTTCCAGAGATGCTTTAAGTTTTAATCAAGGGATCTCTCCAGTTGATCTCTGGACAGATCAGCTTGAACAGAATGTAGTTTTAACACTGCCATTTTCATGGTCTTCATAATCAACAGCCATTATGTCATGGTAATTCTTCTACACATCCAGCCCTTGACATTGTCTATTTTTGATCAAATATTTCAATGAAGCATGGATGGAGCATCCTGATGCTCAAATCACAAGTTGGTCCAAGACAATTCAAGACCAGAGTATTCCAACAAGCATATGGTGTTGACATACCAGGAAGAAAAAAATAAATCACTGAGCCAACGACAGACCACTTTACCATGTTTATAGAATTTGGTTTTATGAGTAAAAACAATGCATTTACATGATGGCAAGGGACAGCTTTAAAAGAAATATTTACAAAAAAACAAAATTGCATAAAACCCCTCATGTCAGGTAAAACCAGTAGTCTCTACTGTACAGCTGTAAAGCCTTCACACACTAGCCTACCTCAGGCTGTAATACTTCAGTTACCTAGTTCTACACAGCACTTGGAGTTGCTGTGCGCAGTGGTGCAAAAAACATCTTATGGTAGTGAGCAGCTTTAAAACCATGTATGATCAGTGGTTACACCAGGGGGTAGCTAGCTGCTGTAGCAATACCACAGTGGTTGTGTTTGTCCTTTGCCATGTAGATGTACCCTTTGTTACCCCACTTTTCACTCCAGCTGCAAACAAACAGGAAATATGGAGTAGTCAGTATAGTTTGACAAACTAAGATAGCAAAGCATTTCATACACATTTTCTAATATTTAAGGCTACTTTAATACCTGTTCTTGACGATCCAGTACTTCTTTCCATCCACATTTTCTCCCTCAAAGCCATAGCCGACCACCAAGACTCCGTGGTCCAGATCCTCACTGCTGCAGTCCTGCTCATAGTAGATACCTGTGAATCAAGAGCAAGCCAGAAGTTAGTAAGTTAAGTGGGAAAAAGACATGCTCTCTATACATGCTTAAAACAATTGACACTTGTGGTGGACCAGGGTGTATCCAGCAGCACCAGGTGCAAGTGGAACCAACTGTGGATAGGGTGCCTGTCTAGGAGGGCTCCCACACAGGGGCATTTGGAGGTGCCAACTAACTCAATGCACAGCCACTTGGAGGAACTATTCCTTGGGAGGGCTTTTTGTTTGCATTTGCACTGGCAGCAGGAGCGCCATGTGACACTGAAGTGACGCAAGCCATGCAAATTTCAGATGGCTCAAATCACGTTGCACCCCCATCGCATAGAAGCTCAACAGAACCTGGACTTCATCGTTGGCACATTTGTTTTCAAGCACAAAGACCTGTTTATACGGCTACTGGTGTACAAATGCATTTAAAAATGGCAATGGAGTTCAATGCATTTGTCTGGACCAAGCACCACATACTTGCATTCTCAGGGTTCCTATGTGCTGAGCTAAACTTGAACATGTGAGAAGGGGGCACAGTTCTAAGGACTACAAAGTTCCTCCAGCAAGTCATGTCTCTGGATGTTGAAGAGAAGAGTACCAAGAACGGACTCCAGTGGATATGAGAACTTGCAAACACCTTTAACCAGGGTCTCTGAAGCAGTGTAACAACATTACCAACATGTGGGCTTGGTTGATAATTTTTTTGTATTGGTTTCATTTCTGTAGTATTGTCTAGTTTTGAAGCAAACACCCTCCCTGGGGAAAATGGTTGCTATGGAGACAACACCCAATCAAACTGTACACAGTATGACTACACTGGGTTGGTATCATTCTCAACTGAAAGACTAGGTACAGGTCTTGGTTCATTTAAGTACTGAAGCACAGTGTACTACATTTAGGAGGCCCCAACAGATCGTTTTAAGCTACATCAGCAAGCTGGACAAGTACAAACCACACACCTGACTGATAAAACTGGAAAGATTCGTGTCCAGCATCGATGGCCACAGACACGGGTCCGACTGAAGCCACGGCCTTCATGAGAGCATGCTCCTTTCCACTGGGGATGTCCACAAAGCCAGTGTCATTAGCAGCACTGTTGTTGGGGTTGTAGTGGCAGGGCTGGTCATCCTTAAAGAAGAGGGGAGAGTACAGTTAGCATCAACTGGTACACTAATACAACAATGATTGGAGCTTCTCATGCTAGAATACACATTAAAAGCTTACAGTGCCGAGGTAAGGGTAGGACTCCTCACTGTCCAGACCACTGTTGTCCTTGATGTACTGGAAGGCCTGGTCCATGAGTCCGCCGTTGCAGCCCTGGTTGCCTTCAGGACGGGAGCAGTCCACCAGATTCTGCTCGCTTAGGGACACCAGTTTGCCCGTCTTTCTGAACTCCTGGCCTTCCATGGCTCCAGTGGTGCTGAAGGCCCAGCAAGATCCACACTGACCCTGAAGTCAAAAGACATTACATCAGGTGAAAACATGAACAGTGCTTGACTGCATAGTTTAGTGTGGCATAAGAGTTGTTTTTCAAGGCCATAGATAAATGGAGCATATACAATCAAGCTCCTCCTTGTAAAGAACTGGTCTGGCCTGAACTACAAGGGAAAGGTGCTACTAAATGTGGTTGAACTTCCTAACGTTGCCAAGTTCTATCATGTGAACAGTCATCTCACAATGTTTACATTTGTGGAAGTGCCAGAGTAACAAACCCTCCTACCTGGTCCTTGACAGGAGTGACATAGCCACTCTCTCTCCAGTCCACCTTGCTTGGGGCTTCGAAGAAGTTGGGCTCCATGAAGAAGGAACCCCCGACTTTCTTGTTCTTGTTTTGCTTGTAGCCGTTCATGACCTGCCTGAATTCCTCATGGGTCTGGGGGAAAAAAAACAAAACAAAAACAAAAAAAACCCTCATTTAGACCACATTATGCTGATATACAGTAGGCAGCAACAGAAAAGGTGAACAGTCTCAGAGACTGAGTACATAGTTCTGACTTGCAAGAGAAGATTTAGTCACACTGGGCCTGGTTGCCTTGGTGTGCTTCAAAATGATCTAGACTTTGGCACGCCTTTGTCGTCACGATACTTTAAGACGCGCTCACCTGGAACATCATAGTTGTCCATAAAGGAGTATCGAGAATTCACAAATGTGGGACTCGCCTTATAAATGTATCAACTAATGTAATGCTAGTACAAGATTCTTCAGCATGGACACAGCCTTCATCTACTCTCATGTCTATAAATATGGCTATTCGAAGAGTAATTGACTTAAGGTGTTTGGCATATACAAGATGCTGAACACATGAAGTACAAAAAGTGTCCAAATCAAGACCATATTCAACCCTAAGCATGTTGTGTACAGTGTTAGTGCTTCATTAAGTTTTTGGAGATCTATTACCATTTACTAGTACATAAACAAAACATCCAGTTTAGAGCTCGAGTCACTTCAGATTTGAACAGAAGTTTTAATAAGCCTCGATTATACATACCATGTCACCAAAATGATTCATTGCCAGCCGGTAAGTGTGCTTGCCCATGGTGTGCTCCAGGTTGTGCATCTCAATCTTCTTCAAGTTCTTCTCCCACACCATCCTCCTCCAGCCTTCTTCCTTCTACACAAAGTCAGTCACAAAAAAAAAAAAAAAAAAAAAAAAAAAAAAAAAAAAGACCATAACTACTTGGAGCTTTGAGACTCAGACCACAGAGTTCTGCTCTATTCTACCTTTGTCCTTTCATGTTACAATATGCATATTGTGATAAACATTCTTCCTTCATGCTTATCTCCAGTTTAGTTTTTCCAGCTTTGATACTTCACATGATCCATTGTTACAAATGAGTTCTACAACAATGGGTCTGAAATCCCAGGGTTAGAGGACCAGGGAGTGAAGAGGCGCCCCTTTAAATTTTAAAGCTCACAATGTGAACAGGCCGTTCTTGCTCAATATCAGTTCTGGTCATTAAAAACAAAGTACAATGTTACAACACTAACATTAATAGTCCATTACAATAACAGACCTGAAATCTTACCTCATGGTATTTCTTAGTGTGCCATTCCTTCCACTCTTCCCAGTGAGTGTCTAATGTCCGGTCCAGATTGGGTGCTGCTGATACAGCACCGAGACAAACAGCCAGCAGAACCAGAAACATCATGCTGAGCACTGAAACGAGAGCACGGTTAGAGGCTGGTTAACAAACGGTATAAAATGTTTCAGCCAAGCTTGGTAAACAAGGCAAGGCAACTCTGCGGTCCGAGATAAGCAGGAAGACGCACGATAAGCGGTTGAAACCAGCTGTTGTATACTGACATATGATTAAAAGAAAATACATTTAAAAAAAGAAACACGGTACTGTGTGTAGGTCGTCCCAAAATGGCGTCTACAGGCACCAAAGGCCGTGAAAAGCCAAAACCGGGTAAACAAAAGTACAGCCTGTTCCCTTTGTATCCACCAGGATACAGGATCAGAACAAGCCGGAAAACGAAACGGAGACCGAAACTCTATTCCGCGGAAATCGAAAAATAGTTAAAATGTATAATTACACACAGGACTTTAAATTATGATTTTATAGACATGGAAAAAGAGTCCACAATCCGCTTTAGACTCACATTAGGCTCAGCTACTGGCTATGAAACACTAAACAGGACTGCGTGAAAAAACGCCGAGACAATAAATAAATTGTGACATTTCGACACATACATTAAAAAAAAAAATAGGTTACAGTTCTAAACATACCTACACATACAACCACTAACCCATTCCACACATTAAAAATTAACGTTTTATGTAAAACAAACAACAAATTAAAAAAATAAAAATTTAAAACCACAAACACAAGCAAGCCTCCTTAACATCCGCTAACTCACCCTTCTGAGGTATCAATATGTTGAGAAATATGTTTTGCACAAACCCCAGCAGCTGTTTATATAGAGCCCGGTTTCAAAGGCGCAATTCCCGTTTTCTGATTGGCTAAAGCCACTCGTAGGACCCGCCCCTGATGTAATCATCCAGCATGTGATCTGGAGGCACGTGATTACTTCTGAGGAAAAGCGGTGGGTGTTTTAAGTTTCACGCGTGCTTAGGGTTTCGATGCCTTTGTGGAGTTGATGTGATCAGCCGTTCTTAATGGGCAGTTAATTTAGGATGTGCGAAGATGACAGATTTTAAGACTTTGTCATTGAAATAAGCTAGAAGGCTTCGTGTCTTATTTATATGTCTTATTTTAACATAAACGTAGCCTAAAAAGAATGTACAACTAATGCAAATTGGTAAAATAACTGCGAAACCCAGTCGTCGGGTTTTGGGTTGGGATTGTACAGCAAAACATGTAGGCACCTGGGTTCAAGTCTGGGCTATGCCTTAAAAACACACAACTGGTGTGAAGGAGGGGAGGTTGGATGTGTGAACAAGCCCTCCCAACCCCGACGAAGCCCTGCACCAAGTCCAGGATACTTTGTGATCTGAAAAAAGAAGGTTCCGTAACACAACCCATAAGCGACCCATCTCTTGCATATTTGTAGATAAGCAAATATTCTGTTTGGGGCAAGCATCGGGCTAGCCAAGCAAACAAGTCATGATGCATCATGTATCATTTCGGTGTGACCAATTCTCACAAGGCGTCGGATTACATTTTGTATAAAACATAACGATGTGCTAATGCAAAACAAGCTGAAATCAAAAACAGCATTCAGATAGACTATACAGCCAAAAGTTTGTGGACACCCCTTCTAATTATTGAACTTGTAACATACATAATACTCCAAATCTGACACATTTGTAGATCCATGCTTCCAACAAGTAATTCATCAACTATTTTGAACAAAGTCTGTACAGGTATGATCTGCCAGCTTTGAAATTCAGATCTTGTCTGGCAGGCACAGAAACTTGAGCTTGAAAATGCACTGGAATGTCAAAAGTGAGCCATTGTCTAACATGAAAAGCCAACCTCACAGTCATGTTCCAAAATGTAATGGAAAGGCATCTTCAAAACACTAAGACTGTTGTAGAAGTACATGTGGAGACAAGCTCTGTACCAATACCAATAATGTTTTGGATGTCAATTTTTGGGTGTCCAAAAACATTTGTCTATATGGTGTATAACGCTTAGACCAGAAAATCCAGATCGCCCACATTTCTATGAATGAACATGAATGTAACCACCTGAAATGGTAAACACACACAACACATGCAGGAGTGCACATATAAACTACACAGGTTAAATTTAAATGTGTCGCAAGTTATGATTAATGTGCCGTTATCTGAATAGAGTGACTGTCCACATGACCTGATCTCACATACGTTGAAGGGTTAACATGACCTCCAAAAGGCTACAGGCTGATATCATCAGTGGTTAAGGATCATGAGCGTGACATAACTCTGTTGCCTGCCTGTTTAAGCACCCACCTTAATCTCCTCTTAAAGAAACCTCATAATTTGGTAGAAATGACTCAAGGCTCACAATCAACAAATGCCTGTGTCTTCTTTTGAATGGATAATACATAATGATGGTCTGTAACACGGCTAAAAATGTATTCCCCAAAGAAGGAAGCAATAAACCATACTTAAAGGTATGAAAGCAGGTCTGGGCACTCTGGTCACATTAAATTGTTCATATTATAGTCATAAATTATTTTAATCTAAATAGACTGCTTATGAAAAGTTGCCAATGGCAGATACTGGACGTTTATTTGTGTGCAAAAAGATATCCACAGTTTCATATTTTAATTAGTTTGGTAGAATTGTGTGGTGGTACTTTTGGGGTGGTACATCTAACAGTATAAAAGTCCATCCTTACAGTTTGAACACTACTGATTAGATCTAGCTTAGGAGTAGACAGTGCTCAGGTGGCACAGGGGTCTAATAGAGCGGCAAATCACTACGGTGACCCGGGTTGGAGCCGGGAAAAGCAGGATTATATTGCTGTAATATGATTATATTCATTATTTTGATGTAAAGATTTACCCAGGATCCTCAAACGGTGTTTGAGGATTTGTTGTTGTCTAATAGGTAACTTGTTGTCAATATTAGTTCCATATTAGTAATTAATAGCAGCCAATGTAAAATGTACAAACAATACCTACACATTTCAGTTCATTTAAAGATCGTCGTCTAATTCCATTGCGTTACAAAGGGCTTTAACAATGTGACCAAGTAGAGCAGTTCATGGCTTATAATCCAAGTCAGCTGTTTTCTACATGCAGAGTGCTGTACTGTGGCATGCATCGTTTATGAACCTTACATGGTGGACATACTGTACAATACTTTATTTGTGGAAATGTACAGCACACGTTTAGAGATCAAGGGCGCCATCTAATGGACAAGGGAGATACGTCTATTTATGAAATCTAAATGTGATATCACTGGATTAGAATCGCATTCATTTTATTGCATGCTTGCACTGAATGTAATACAGCATCGACTTCAGTAAACTTCGAGATACGAGTTTGAGGGGTTCGATGCACTATGGTCTAGGACTACTAATTGGACCCTTAGGCAAATGCCCTTAAAATTCCGCTGCTCAGCTCAACTGCAAGTCACCCTGAATAAGTGATGTTCATTGAGACGTGTCTCAAGTCTAGCGTGCAAGTTCGAGTTGAGTTGCGAGTCTCTAAATAGGTCATGAAGTTCCAGGATAGGAAAAACAGTTCAAATATCTAGTCACACCAATTTTACTGCATTCTTTCTTGCTCGTAGTTGTTAAAAAGCTAAATTAGCTAAATAAAGGGCAACAACCTTCAACAGAATAAATATATACTTTGTGAAATCCAAGTCATTAAACACATCATCATCCTTCTCCTGGCGCTTGTCCCACCGGATGCGGGGTCCGCCCAATGCCTTTAGATACGACCGAGAATACTCCAGCCGATGCATCGCTCTGTCTGCCAGAGACCACACTCAAACTAGGCCAGTGTAATCAATTAACCTAACTTGCATGTCTTTGGACTGTGGGAGGAAACCGGAGTGCCCGGAGTAAACCCACGCAGACACAGAAAGGACCCAGGCAGCTCCTCCCTGGGACTGAACCCAGGACCTTCTTGCTGTGAGGCGGCGGCGGCGATGCTACCCACCGAGCCACCGTGCCACCCAAGTCATTAAACACAAAACCCTTTAAATACAGGTTTTAATGCAAAGTCTTGCCTTCATTAGCTACTGTACTTAAAAACAACACATTTATCTTTTGTGGCAGGCATGCGGTCAAACCGCGCAGTCACAGTGGAATCTGTTTATGCACGGAATCTGATGGGCAAAGCGTACAAAAGTTGGCAAAATCGTACTCAATTCTGTTCCCCGTAGTCTAATAACGCTATAGCATGCAGGAATTCCTGATTAGGGGACCGTTTTGGACACAAGCCATAATTACTGAAAATGGTCAAGCAATGAAAATGCAAAAAATGCATTACAATAATTCTGGTTAAAATATATGTAAATGTCTTTGTTTTTCCTCAACAGGATGATGGGTCCCTTTTTGAGTCTTGGTCCTAACAAGGTTTCTTCCTTATAATATTTAGGGAGTTTTTCCTTTCCACCATCACCCTAGGCTTGCTCAATTTTGGCTTGGCCTTAGAAATTAGAAGATCATCTAAATTGTAAAGCTGCTTCGAGACAGTGCTCCATTGTAAAAAGGTGCTACAGAAATAAATCTGACTTGACACATTTCTAGTTGGTCCATCTTCTCACTCACTCCGCTGTTTTCCTAAGGCATTGCTTTTGTGAATAACAGATCAATGGGAGTGCGTTTTCGACCTGTGCCAAAACAGACAACTGCAGCAGTAAGACTGATTTAAGTAGAACTGAAAGCAATGCATTTTCCTGACAACCAGCGGCAAAAACGTCAGAAGCCCCTCCGTTATCGGGACGAGCTAATCAGCAGGAAAACATTTCTAATGATCTGTACAGGATGTAATCAAAACAACATTTGTGCGACCTTGTGACATGAAAGGAACAAGCCAAGAGTTGGGTAAACAATTTATTATAAAATGTACTACACTGTTTGAAGGAATTATTAAGGACATGGCATCCAGAGACATGCTTTAAGAATATAATATAAATAGAAGAAAATCTTGTGCAAAGACATGACTGTACAAAGTCTTAAATACACAGGTTTAATTCCCCACTAATGTAAAAGAGCATCATGAAGGGAAAAGCCAAGATGACAGAAAAACAGAGACGGACTGGGGAATAATACCAATCACAATCTGAAAATGTGCAAGTTATGCACATTTCCCACATTATTTTACATTTCGCTGGGTGACAGTATGGAGTGGCGTTCACAAGTACACGAGATCATTGGTTAACAGAGAATCCCGACTGCAGAGACTGTTGTGTCTCATTGAGAAAGTTTGAGAGCGAGGAAGCATGTGGGTTACAAACGTTTGCCATGACAC
Organism: Ancistrus triradiatus; assembly: GCA_025084515.1. Classification (NCBI taxonomy): domain Eukaryota; kingdom Metazoa; phylum Chordata; class Actinopteri; order Siluriformes; family Loricariidae; genus Ancistrus; species Ancistrus triradiatus. The sequence continues at coordinate 84,919 of JAJAGP010000638.1, read as the reverse complement.
AAACAATACATTCAGTTCATTAAAAGCAGATAATTCAGTTCTGTACAGCACAAAAGTGATGGGACTATTCAAGAACTCGACACAGAGGTCACCTATAGAGCCCTAAACAGACCAAAATACACGATGTGACCAAAAGTATGAGTGCACTTGAACGTCAAGATTTGCTTTCTCAAAAGTGAAGGTGCATTAATATGGATGTAACCAATTAGTGGCTTTAGATTAATCATTGGGAGCTCCCAGTTTTTTTTTTTTTGTGTGTGTGTGAGGGTGGGGGGTGGGGGTGGGTTTTAGGGGCTCCATTAGTGAGAGTTCTAGTTTATCATCATAGTGTTGGATCGGGGTGAGTTTAAGGATCTGTGCAGACCAAATTCAAACCAGCAAAACAGCCAGACCATTATTCTTTCTCCACCAAACTTTACAGTCGGCACTCCTGCAGTTATCTGAGTATTCATTTGTGGTCATAAACAGCATACTCCGATTTCTCAGGTTACATTAAGTCCTAGAAATCAGATGAAGAATTCGATAAAGAAAGCTGGCTTTCAGCTCGGTATTCTGAATATCAGCTCATGTATCCCCTTACTCTGCTTTCAATTGGGTTTCTAAGCAAGTTATTCCTCGAGACGTTGCTTCTTCATGGCTTGTTTCCATTGACCTGGTTGCTTGTTTCTCTTGTGATAACTGGCAACCCTGGAATTAAATGCAGCATCCGCAAAACCGCTACCGAACACATTTAGGCAGATTCATACTCAAGGAAATGTATTTAAGAAATAATTTAATTAATTAATTACTAAAGTTTGAAGTTTACATCACATCACTGTGTGAAATTATTAACTGGTTGCAAAGTAGAATTCATGTGATTTAATGTCACTAAATGCGCTACAATTCATTACTACTACATTTCCCAGGCTGCCTTGCACCTTTGCATCAGTTCTGAGCAAACAGTGGGATTCTGTTATATGGATTGTCCTCAATTAAGCAACATAGAGAAAAGCAGCATTCATGAAGCTTCCACCCAACTGCTATTATGCTGATGTTGCTTCTAGAGTAAGTGCAGCAATGGAGGACAAGTTTGGTGATCCTGTTTCCACTTCACAATAGGACCTCTTACACTCCAGTTCTTGCAGGGAGGAATCTTGAACTGCATTGTTGTTGGGAACATTACCATACTAGTTTGTTCAACTGCAAATACTTGTGTATGGAGAGGCTCGACGGCACGCACCTCTAATGCCAATTACACCTCTAAACATCAATTAAACGCCGTGTCAACATACTTTTGGCCAGAGTGTACATCATTTCATTTTGATTCTATTCTTTACAGATGAGCAACCTTTTGGTTAAAGTTCCACCGAAAGAGCACCACTGGCTTGCCGTCGAGTGTGCGTTTGAAATGTCCAGGCTCCATGTTGACGCTGGTAACACACGAGTGACAGAAAATCTATATCAAAGCCGATGACTGTAACAATATTCAGATCATGCTTCAAAACACATTTTAAACGGCAATCACAGTTACAGGAGAAATCGCTTCAATACATTAAACTGTTGTAAAATAAGGAACGCACGTGTACGGTATCCGAAACAGCAATATATCCTTATCGTCGTGTCTGACTTTTGCAATAACACTAATATTAAAAACATAGCAAAGCAATGTCCTCAAGTGATCAGTAAAACCGTGGTCCTTTAATGTGCCAGTTGGTCTAAAAGTGAGTTCCATGTGCTTACTGTTCATTTATAGACGTTTTTTAAACAAGGCATGTGCGTTGTCTAGGAGAATCAGTTTGGCTTGTGTGTGACAGATGATTACAAGTTCCTCATTAAAAACAAACTTCCAATATGGATTCCCTTCCAGCTTTTAGAGGTATTTGAGCAGAACTCGCACAACTCTTCAGCTCAACAGTAACCACTTCCAAAGGCAAAGACTACAATACTGACAGATATTCAACTCAGTAAGGGGCATTAAACATGTCCAAGATGGCTCTTTGACAACCGGCTCACAATCTTAAAAGGCACTCAATTGCTTAAATCATCACTTCGAATCCGTGTAACAAGGCCACGCCCTCAACTAGCCACCAGTTTGTGGTCGAACCAATTATAAAATTATTACAACAGACATCTGAAGGTAGAAAAGAATCCAAAAATGACAAATTCCGTATCATTTCGGATGGTTATGTCGACGTGATGAGTTCACATAAAAAAAAAAACTAGAGATAAAAATGATTCTTAAAGCAGGCACTCTGTCAAGAGTCGCCTCAGGTACGAGACATTCAGAAAGAGCTGAGTACGAAGACTGACGTGTACAAACTTCACAGATTACAGTCCTGTTGAACACGAGAACTGAATGATAACAACACTCCACAGGTTCAATTGCACTGTTCCTCCATGCACGCAGGAGGTGCTCTAGCGCGAGATGACAGAGCTGATGGAATTGTACGATGTCCCCCCGTTGCACACCGGCACGTAAGACTCTGGAGGGGTTCCCAAACTATCCATGTTAACCCGAAACACCGGCGCTGCTTTTAGGACAAAATCGGCAGCGTCACGACGGCCGAGTTCGCGTAGCTTAGCTACCAAGACTCCGATGGTAGAGTCTGAACGTTGGCTCCAGTCATGCAGGAGCGCCGCGGTGGGGCTCGGGATGGAGAACGGGTCGGACGGAGGCGTCCCGTTGGTGCCAGGGCTGTACTTGGCGGCTAGTTCGCTAAGGCCGAGGTTCATGGCTAGGAGACACCAGTCCTTTCCCAGGGTGTCAGGTGGGTCCAGCATTCGACAGAGCTTGCGTCGGGCCAGGTGGCTAACCTCGGCTATAGGCACGTCTCCGCCGAGGCTTCCTTGCTGGTAGACTTGGGTGCACCCGAGCGCCACGATGCTGGCAAAGCTCTCACGGTAGCCACCCATGGTGTTGGTTAGCGCTCCCTCACCACGCGCCTGAGCTCGGAAGAAGTCCCGGGGCTGGTAAAGCATGACGGGCCCATGATGCTCGCGCAGCTGCTGTGGACTCAGGTAGTGACGGGTGGTTAGCAAGCCCGGTAACGTAACGGCTAGCAGGCCTTCTGCCATTCCACAAAGAGTGTCCATCAAAACATAACATCGACTGCGTTCAGACTCAGGCCCTCGTATCTGGATCTCCACGCCTTGTCCGTGGTTAACCAGCAAAACCAAGGCATCAGCTCCACCGAGTCCCACCCGGGCACCACCATTCCACAGCTGACGTCCTCAGCCTCTGCTTCTGGCCTCTGCTCTGCTGCTCCCAGCGACAAAGATTTGACCTGGAGCTTGTGAAAAGACCACAAGGGAAGGGGGCCAAGTGCTCCGCCGGGACTATGCGAACACCACCGTACAACAAGGAGTCCCCACCTGTTCATCGTCTTCATTGCTCCAGGAGCGCTGCATGCACCCGTGCGGATGAGGGCGGGCACGTCCACCATGCCAGGGTTGGCCAGGTCTCGGGCACACACATCCATGGCATCCAGGACCTGAAGTAGAGCTCGTCTACGTCACCTTCGCCAACCAGCGTCTGAAGCTCTTCCTGGCGGTAGCGACCCCTGTAATGGTGGATGGCTTTGGGCGTTTCGATAGAGAGGAGCTTGCCGAGAACACTGCTGCAAAGCCAGCGAGGGTCTAAGAGGACCCACGTCTTGGACGGTCTCACTCTGTATGAGGTTGATCTACGGCACAGAAAGAACGATAAATGGTTAAAGGGGCAAAAACTAGCCATATATCTAGGGCGACTAATAGAGGTGTAACAATGCATCGCGGCATGATGAACTGCAATGCAAAAATGTCACGATTAAAGTCACAATGTAATTGTGGAGATACCAAGTGCCTTCTCTATATGGACATCTTTTATAATGTCTTTGCATTCACAACAAGGTCTCATTTTCAATTTAAGATGGCACTTATTTATATTTGTAGTTATTAAAATTCTTTTATATGCATAAGACTAAAGTCTTTTGTTCAAAGACAAGAAATGTGCATTGTTTTGTGCTGTTTACCCTTCATAAATAAAAAAGGAATGTCTTTTATTGACTGTAAGATCAATAATCGCGAGAAAATTGAATCATGAACTCGTATCGTTACACCCCCAGTGCCCAGCCCTGGAGAACAGCAAGGTTAGACCATATCCAGTATTACCAGATCCCAATAAAGTAATCAGTGACTGTACAGTACTGTGCAAAAGTCTTAGGCCACCATTAGATTAAATATACCAGTGTTTTAGCAATGGTAATAATTATGATATATAATTAATTCTCAGTCTCTCTATTAGAATACAACCATAAAATACAGTTAATTTGTATGCAGCATTAAAACATTGAAACTATGCTTCTAACAGCGATTATGTAAAATGACGCTCAGGTAACATCGATCTTTTGCAACCAAAAAATGGAAATAATACAGGAAGTGAGTGGTTCTGCGTTATTAGCTTATCACATAATAAGTGAAATATAGCAATGGGATTTCAGTCTGACTGACTGAAATATTAACTACTTGACTGTTAAGTGTAAATATCATGTCGTTAAAAACTTTTACCAGGATGCAACCCACATACAAGACGCATAAAAAGACCGGCCCCAAAACGAGACGAACTGTTAGCCAGGCAGACGTACAATGCCGTGTGGTTATACTGCCATCTAGAGGACTCAAAAAGAACTTAAATCACTTGAAAAATGGACTGAAAGCATTGAAGTTATGTAACGGGCTTGAAAATTGCCTTCTAATGTACGAGCTGAGAACGTTCTTACATAATACAGCGGATGACTAACTCTGGTGTTGTTCTGGCCGCGATGCTGTTGTTACGCTGCTAAAGCCGTGTAGGCGGCGTAATTAGAAGAGCAAAGAGAAAGAGATACCTGTGCAAGCTAATCCACCCACAAGTTAGCAATTAAGATACACACAAATGCATACACGCTTCCAAACATACATGGTGCAGAATATGGATGAGCAATGAGAAGTGGGTTTATTTGTGAGGTTAAAATCATTATATATTTCGTGATTAACATGAGAAACAGGACACCACACACACCTCTCCCATGCTGTGCAGCTGCAATGCTAGCTCACGCAGGTGCTCCTCGCTGACCAGAGGGTTGATCTGGTCCTGCACGTCTGCTACAAACTGCTGCCAAGACATGAGCTGGTTTGGTCCAGTCACTTTCCGCCAGGCGGGCAGAGTGGATAACAGCTTCTCCGCTAGCTGAGTCATAGTCCTAAGCTCTGCAAGACATAAAGAATGTGGCAGAGGGAATATAAAAGTCTGTAACAGATTATTATCAGACACACACACACACACACACACACAACACACACACACACACACACCACACACACACACACACACACACACACACACACACACACACCACCCACAGTGGGGGCAAAAAGTATTTAGTCAGCCACTGATTATGCAAGTTTCTCCTATTTAGAAAGATATGAGAGAGGTCTGTAATTTTTCATCATAGCTACACTTCAACTATGAGACACAAAATGAGTAAAGAAATCCAGGAAATCACATGGTAGGATTTTTTAAAGAATTTAATTGTAAATTATGGTGAAAAATAAATATTTGGTCAATAACAAAAGTTCGACTCAATACTTGTAACATACCTTTGCTGGCAATGACAGAGGTCAAACGTTTCCTGGAAGTCACCATGTTTGCACACACTGTAGCTGGTATTTTGGTCCATTCCCTCCATGCAGATCTCCTCTAGAGCAGTGTGTTTGGGGCTGTCGCTGGGCAACACGGACTTTCAACTCTCCCAATCCAACCACCTCCACAAATTTTCTAAGGGTTGAAGTCTGGAGACTGGCTAGGCCACTCCAGACTTGAAATGCTGTTTAATGAAGCCACTCTTTCATTGCTTCCGAGCGGTGTGGTTTGGGATCACTTGTCATGCTTGGGAAGACCCAGCCAACGTTCCATCTTCCATGCTCTCACTGATGGAAGGAGGTTTTGGGCTTAAAAAAAATCTCAGGATACATGGCCCGGTCATTCTTCCCTTAACACGGATCAGTCGTTCTGTCCCCTTTGCAGAAAAACAGCCCCAAAGCATGAGGTTTCCACCCCCCATGCTTCACAGTAGGTATGGTGTTCTTGGGATGTGAGCATTTTTTCTTCCTCCAAAACACGAACGAGTTGAGTATTCTTACCAAAAAAATTCTATTTTGTTTCATCTGACCACATGGTATTCTCCCAATCCTTTTCTGGATCATCCATATGCTCTCTGGCAAACTTCAGACTGCCTGGACATGTTACTGGCTTAAGCAGGGGGACACGCCTGGCACTGCAGGATCTGAGTCCCTCTCGCGTTGGTGTGTACTTGATGGTAGCCTTTGTTTACTTTGGTCCCAGCTCTCACCGTTCTCATGATCATTTTGTCCCGATGGGATGAGATCTTGCATGGGGCCCCAGATCGAGGGAGATTATCAATGGACTTGTAGGTCTTCCATTTTCTTACAATTGCTCCCACAGTTGGTTTATTCACACCAACCTGCTTGCCTATTGTAGATTCACTCTTCCCAGCCTGGTGCAGGTCTACAATTTTCTTCCTGGTGTCCTTCGACAGCTCTTTGGTCTTGGCCATGGTTGAGTTTGGAGTCTGACTGTTTGAGGCTGTGGACAGGTGTCTTTTATACAGATAACGAGGTCAAACAGGTGTCATTAATGCAGGTAACGAGTGGAGGACAGAAGAGCTTCTTAAAGAAAAAGTTACAGGTCTGTGAAAGGCAGAAATCTTGCTTGTTTGTGGGTGACCAAATTGTTAATTCAAGTGTACCCATGTTGAAAATTACAGACCTCTCTTCTCTTTCTAAGTAAAAGAACTTGCACAATCAGTGGCTGACTAAATACTTTATTGCCCCACTATGCGTGTGTGTGTACGTACGTACATATATCATCATCAAAGACATCATCATGTCTTATCTTGTTTGCAGCGCTACGATTTGTTAAATTACGCTGCAGCTTGGCAAGACACGAAGGATCATGAATAAAGATTTTCACACTACACTAAATATTACTTCACCCTCTAAGTGCTGATTATTCTGACGCTTTTCTACAAAGAGTACTGATCAGTTACAAGCTGTAACAGGAGATTTATTTCCCTCGATCACACGTTTGTTGTTTTATGTTTGGTCATAAACCCAAATTACACACTCCTGCAAAGCAATCATCAGAGCGGCAGCGATCTCGGACTTCAGAGGCAATGCTGGAGCAATAAAGTGCGAAACCGCGGGAAAAGTAATAGGTGTGTTCAAAGGAAATGACATGGCCTCAATTTTTACGATGTCTTTTCATCACAGCGGCGAGAAAACGAAGCTCTTACCGAAATGATGGAGTTGCGGAGCTCTAACAAGAGATTTCTCAGAAGCTTTATGTCTTTGGAGTTGGAGGCTCCGGCGTCTATGATGAAGACCTTCTCAGCTATTTGCAGATCGTTTCCAAACCTGGAAAAAGCAGGAATCAGCATATTTATTTGGATTATATCTGTTTCTACAAACATTGATAGTATTCCTGTCAATCTGATGCCATGCATCCACAACCAACACTGGACTCAGTTCTAAAAAACAGTCTACTACCCCAAACGGTTTGGCCAGGTTTGATCCCGACCTTGGACTCTGTCTGTGAGGAGTTTGCATGCAAAAGTTTGCAAACTGCCTGAGTGAGATCACTTCTTAAGGAACAACCGTCAATATTCAACTATGTACAGCACTGTCCAAAATTCTTGAGCCACCATTAAATTTGTTGTTTTAGCAACGGTATCATGACCATAAATTATATATTGATGATCACTGGACCCCATAATACTCTTTTCCACTGATCTTCATTCCAATCTTTGTGAGCTTTAGCATATCTTAACCTTTTCACCCTGTTCCCCGTGGTCTCTTGGCTGGTACTCTGCCAAAAAGGGTAGACTTGGCACCCAGATGCTGCTATTGGTCAGGTGTAAGGGGAGGTCACACTAAATACTTGCTACTGTAGCCTATAGAAGCTGTTTTTGTCTGATTGCTGTATGCCCATTGTATTCTATTCTAACTACATTCTATTGTTTTCTATACATTTTTTCGCTGTATTATATTTGACTCTGTTGTATAATTCTCCGTTCTATTCCACTGTGTTGTATTCTGTTCTGATTTTATTACAGAGGGTCTGAAACAGAACAGCATTACCTGTTGCGCACTTCCTTCAGTAGAGATCTCTCCTTGTCATAGCTGAACTCTCCACCGAACGAGCGAGGCAGGTTGGCGATGTCGGCATGAGTAGCCACCAGCACCACACTCAGAGGATTTCTGATCTTCCCTCCGAATGCTGAAGGAACAAATTAAGACTATAATTATTTGAAAATATTGCACAATTTCAAACTGTCGAGGTTTTAGGAACTATAATAGGAAATAAAATTTTGCCTTGTATATACACTACCTGGCCAAAAAAAGGTCATCACGTGGATTTAACTATGCAAATTAAAAAGAGTCTCCCATTGGATAATTATGTTTCAGCTGGCAACAAGTTATTTATCCCTAACTGATGCAGTGAGCAGCTTCTCATTTGTTAAACAACCATGTCAAAAGACACATCCTGTGGCCGTGGAAAAGATGTTAATCTGTTTCAGAAGGGTCCAATTGTGAAAGAGTGGTTCAGGGAGCATGAGGCATCATTTCCACACATGAATTGGCCACCACAGAGTCCAGACCTGAACCCCATTGAGAATCTTTGGGTTGTGCTGGAGAAGACTTTGCACAGTGGTCCAAATCTCCCCTCATCAATACAAGATCTTGAGGAAACAATGCAACTCTGGACAGAAACAAAAATGACATTGCAGAAGCTCATGGAAACAATGCCACAGCAAAGGCATGCCGTAATCAAAGCTAAAGGCAGTCCAACAAAATATTAGTGGGTGTGATTTTTCTATGGCCAGGCACTGTATAAAATTCATGTCTGAATGACTGAAAATTAGTAACCACAGCACACTTTAGTGCATAAGAGAAAATCAGCCCATACCGATGTTTTCCTCAAGCAGCGTGAGGGCCTTGAGGCAGTTGAGCCAGTAGGTGATGTGACTGAGCTGAGTCTCGTATGGCTCCTCCAGGCTGAAGAGCACCAGGTGGATGGCTGTGGGGTCGTTGGCCACAAAATAGTCATAGGTGCAGTAGTAGACTGGGTTACCTGAGAACTCCCACACACTGAAGTCTCCGACACCTAAGACATACACGCATGCAAATGAGCTACCAATACTGACAGGTCTTAAGAAAACCCCTAAACAATGTAACATAGGATAGGAATAATAAAAATACAACATAAATACAACTCAATAATTAAAAATGCTTGCAATCCTTCAAATCGCTCCTGTAAATAATGCACTTAAATCACTCCTAAAGAACCCGAAAAAATAAGTTCAAATTGAGCTTCTGACCGTTGACACTGGCCGTGTGAATGTCGATAGCTTTGGTGGCCGTGTCGTCGGCTGTATTGAGGGAGCCATGCACAGGAGTGAACACCTCCAGCACGCCTTTCGTCAGACTGGGCTCGAACATCATGCTGCGACTCCTCACGCTCACATTCTCACAGCCAGGGTACAGGTTTGAGATACTCACAGAAACTGCGCACACACACACATACATGAACAGAGATTAAGTCAGTTATGCAATCATAACACAAAATGGAGGATTTTTCAAGGGAACGAGGATTAAGGTAATGAAACAAGTATCCGGGTTAGATGTACAGAGTGGCAGTCAAAACGAAGTGTAATATTCATATATATTGTTTTGTTATACATACAGCAACTATCAGGCATGTAAAACCATTAATATAGTGAATATACACTATGTGGTTTAGATTGTAAACTGTACCGTTAATTACTGCGGTAAATGTGCAGTAACACGTATGATCATATGTATGACATCATATGATCATACGTATGATTTAGCCAAAGCAAGTATTATAACAGAAGACGGTGCAGTAACATAGTAACAGGAAGGAGTGTTAGTTGAGTTTTAACACGATTTTGATGTTTGTTTTCTTAGTATAAAGGCACTTCGCTGTTGCTAGTGAGACACTGAATCATTTACCCGCATTTTACCCTCAAAACCTTTTTCTATCCGTTACACCAAATAAATCTAGAGCAGAATAAAGCAGGGTAGTAATATTACAGCATCAATGTAACACTGAGCATCAGTGTTTTAAACTCGCTGGCAAATTAGCTAGCGAATAGCATGCCCAACAAACGTTTGCATGTCAATACACTCAGACATTTTTTAAATCAATGTTTTATAACTGGCTGTTCCAAATACGGAAATGTACAGAAACACAAAGCTAAATCAATTGCTTGTAATTGTACTAAGCCTTCTCTAAATGCTGTGTTGAGAGTAATGTACTGTGAGCTATGTACTGTTTACAAAGAGATTTATGTTTGGGAGATGATTCGAGATCTTTATTTATTCTTTAGTTGTTTGTATGTTAGCTGCAACTACAGGCCTACCACTGTAAGTATGCTAATGCATCTCTTGTGGTTTTGAAGAAACCATAGTATTTGCCAATTGTAAATTTGCTCAGTGTTGCTCCCCCACTACTTGCAGTCTAAATTTTCCTTTTTAATTGGATTGAAGTAGTTGTTTCCACCAACAGACATTCTTTGCAAAGCAGCTTTACAAAGAGCCAGTTATAGATGACGAATAAGCATCCAGAGGTGACAGTGGCAAGGCAAACTCTCGGATACTAGAGATGCTCTAAAATTTCAACTAAGAAGAAATGTTGCAAAGTAAATAGGTGTTCAGATGTTGCTTAATCAATCCACACTATTCTTGAAAACAGACTGGAGCAGGCTCTACAGCCAACACTTTCATTGGTGTTACCCAAAGAAAGGTTTTTTTTTCCTGCTGCATGTAGGTTTGGAGGGCGTGTTAGTCACACTGTGCTGAATAAGTCTAGCGCTGAATATGTCTAACACCTTCCACACAACTTTCCTGCTTTATTTTTTTTTTACAGTTTCATTTCCACTTATGAGACTCAATTTGAGTCTTTCGAAGGAGAAAATGCAACTGTGCACCGAGGGAAACAACAGCAAACCTGGCAACGTGAACGATACCTCACTGAGTTAACACAACAGGATCAAGTCCTTCTGATTTGGGATCATTTTTGTTTCAAACCCAGTCAGTTACAGATGGAGCAGTGGTTCAATATGCTAGCATTCAACCCGGTCAGGGAACGCTTGTGTCTGCACCTCATGTTCTCTAGGGATAATTGCTGGACCACATACCCTCCCCCCGCAACCAAGACCAGGACACAGTGGCAATAAAACTTGGGGAAAAAGACACATCAGAGCTTTGCAACAACTACTTGAAGACCAAAAATTAAATCAAGGAGTGTGGACTGTCATGTGACCTCTACAGCCACTTTACCTAAATGCTGTCAAGCATTTGTGGGGGCACTTGAAGACAGAGAGTTTAAATTTATTTATTAATATTGGGAAAATTGGGAGACAAAATTCGAGAGGGAAGACTGAGATGGTTTGGACATGTGCAGATGGAGGGATAGTGGATATATTGGTAGGAGGATGTTGGAGATGGAGCTGCCAGGCAAGAGACGGAGAGGAAGACCAAAGAGGAGTTATTTGGTTGTGGTAAATGAAGATATGCAGGGAGTTGGGGTGAGAGTAGAGGACATGGAGGACAGGGTGAGGTGGAAACGTTTAACTCGCTGTGGTGACCCCTGATAAAGGGAGAAGCCGAAAGAAGAAGATGATGAATATTGTGAAATTATTCTGGGATAACTGAATTTTCAGCTGTCATTACAGGAAAAAAGGTAATGCAAGACAAAATAATCAATTCTGAAATACATTTCACTCTAATTGTTACACTGGTTATATAATTAGTAAAGAAAAACATTGCATTAAATAAAAAAACAAGCACAAGAGGTATGTTCAGCAACAGTCTCAGACTTTTGATCCTTTATATTGATACACAAATGTTACTTTAAAAAAGGTCAAAAAGACAAAAGAGAAAGATTAAAATCTGGGTTGCCAGAAGTCAGGTTTGCTACTTCTCATCTTTTAACAATAAAACAGCTCATAGCAGGAAGCTAGACGTTTCAGCGATGAAACCGAAACCTCACCTGCAGGTTTGGATGTAGCAGGTGAGGCTGGATGCCTCACGGGGTTGGTGAGCCTTGGCCTCCTCCGTCTGAAGAAGCTCCTCAGGATGCCGCACTTCAGAGACTCAAGCAGCGTGCTTTTCCCGGAGCCCGAATGCCCGAACAGTTTCAGCTTGATCCGCGGTTGAGGCGTCTGAGTGGGCCGCAGCTGCTGGATGTATCCGCCTTTGTGGTTTTCCTTCGGGAGCAATCAGACGTTGCAAATGAAAGGATAGTGCAAGCTGAAGCGGGTTGTGGATTTAAAGGAAAATGAGTGGGGTACTGTGTAAAAATGTTAAGCTGCAACTATGGCAGGCTACTCAGGGGCAACTTATTAGTTAGCAATCATCAAATATTTGTTATGACATGGTAAAACAGATACCATTATTGGCACCTGGTACAGGCACCTCTTCATCAATTAATTCTGACAGATGCAATTTCTCATTTTTCAATGTAGGATAAGCTAATTCATCAACAGGAAGGTTTCTTAGACCTTGTTTTATTGATCTTTACCATTGGTGCCAACTGTGGGGGGACCTGCATACATAATAAAGAGAAGAACAGAATGTTCTTCGTTAAACCAGCCTGAAATCCTGAATAGTGAACATTTCCACTGAATTCCCAGTGTAATTGTTGAGGTTTCTGTTATCTGATATGCCGGAGGTAATGAGTGTGATACGTGCTGCTGAGAGACGCGACGACAAACCTTTTTCAGTCTGGCCAGCAACTGAGCAACATGCTCTTGCTGCTCTGCGGTTGCCACGTCCTCTGCTGTCTTTCCATCCTGGATGAAAAAAAGATAAGGATGTAATTGATGGCCAGTCACAGACAGATGAGCTTATAGAAGTATTATTGTTCCGAATGACTTCTATTACACTTTGATAGAACTCTCATTTCTTCAGACTAGGCAGCGGAGAGGGAGAGAGAGGGAGAGAGAGAGAGAGAGAGAGAGAGAGAGAGAGAGAGAGAGCGCGAGAGAGAGAGAGAGAGCGAGAGAGAGAAAAATGGTGCTGTATTGTGTTAGCTGAGCACAATATAACGAGTTTTTGATACGGTACAGAGACCAGGCAGAACATAAATGATGGGTATGGTGATAGCCGTTAGCTGTCAAAGATAACAGCGGATGTTTGAAAGACGGTGCATTTATTAAAGTAAAGAGTGCAGAGTGGTGTTACTATATATTGTATTCATTGTTAACACATTATACATACAGTATGTATAGGTGATAATAAAACCAGCCGCTAGTTTGCTCAGACAGGGTATTTCTAGTGCCGGTCCCAAGCCCGGATAAATGGTGAGGGTTGCGTCAGGAAGGGCATCCGGTGTAAAACATTTGCCAAATACAGTATGCGAGTTCATAATAATTTCACCATACCGGATCGGTTGTGGCCCGGGTTAACAACGACCGCCACTGGTACTGGTAGCAA
>JAJAGP010000638.1:0-71283 GCA_025084515.1 Ancistrus triradiatus | reverse complement strand
TTTCTTCCTGGTGTCCTTCGACAGCTCTTTGGTCTTGGCTGTGGTTGAGTTTGGAGTCTGACTGTTTGAGGCTGTGGACAGGCGTCTTTTATACAGATAACGAGGTCAAACAGGTGCCATTAAAGCAGATAACAAGTGGAGGACAGATGCACTTCTTAAAGAAGAAGTTACAGGTCTGTGAGAGCCAGAAATCCTGCTTGTTTGTGGGTGACCAATACTTATTTTCCATCATGATTTACAATTAAATTATTTAACAATCCTACAATGTGATTTCCTGGAATTGTTTTCTCATTTTGTCTCTCATAGTTGAAGTGTAGCTATGATGAAAATTACAGACCTCTCTCACCTTTCTAAGTAGGAGAACTTGCACAATCAGTGGCTGACTAAATACATTGCCCCACTGTATAAGTGATGTATTATTAATGTAAGATTTGTACTCTATGAAAACTCTTTTAGGGATTTTATTCTCACTGGCAGACAGGCTATAAAAGCTGCACACGTCCAGATACTATTACTTAATATGATTTATGGTTTACAGACTGCTACTTCATTGAACGATGTATCTGGGTTCTCTACTACAAATAACAAATCTATTAAATTCCTTCAGCCATGATAGCAGTATCAAATGATGACAGTTTGCTAGTACTGAAGATACCAGTTACATGGACCCTATATGAGGCAGATGAAGTGGATGTAGAAAAACTCAGATTCAGATCGGGAATCATTCAAGTCTGGTTATTGTCATCTGATAATACAGCCAGAATTAATTGACCTAGTCAGGGATTTGTCAAAAGATAAAGGAGAACTACTCGACTGAAAGGATAGAGTTTGCTGTCATGAGGTACGAAAATTTCTATCTTTCAGAAGCATCTAAAACATTTAATAACTTTCTATATGACTACCTCTGTTTATGCACTGATATTAATTGACTCATGGCTGAGGATTGTGTGCATGATCCGCAAAATTATGTAGTTTTATGGACTTATTAAAGGTAAGCCTGAAAGCTGTCCTGTTACACAACAGTATTGTTCAACCATCAGTACAAAGAGTGCAAACTGTCACTGAAAATTCATGTTCTGCATTCACACAGGGATATCCCTGATGCAGTTCTACCAGAGCAATTTTTTTAGGGTAATAGTTTTTAAAAAGATCTTTGTCTTATTTTACAGTGAAGTTTTAGGTTTAGACTCATCATGAGTTCCATTTATAGGTTAAAACATGTATTCGAAATTATGCTGTCCTGTCTTTAAGTTACTAAGTTGAGCTGAGCCTTATTTCAGACACACCCATGCATTTCTTTTTAACCAGGAAGTGCTCTCAAGACCACACAGTTAGTGAGCATCTGTTGAGACCTTAATACAGGATAACAACTTAGTTACTGATTGCATCACCGACTGTGCACACCCCCTGCACGCCGGCAATGTTTACATCAGCAACTGTTAACATCACAAGAACATTAGCAAAGATTTATAAGTCTTGATTTTAAGCTTTCAGTACATGTTAGAATAACAGATACATTATGTGTGCATTACGTACATATGTAAAGTAGTGCAAAAACAGCAATATTCAAATTTTTGTGCACTCCTGTTCATTTCAAATTCCGAGCACCAGTGCCCTGTAAGGGCAGTACAGGTGGAGGGAAGAACTGGAAAAACACTTGCACACACAGGGGGTTGTAAAGGAAACCAAGTCCAACTCCCCACGCTAGCCCCCCTTCTAACCAATCAGCCAACACCTGGGACCACGAGCCTATTTGCTAACCACACAGAAGCAGCTGTGCTTCCTCTAGGCTTTGTGAATAGGCAGAGTACACACACACACACCCACACACATATGCGCGCTAATGAACATGAGAGTGTAGAGAATGTGACCATTGTCAAAATACTTTGAAAATCCTAGACAAAAACAGGCTTTTTGTAATATTACAATTCACAACAATACCTCAGATGACTCCAGGTTCACGGTTTCATTTGACTTTTTTTTTTGTTTTGATTTTACTGTCAGCTTTTCATGGCAATTTTCTGTTCATTAAAAGATTGTTCGAAGTCTGAACGTGTTTTTACAGCAAGACAGAGTCTTGTGTAAAGAGGAGACACGAGCAGTTCTGACACATTGAGGTTAGGGTTATTATTTCTGACAGGCCAAAGGAGCCCAAAACACAGGATAAAACAGAGCAACAGCAGGAAAGTCCAGATTCAAAGCAGTACTCCAGATTCGTTAACCTAATGTCCATCTACCACATCTTTCTGGATAATTACCAAGAACACTCATCTTGTCACATTTATCAGTAATCACCACACTGGGGGCAAAAAAAAAAAAAAAAAAAACTTTACTGTTTACTGGTATGCACCATTTAATATCCATCAATTCACTTTAACGTTCTTAAAAATGATATCAGGACACAAAAATCTGTCTAATATATACAGTATTGCCTGCATTATTTTGACCGGACTTTACTAGTCACATAGTAGTTTAGATACTTTGCACAGACACTTTACATAGTGTTTTTTTAAACAACAATATTAACTAGATGGCGAAAGTTCGTGGACGAATTTTGAGGTTGGCTTGAAAAAGCGACCTTACCCGTGGGCATCACATGTCACCTCAGGTTGAACTGTGGACCAAGCCTGCTGAATTTCCTGGCTGTAGGTCAAAAACTGACCGAGTTACGGTCATTGACCCGCCAGGGGCCCCAGTGCCCAGCCGGGTTTGTTACGGTCCTCATGGGCATCAAATGTCACTTCAGATTGCACCTGAGACCAAGTCTGCCAAATTTCCTGGCCGTAGGTCGAAAACTGACTGAGTTATGGTCATTGGCCCGCCAGGGTCCCCAGTGCCTACCCGGGGTCCTCAGGGGCCCCATGGGCATCACGTCACCTCAGATTGCACCTGGGACCAAGCCGGCCAAATTTCGTGGCCGTACGTTGAAAACTGACTGAGTTATGATTCGTTAACTTTGGGTCCATTAATTTCCTATGGGAAAATTTGGGACTTTGCGGGGCCCCTGTGGGGCCTCCCAAAGTCCGATCGGAAAGCCCTATACAAGCACACCATTCCCAACCAGACCGGACACAATGGCGCTGGAACGGGGTCGATATCTAAAAAGCTGCGGCAGTTGATATGCGTCGAAAATCTCGGGATTTTCAGAATCGGATAACAATAGTGTGATCGCCTATATAAGCAATCACACTAATAAGATTTCGGAAAACAGTATGTTGGCTTTTTCAAGCCAACCTAATTAAAACACATCATAACATTTAGTACAGTACTGTATTGTAGAATAGAGCAATTCTTATCTATGTAATTTGAAACACTTGCTGAAAACAGAAGTAGGAGCGTCACCATATTTATTTGCTGCCATTAAGACTGCGATTCTCTTTTCTGTCAGGTGTCACAAATGTTCATATACTAGTTTTCTGTCATTCAGACGTGAATTGATGATAATTCACGTCTGAATGACAGAAAACTAGTACAAACACTTGCGACACCTGCTGACAGACAAGAAAAATGCAGTCTTGAAAGAAAGAAAAACATGGTATCGTTCCTTCATTTGTTTTTCGATACGTGTTTCAAGTTTTATAAAAGATACAAAGATAAGAATTACCGTACTATACAGTACGGTACTGTACAAAATGGTTTCATATTGTGTTTTAATGATTATTATCGTTTTAAAAAACACAATACATGTGCAAAGTACCCAAACTGTGACTATGGTAGTGTCCGGTCAATGTCTATATTGGTCCATGTCCTGTTTCACAGAATGCCTGTATAACGGAAATGTAGGTGAGGTTATTGGCCAGCTATTGTACACTACATGACCAAATGACCAAAAGTGTGTGGACAACCCTTGTGTATTAAGCCACATAATCTTACTAAGTAATACTTCTAAGCTCTGTGTAATGCCCTTAGTATACTGACCATATTTACAATACTTAGCAGACATCCTTATCCAAAGCCACTTACAACTGATACAACTTTACAACAGAGTTCACCACTGTGGATCAAGAGTAAAATCCCAATGGTGAGAGCTTCTGATTTGAAACCCTGGACTCAACTGAGCCACCACAGTCCCACAGTGACTCCTGAATTACAATCTACCTCTGGGAGCTATAAAGGGTAAACGATGCTAGTGTACTGGAGCTGGATTAATGAGGGCTAGGGAGGCTTATTGATTGGAAACACGACTGAAATGAAGGCTGAGGAGGGATTTGGGACGGAAATGCGCCCTTCACCTGTGCTGAGTCTAGATCTGCGCAGAGGACTCGAGTTATGCTAATAATCAGCACACTTTAATTAAGGAACGGCACTCTGGGAATCACTTAGGCTGACAGAACGGTGTTTGAGAGGGCTCCGGCTAAAGATACACACACTTGTTCCGAGGTAATTGCTTAAGCACTTTCAACACCACCTGCTCTCCAGACACAAGCGCATACACCACCGGAAGCACACGCTGCGTACTCCATCCCATCGAGACAGACCTAGCAAACCAGACATGCTTCGGCCTGTATTGATTTCATACTTCTTCAGTCACACAGCTGTAATCGCAGACGGCACACGGCTGACAGCGAATAGTGAGTGTGACGGGAGCTTTGACTGACTTTGGGCTGCGTTTAGGCAGTCCCAAACCACAAAACTGATAATCCTAAATATCTAACCCAGTATGTAAACAACAGGAGTTTATGTATCTTCGATTTAAAATACTCATTTACTATTATTATTAGCCTTCCTTTTTTTATTATACCTAAAGCATGGTAACAGTTGTACCTCGGTTCTCGACCAAAAGCTTTTAGCTCTTTCTCAGTGAAGATCTGTGCAGTGTTTAATGTGTTTTTCTTTATTCACAACATTTTTTACATCTACACTACCATATTCTAGTGCAAACAAGTCCCCATGGGTCCTAAAAAGGTTACTTATAACAGCCAACCAAAAGGAAACAGGACACCGAGTTCTCCAATAGAGTAAGTGTTTTGCTTTTACTTTTCACTTTCAATCCCGTACTCACTAAATTACGAGATTTTCAACACTTTATGCTAAAACAAGCTTTGTGTTAATGATTTTAGCCAACTGCAGGTTAATGTAAGTGTTTTCAACAATAAGCTCGGCTCCACTATGATACAGCATAAACTATATTAATATTAAACTCCTTGGTTTATGATATATTTAACTTAAGATTAATTTGTCGGAACATTTCCCTTCTTAAAGGGAAATACAACTCCATTAATGCATATAATGCCTGATACAGTGTAGATTTTCTGGGGGTATGGAACAGAGTAATTCAATTTACATTAGTCCTTATGGAAATGTGCTCGGTACTCATCGTTTTCGGAATGAATTAACTTTGAGAACCAAAGTACCGCTGTAATTACGTCCTCGTGTCGTTACTCACATTAGTGATGGCCTCAGTGTTGGCTCCGGTGATGCAGAGGTGCCGCACCACCTCGAGTGCTCCGTTGCAGGCCGCCACATGAAGGGGCGTTTTCCCAAACTGTAACCGAAAAGAAAATCGCTTGTTATGTTACATCACCATCCCATACAGAGGAGTCTAAACTGTTCAATAACAGACAGCATGCTGGCAGGACAGCTCCCTTTTTTACAGTAATGATATTTCGTTCCTCTTGCCCTCTGAATGAGGGCCAGCATCAATCTTCGGTGCGCTGGCTAATGGAAGAGCCAGCTCTGATGAACTCCGAGAACAAATCCGACTTGTGCAGGAGATCAGCGCCTGGACTAATGGCTTTAATGGCTTCAGCTTAGAGTTGTTTACGGTTAGAAAGTGAAAATCTATTTCTTAAAATGCGACATTTATGCTTGAAACAATAGAATTCTATATATTAAATACCACTGAAGTGAAAACCAATGAAGTGACTAACACTGACAGTGTAAAAAGCTGACATACCATGCAGTTACATATGAACAGTCAGCCAATGGCCCCCTGATGCTTCAGAAGGAGGGGGAGGTCCTCAGAATTGGGAAATCCCAGTAAAACTAGTGATAAACACTGTTGCAGACCATGTGCACCCCTTCGTGGACACGGCATTTCCTAATGACAGGGTTCTCTTTCAGCAGGACTTTGCAAAAATTGTTTTTGTACAAAGTGCTGAAGGTGTTGCCCTCGAAAATGTTTCGATCTCAATCCGATCGAGCATCTGTGGGATCTGCTGGACAAACAAGTCCCATGGAGGCTCTGTGTCCCAGCCTAAAGGATCTGCTGCTAATGTTTTGATGACAGATACTACAGGACACCTACACAAGTCCTGTACTTTTCAGAGCCTTGGTGGGATCGGTGTATGCAAATTACAAGCAGAGAATGGTGGTAACTGGACAGGCTTCCTAAATCCGGAGAGATTAATGTATGGAATAAACAATAATGGAAATGACGCTCGCCTTGTTCGGGATGTCCAGGTTGGCTTTAGCCGCACTGAGCAGTGACACCAGGGGCAGGTTGCCGTCCTTGCAGGCGATGTGCAGAGGCGTGTTTCCATGGCGATCCTGGTGGTCCACGTAGCAGTGGTGACCGAGGAGACACTTAACCACTTCAAGCTGACACCTCCGCACGGCCAGGTGGTAGAGCGATGTGCCGTCCTGTCTTTCCTTTTCTTTTTTCCTTCTTATCCCCTCTCGTTCTGTGGTTTTTCCGCTTTGCTCGTACTTCTTCGTCTTTTAGGAGCATGGCGGATGTGGGCTGTCTCTGTTATATATTCCACACTCACACACACACAACACACCAATGAGGACATCATATACACACCACACAAACACACTCCACACACACACAGACCCCCCACACACAACATCACCACACAATTCGCACCATGACATGACAGTGGATAAAAGGAATTTGCAAGGTATCTACAATGACAGATATTATTAGAGCAGGTTTCAACATTATTATTATTGTCTTGGGAGAAATATAAATCTCCTGTGTGTGTACCCTTGTCACGTAGAGTCCATGTCAGCCCCACGTGTTCCAGCAGGCACTCCACAATGTCGCGGAAGCCACGGGCTGAGGCGGTGAGCAGCGGACTCTCACACCACTCGCGCCCCCCCCGTTTGCGGGCATTAACAAACACACATTACAGCCGGCCTTGGACACAGCATGCCCCAGAGGCCACCGCCGAGTAGCTTTCGTGCCACACCCGCCGGGGACGCCGCGCAGTGGCACCCCCCCAGAGGAGTCCTCCTGCTCCTGAAACACGAAGCATTCAAGTATTACAAAGGGTTAGAATGTGTGCAGGCAACGTCTGTTAATGTAAATCATATTAAGCAATGTTCAGCGTTTGAGCCAAAATGCAAACATTTGCATTTAACACAAATATTAATCTAATTTAGTTGTGTGACATATTTCATTTCTTTTAATAGTTTAGTTATAAGGCTATATCCCCAATTACATTACATGTCCATAAACTGTTTGGGTGCAAAGAGTTACGATCAAACAGCAAATATCACAGGTTCGAGTCCTGTTCGTTTCCTCAAACAGAGACTGGTGAAGTATACGAGGGTGGTGCTGCCAGAGGGTGATGGAATGACCAGTCATGCTGCAGCAGCGAGTCCAGGGTATGTCTTAGTCTGCACCAGCTGAATACTGCGATTGGGTTTGGACTCCCCCTGTGTCCCCGATCAGCATAATGCAGGTTGTAAAACCTTTATTAAGCATCGATAATGTTCTCAACTGGCGTAACACACAAACCCATCACTGCAGAGTCCTGGGGGCATTACAAACAGTGTTTGAGAGGAGATGGGCTGATCATCCCCCAGAGCTGCAACAGTGACTTTCTTTCTTTTTCCCCCCTGAAGTTAACAACACAGCATTTTGAAATTCCCTTCTATTTCTCAAAAAATTGTTTAAATATAGAGGTTACAAACCCCAAGGTCTTATATCAATCTTGAAAAATACTATATAAAAAAAAAAAACGTTTGTACTTCATCTTCCACTCACCCCGGTCTGCTAAAGTCAGGATTGGCACGAATTCTGCACAGATACTGAACCACGTCCACGTTGCCGTAACGAGCAGCCACATGCAGAGCCGTCTCCCCTGACTGGATAAAGGAATGGAACTATTAGTGTGACTACCATAAGTATAATATTATGAATACAAACAGCAGGAGATATTAGGCCAAGATTACTCGCGTATGCAATGTTATTCAAAGACCCGCCACCTAATCCTGCTTGGAATGTTTTACAGATTGTTCTGCTTACGCAGGCACACAGGCTTCTCATCTCGGCTGAAATGAAGCGCGATTTAATGTAAACTTGATATAAATAACTCAGCAAACTATAATGGCTTACTCAGCATTCGTCTTAAGGCTTTTATATATATATATATATAAAATTCAACACCAAGCTGAAATCTGAAGCACACGTTGTGATATACACATAATCTGACTGCATATACATTTACAGTCATGTTCAAAAGTCTTAGGCCACCAGTAAATATCTAACATATTGTCGACGATTGGACAAAAACTTCAAACTTTGGATTCATCACTCCATAATACTCTTTTCCAATAAACTTCCTTATAATCTTCAGCGCATCTTTTCACCCTGTCAAACAAAGTGGTTTCTTGGCTGCAACCTTTCCAAAAAGACAATTCATGATCATCCCCATGAAAATGCCAGATGCTGCTTTTGCTCAAGTGTAAGGGGAGGTCACACTAAATACTTGCCGTTGTAGCCTATAGAAACTGTTTTCTAATACTGCATACAAATTTCCTGCAAAAATGTTCTGGTTGCTTTCTAATAAAGATAATCATATATGGTCATTATACCATTGCTAAAACAATCTAATCTAATGGTGGCCTAAAACTTTTGCACAGTACTGTATGAGATACTGTAGTGTATCGGTCTTAACTAAATAGCCAAGATGCTGCAGTGTTTCCCATACACTGATTTATTCTGTCTTGCTCTCTGTCAAGCTCACATTTATGGAATGAGAACCTGTTTTTTACGTGGAAGCACAATGACCTGGTGTATTTATGACATGAGCAAGTATTTCAGAAGTCTGGTTTGTTGCGATGCAGAGATACAGTTTTTGTTTCTCCACTTATTCCACTCGGCACTCCCCAAAAAACAAAACATTCTGCACCAGATCCTTTACGGTTTTCTTAACAACTGCTGCAACAGCTAATGTAACTGGCCAAGGTAACATATGGATTAAACAGGTTAATAACCTTAATAATAAGGATAATAACCAAATAAAAAGATGTTATGTGGCACAACATTTAATACCATTCCCTTAACAGGTTATTTCCATTTCTACTCAAAGTACTGTCATAGAAGACTTTTTTTCAATACAAAGAGTACACACGAGCACTTGAGTGCTTGTGGCATTTACCAAAGTGTTTGCAACCACACAGGCCTTCAATTTCCATCCGTAATGAAGTAACGCGCTCTCAAATAAGCATGGCACTGTGTGGTGCTCCAGAAACTCAACAACACTCCACGCTGTAATGTCAGCTGAAGAGAGGCGCTCCGGTAAACACCGCACAGTCATTTCACAGACTGAGTGGATCTCAGCCCAATGAGTGACCATGGAAACCGCCAAAAGGGTAAGAGAGAAAGGGGTTCAGGTGAAGAACGGGTCAGATTCAAAACATCGCTTCAAATGTAGCTCACAAGGACGGGTTGACAACGTGACTGAGGCTGAGTGAGAGAGAGACAGTGAGAACAAAGCATTATTTGAAATGGATTTGTTTATTAGGGAGATGTCTGTGATTGAATTGTTACATGTCTCTTAAGGTGATTAAACTCTTTTAAGACTCCAGTGAGTTGTAATCTCTATGAACCTGAATATCTCTGTCACAGATAGATATGTAGATACAACGGGTCATTATTTCTAGAGAACTTTAAGTATAAGAATATGAGAATGTAATGGTGGTCTAGTGGTTGTGATACTGGACTATGAACTAGAAGATCCAGGGTTCAAATCCCACCTCTACCCACCAAGCTGCCACTTTGGGTCCTTAAACAAGAAAACCAAAGTTGCCTGGATTGTAAGATTGTATCAATTGTATGTAACTCTGGATAATGGAGTCTGCTAAATGACATAAATGTAACTGTAAATATTTAAACAAAAAAGTTATGTTTTGCCCTTAAAATCAACCATTTAATCAGTCAGCAGTATTTGGATTTGTGGAGTTTCTTTTTCCAGTTAATCCTTCTCTCTTCTGTCTCACCATCCAATCTAATTATATAGAGCAGTGACTTTAATATTTATGTATTTTTGAGAATGCTTGGATCTTGGAATTGTGCAAGAACCCCCAACGCGAGGACAAAATCACAGCAATGTGCAACCGAACGTGACCAAAATCAGAGCATAAATAGGTTGGGTGAAAAACACAAACAAACATAAAAATAAAAAAAAATCGACAGCGAAAATCACTATTCAGACAGGACAAATTTTTTTTAAAATCTCCAGTCATTTCCTCTGTTACGGAAGCAGTGATTTTCCTTTCGTCCGTATCGGCCACGTCTGTGTTTTGCTCCCTCCTCCGTTAAGACAAATGGGGACAGACTAACCTACTGTTTGTTTCAAACCAAGTCCGTGGTGCTCTGATCATTTAGTCCTTTAGCAATGACCACTGCTATTCACCATACGTCTTCAAGCACATGAACCAATGGCAAACAGAGTCCTGAATCTGAATCCTGAATCTACTGAGTCACTGCACTATTTAGTAATGTCAGTTATGTATGCATGTAAAAACCTCCCAGCTTGTAGAGAACAAAGGGCTTATGGAGTTTTGTAAAACATTCAATCCCCCTGATAAACGAATCCAATCCGAATAGGGTTGAAGAGGCAGCAAGAAAGACAGACAGCCAGCCCCAGATGTAGACACAGAGCAAAATACAGGCAAAGATGCAGGAAGAAAGACAGAGAGACAAAGAAACAGAGAGTGTGTGAGACAACATATAAGAGAGTGAGGATGAGAGAGAATGAGGCACCTTATCTTGGATGTCCAGAGGGCATTTCTTTTCATGGAGGAATTTCAGGGTCCCCACATGGCCGTGTCTGGATGCGTAGTAGACAGCGTTGGCTCCAGACTGCGAGGAAGAAAAGAAAACACTGCATCTCAGAAGGTCAATGGTATTTATTTGCTCTCAGTTTTCATCCATTTAATCAACTTAGCTTTTCTTGACCCAATTTTTTTTACCTGGTTAAAAATATAGTAGGACACTTGGACATTTTGATGAGACACTCCATAACACATGATATAAGTAAGAAAGGAAGCTAGGAGTTCTGTGTTCAATTAGTGAATTCTTTCTGTTAGTATACAATAACTTTTCTAGTAAATTAACAACATTAAATAGCGACAAGCTGAGAAACTTAACATATTGGGGACTGTGGTGGTTTAGCAGTTGAGTTGCTGGACTGTGAACCAAAAGGCTTGTCGAGTACTGTGCAAATTTTTCTCATAAGGAATAATAAATTTAATGAATCTGTTCCAGTTCCACAGAAAATCCACACTGTATGGTGCATTATAAGCATCAATGGTGCTGTATTGTACAGGTGCTTCCTGATTTACATTTACATTTACAGCATTTAGCAGACGTCCTTATCCAGAGCGACTTACAATTGATACAGTCTTACAATCCAGGCAATTGTGGGTTAAGGGCCTTGCTCAAGGACCCAACAGTGGCAGCTTGGCAGATGTGGGATTTGAACCCTGGACCTTCTGGTCCATAGTCCAGTACCTTACCCACTAGGCCACCACAGTCCCGATTTACAATGGCAGGGGCCTATGTTCCTGACAAATCCATCATAAGTTAAACGTATCATGAACCGATGACTTTCATACAGTCTATGCTGTATCAAAGCGGAGCCTTACACATTAACCTACTGTTGGCCAAAATCATTAACACAAAGCTTATTTTATAATAACGTGTTGTAAATCTTGTGGAATTCAGTGAGTAATAGATTGAAAGTGAAAAGTAAAAGCAAAACACTTACTCTATTGGTGAACTCAGCCTGAAACGCCAAGAGTACTCAGTTCCTGTTTTGCTTTCGGTTGGCTCTTATATCTAACCTTTTTAGGACCCATGGGGACTGATTTGCACTAATAGATGTAAAATGAAAGGAGATCTTCACTGAGCAAAGGCTATTGTGAATGTAAATCGCTGCGTCCTGAATCGTAAATCATGTGGCTCGATTCATACAAGTTTAAGCAAAAGCGCAGAGTACAGAGACAACTTTTTCTAGTCAAAATGCATCAAGAACCGAATTTGACGAGTTCCGAGGTGGTCGAGAACTGAGGTACCACTGTATGTTCTGAAACTGGACTGGTGGTTGGTTTTTTGTATCCAAGAAATGCCCCTATATTTTAGACTAGAATCTCAGACCTACGGCAAATCAGTGTGAAACAGACCTTGTCAAGAACATGGATGTCAGCTCCTTTTGCCATCAGAACGTCGATGATCTGAATGTTTCCACAGCCGGCTGCGATGAGGAGCGGGGGCGTTCCATGCTGAGAGAGACAGACAGAGACTCGGTAATGCTTCATTCAGCACACACACAGCTTCTCGGGGCAGGGCAGGTATTGCAGCATGACTCCAATTACGCTGATGAATCAGACTCGGGATTCAACCTGATTTAAACGAGCTCTAATTTATTTGCCTTTGTTCGCATACAGATTTTAATTAGGGAAGGCAGGTTTAAATGCTCGTGCCGACTGCGACCATTAGAGCTGTTTATACATAACGGGAGGTAACTCATTCATATGCAGAAATGCATGAGCTGTGGGAACGTACACACGTGTACACACACACACACACACACACACACACACACACACACACACACACACACACACACACACAACTGGACAACTCCGTGCAAAGCAATCACGCCTCGATTCTCAGTCCAGTGATCACAGTTTCCTCACCACCCCCTCCTCTTTCTTTCTGTTTTCCCAAGGCCAAAGACACATTAGTGCTTCCTCAAATTCAAGTCTCAGACACAAACAAACCCACACAAACCAGCCAATTCAGGGAGGAGAAAAAAAATGATCTCCCCTCTAATTAGTGCAATAATTTCAGCAAAACCCAGTGATACCAGGCTCAAAAACTCATTACAGCAGCAGAAACTGTCAGACAAAAAAAAAATTAATTGACTATCAGTATGAAATTCAGAAATTCATGACTCTGTTAATTTATATTGTTCCCATATTCCTTGGTAAAACGTGCTTTAAAAAGAAACAGAACACTCAAAGTTATGTGTTATCGCAACTTTCATCACGGCTGCGGTTATCTACGGCACTCGCCTTCAATTCCCACCTGTGAGCAAATCAGAGTGTGATGTTATTCACAATAACACATGACTTTGAGTGTTCTGTCTTTTAAAGCAGTTTTTACAACAAAATAAAGAAACAATACAAATCAACAGAGTTCAGAATTTCATGCTGATAGTGCCTGAACTCTTTAGTATGACGGTTTCTGCTGCCATGAAGGGTTTCTGAGCCTGGTATCACTGGGTTTTGCTGAAATGGCTGCACTTATTAGATGGGTGGTCATTTATTTATTTGTTTATTTATTTATTTTTGCTGAAGTGGAAGAACCTAAACAGAAATAGAACTCAAAATCATGTGTTATCGCAAATATCATCACGACTGTGGTTATCTACGGCATTCACGATAACACACTCCCTCTCGTGTTCTACTGCTTATCTATACAAGTCTTAACAGAAATCACATTTCTAGAGTCAATGGTGGTTTATAAGTAATCCAGCAACAAAAATATCCAGCTAACGTCACCCTGTGGTTAGAAACGATATAGACAACACAGGTGTGGCTACTCGGACTACACAGTTCCAAGATTAACACCAAGCTACATTTCCCTTCCATTCAAAACTCGTCTTACACTCCATTGTGACGCAACCAAGAATTCCCAGAAAGAATAAGCTTTTTCTTAGTCAGACACCTAAAGAATGGGCATTGCTCTTGAAACAAAAAATGAAAAACCTGTTTGGTTTTATTTTTTCTGTATTTCACTGTACAAAACTGCTTTATAAAAGCAATTGGGCACAATGTCATGTGTTATCGCAAATATCATCACAACTGTGATCATCTACGACACTCGCCTTCGATACCTACCTGCAACCAAACCAATGTACGATAACACACTCCCTCTGGTATTCTATTGCTTACCTATATGTCTTAATATAAAATCAATCACATTTCTGGAGTTAATGCTGGTTTATAAATAATCCAGCAACCAACAATATCCAGCTAATGTCACCCTGTGGTTAGGAACTACTCAGGCTACACAGCCCCAAGATTAACAAGTAGCTACATTCCCCTTCCTATCAAAACTCATCTTGCACTCCACTGTGTCCCAACCAAGAATTCTCTGAGAGAATAAGCTATCTTCTTATCTCCTTATTCAGAGACCTAAAGTATCGTAAGGCACAATGAAAAACCTGTGTGGCGTCACAGAAGTCGCTGGATGCTTATACCAAGACGTTTATCAGATGATCAGGCTTCAATCCTTAATCTATTTGGGACAGAGCCAAGCTGTTCCAGGACATTACAGGATTGCTGTGTATCCTGGTTATCACTGCCTTACCTTATTGGGCTGGTTGATGTCGTAGCTCGTCAGAGAGCCCAGGAGGTGCTTCAGTCCTGGTACGTTGTCGTCGTTGATGGCGTGAATAATGGCTTTTATTACGAATGAGTCTTCTTCGTCCTATAGAAGAAAAATTTCATGATTATGTGCGTAGCAGTAGCAGAAATGAATAACCACTTAACACCAAGTTAAATGATTTCTGGGTTGCTACCTTTCCAAAAAGACCATTCCTGATCAAGCTTCTTTGGACTGTACAAGTGTCAACTTGGCATCCCAATGAAGCTGCCACATGCTGCTATTCCTCAAGTGTAAGGTGAGGTTAAATACTTGCCGGTGTAGCCTATAAAAACTGTTTTTCTGATTTTTTTAAAATGTTTTTAATATTGTGTACAAATTTCCTCTTTTTATGGTTGTATTCTAAAAAAAAAAAGACTGAGAAATAACTATATGGTCATTATATCATTATACAATTGTATATCTAATCTAATGGTGGTCTAAGACTTTTGCACTGTACATTATGCAGCCTTAGAATGTACCTAAAGGCCTAAAAATAAACTTGCATCATGCATCACACATAAGAAAAATTCCCTTTGAAGCTCTGAATCAAAGAGCGGGAAGTGTACGGAACATTTTTAGCATGACCTAACGAGAATAACTCTTTGTGAAACAGAATAAACTGACTTATTAAAAAAAAAAAAAAGAAGTTCTAATATTGCGACATCATCACATGCCTTAGAGAGTTTACCCAACCAAAGAGGAAAGTAATTAGCTAGGCTCATTATGGCAAACCGGTCTTACCAGTGTGTCATCGCTGCGTGCTACGCTCATGTTGCTCCTGGACAGGAAGGAGCGGGAGAGCCGGTTACACAGAGAGATCAGACGCACCGATTGCTGTTGAGAAAAACCACATAAACAATGGACGTGTTGAACAAAATATGAAATTGTGTATGTGGCGTTACGTCACCAAGAGAAAACAATTAGTTGCCCTTCCAAAAGCAAACGTGAATGAAAACTGGATGATGATATTTCAGAGATTAAAGGCATGCGAATCCAGATTATGGATTATTGATATCACAGGGCTTGATTCTGTTAGAGGGTAAGACAACATCACTATAATCCATTTGAACATCCATCAGATCTACGGCTGGTTGCTTTAAGGTATTGAATTCTAATAAATCATAATAGGATATAGAAATCTGGATTCTACCTTCCATTTCCTCCGAGCTGCAAATTTTTTGAATTTCTCCATATTCACGGCAGACTCCTTGCGACTCAGCACTTGCTGAGTGTCCTTTGGCTACAGTAGAAACAAAAATTATTACAATGCAATGCAATTTTAATGTTACATCCACATGAAATCCTGCAGAAGGGAAATGTACCTTGATCCATGGATGATGCAGACTGTCCTGGATTGTCATTCTTTTTCTGAGGATAAGAGAAAAGACCAGTCAGGACTTCTGGGACGTATTTTTATTAAGAATTAGGTGCAATGAAATCTGTTACATGGCTACTCTTCCATTATTATGTGCACACCATGTGGTCATTTATGGATTTTCATTGGTGGTGTTGTGTAAGAAATAATATCTCGTAGGTATCGTTCTAATGGCCAAGGTCCTGGGAATTATAATAGGAAATATAAATATGTCACATATACTTCTAATTCATGTCTGAATATCACAAAACTAGTACAATCCTTGCAACCCCTGCTGACAGAAAAGAGAATCGCAGGCAGAAAACAACATGGTATTGTTCCACTTTCGTTTATGGTAAGTGTGTCAAGTTTTATAAAAGATACAAAGACAAGAATTACTATATTATACACTACAGTACAGTACTACATGCTTTCGTTTTGTGTTTTAATTAATATTATTCTTTAAAATAAAACACTACGTGCAAAGTATCTGAATTACTATGTGACTATGGTAATGTCTGGTGAACGTCCATTTCCGTCAATGTCCTGTTTCACAGAACGCAATGCGGACGTTAAATGGAGCATACCAGTACTAGAGCTAGCTAATTATGACACGATATGTTGTCAACACGAAAAAAATTAAATTCTTAAAAATGTCTTTGCATAGATAAAAGTATGTGATATTAACTCCCAGGTCATGATCTGAAATAGTACAATTACTATTACCATTTATCAGAAGGTACCTCATTCCTTGGACAGTGAATACTCAGATAACAAGAGCAGCAAAATCCATTACTTCCTATGGGGAAACCACTACTTGGTTCCCTTATCATCAAAATCCTCCTACTTTCAATGATGTCAGTGTAATATAGTTTCACCGAAGATATTCTGATCGGTCCTCTTGCCTACCTGTTATCTGTGGATTGAGCAGGGCTTCACCTCTCTCTTGTATTAGTTATAAAGACACCCTAATAACTAATACAATCTTACAATCCAAACAATTATGGGCTAAGGGTCTTGTTCAAGGACTCAACAGTGGTAGCTTGGCAGACGTGGGACAACACAACAAAAGGGGAGGGTGTAGGTAGAGGTAAGAATGCTAATAATGCTACTGTTATTTCATGACAGAGAGCTGTTGATTTTGATAGCAAGTTGGGGGATTAAAATACCCAACATGTAATATCACAAATTCAGGTAATGGGAATTTAGACAGCAGGATTTGCATGGATCTCACATGTTACATATGGTGGTTAGGATACTAGACTATTGACCAGAAGGTCCAGTCCCAGCACTACAAAGCTGCCACTGCTGCGTCCTTGAGCAAGGTATTTGCTTGGCCTGTACTTGGATGCTCCATGAATACACTTGCTGGAGCATTGCTGCCTTTGCTTTCCTTGCTCAAACCTGTTTAATTGATTAGCCAATTCTCACATCTTCACGAGGTGTGGAAAAATGTGTTGCAAGACTTTACGAGGTGCTATAAGGCAAAAAAAATAAAGGTACTTGAGAACTGCTATGAGGAAACACTGCTTCAGAATATCCCCCTACATCACATTCCCAAACTGTACATCAAACCTAAAGCA
Organism: Ancistrus triradiatus; assembly: GCA_025084515.1. Lineage (NCBI taxonomy): Eukaryota > Metazoa > Chordata > Actinopteri > Siluriformes > Loricariidae > Ancistrus > Ancistrus triradiatus. Next base: position 53,735 of record JAJAGP010000638.1, on the reverse strand, counting down.
TTGTGTGTTAATCATTAATCATTCCACAGGGTAGGTGGTGGATGGGATATTAAACTGCAACGTACAGATATATCCACAGAACACATTTCGGTTCTCAGCAATGCAAGTCAGATAGATTAAGGTCAAGCCACAATGTAAAGTGGAACCACGTAGGAGAAGTACAGCAGTGGGGTGACTGACCGATTGCTACAACACTCTGGCCAAACAAAGAGGTCACATAAAGGCTATTGTATTCGATTTTAGCTTGTTCCTGTTCATGTATCGCCTGTTCCTCTTCATGGAGGCCACATATTATGCATAGAATGAGGTTTGACCATGGGCTAAACAAAACAGCACACACTACATCTATTATTATTAATGCTAAAATAAACACATAACCGTTTTGGACCAATCTCAATCCAAGCAGACATTTAGCCTGAGCTCTAGAATGATCTCCAAATAGTATTGGCTCTTACTTTGGGTCTTTGATGAGGAGCCGTGTGATAAAGTCTTTGGCCAGAATGCTGGTGTTGCTGAAATACTCCTCGTCGAATTCGTAGTCCACCGCTGACACGTTGGCAAGTGTCTCCTGCTTGTTCTCGCCCAGGAATGGCGAGGCACCGCTCAGCCTGCAAGAAGAGAGATAGGACAGAGATGGATATTCTTTGCCCGTGCCAGACCTTCAAACATTATACCAGGAAATCCGTTTTTGGCGTCTTATATTCATGGCAAAATAACGACAAGAAACTTGAACTTGAGCGCAGAACTTGCTGTGAACATACAGTACAAATGTAACCATTTTACCCAGTAAACACACGCAGTTATTGATGCAATACCATAATGTTCAGCTCACATTTGAGCATTTGCCTGCGTTTAATTTACTTCCCCCAGAATCGTGATCACGGTTAAAATATGACATCCTGTTTGTAGTTGTCATGTATTCGTTTTCAGACAAAACCTTAAAAAAAAAAACTTATTGGTCAACACACAAAGCTGCTTTTTGCTAATTATATTTCTTTCAAACAGTTTGCAAAGAGTACAGTATGTTAGGAAAGTGTAAGCACATTACAGTAACAACAAAAGCTAAGCAGAAAAGAATGAGAAATGAGAAGCAGGCTGCTAATCCGTCTCAGGTCCAGACGGCTGCTCCAGGAATTTTAAACGTGTGCAATTCGTTCGCTAGGATGAATCTTTTAGCATTTTACAAGAATCTAAAATATTCAAGTACGTCTAAATATGTTCATTGTTTAAGAGACTGAAATGGAAAAATACTGGAAGGCTTGGCTTGTATCGGCCAGGTGCATAGCACTTAAAATGCCTCTGAATAGGTTATTGTAAAAAAAATAAAAAATAAAATAAAAAATTACACATGTAAATGTAAAATCATTCAAACTCCATCGTCTGAATGTACTTTGTTCTTGGAAATAGCTCAGACATCAAATATTCATCTAACACAATCCCTATATTCATTATTTACTAAGGGAAAAAAATCCCACATCATTATGGCATCTTCAAAATGGTTCGCACTCTCTCTCTCTCTCTCTCAAAACGTCTCTATCCACTATGAGCTATGTTGAACAAAACTAGTACTGTAGACGGTGTAATTCATAAAACATTCTTGTTCCTCATCTGCAAAGGTACAGAGTTTGTATGCTACTTACTGCGGGGCACTGTGAGACTTTTAGAGCGCACTGGATTTTCCATACAATTTTTTCTGGCACCACAACAAAATGGCATAAAAATAGTGCACTATACAGGTTTATGTAGATTAACATCCAAGATACGTTCTGTAAAAGTGCATGTTATGTGATCTGGATGTTGTCTGAACACCATATCATATAATGTATTTACAGTGGTGCTTCAAAGTTTGTGAATCCTTTAGAATTTTCTATATTTCTACATAAATATGACCTAAAACATCATCGGATTTTCACACAAGTCCTAAAAGTAGATAAAGAGAACCCAGTTAAACAAATGAGACAAAAATATTATACTTATGAACCTTTGAACCTAATATTATGAACCTTTGCTTTCAGTATCTGGTGTGACCCCCCTGTGCAGCAATAACTGCAACTAAACGTTTCCTGTAACTGTTGATCAGAACTGCACACCGGCTTGGAGGCGTTTTAGCCCATTCCTCCGTACAGAACAGCTTCAGCTCTGGGATGTTGGTGGGATTCCTCACATTAACTCATTCTCATTTTCAGGTCCTTCCACAACATTCCATTGGATTAACTTTCAGGACTTTGCTTGGGCCCATTCCAAACATTAAACTTTATTCTTCTTTAACCGTTTCTTTGGTAGAACGACTGTGGTGCTTTAGGGTCGTTGTCTTGCTGCATGACCCACCTTCTCTTGAGAGATTCAGTTCATGGACAGGATGTCCTGACATTTTTTCCTTCAGAATTCTCTGATATAATTCAAAGTTTCATTGTTCCATCAATTAAAGTTTAAGCCGTCCTGGCCCCAGATGCCAACAAAACAGGGGCCCAAAACCATGATACTACCACCACCATGTTTCCACAGATGGGATAAGGTCCTTATGCTGGGAATGCAGTTTTTTTCCTTCCTCCCAAACATAACGCTTTTCCTTTTAAACCAAAAAATTTCTATTTAGGTCTCATCCGTCCAACAAAAACATTTCTTCCAAATAGCCTTCGGCTTTGTCCACATGATCTTTAGCAAACTGCAGACGAGCAGCAATGTTCTTTTTGGGCAGTGGGCTTTCTCCTGCAACCCGCCATGCACACCATTGTTGTTCAGTGTTCCTTCTGATGGTGGACTCATGAACATTAGCCAATGTGAGAGAGGCCTTCAGTTGCTTTATAAGTGAACCCTGGGGGTCCTTTGTGACCTCATCAAAACTATTACATGCCTTACTCTTGGAGTGATCTTTGTTGGTCGACCCCTCCTGGGGGAGGGTAACAGTGGGTCTTAAATTTCCTTCAACATCTGTACATAGTCTGTCTGACGGTGGATTGGTGAATGTTCAAACTCTTTAGAGATGGTTTTGTAACCTTTTCCACCCTGATGAGCATCAACAACTCTCGTTTTTCCGAGTCCTCAGGAATCTCTTTTTTGTTCGTGCCATGATCCATTTTCCACAAACATGTGTGTGTGAAGACCAGACTTTTGATAGATCCCTGTTCTTTTAAATAAAACAGGTTGCCCACTACATTGCTGATTTATTTTCTACTTTGTGTTATTATTAAGATCGGTTAAAATCACTGCACTGTAGGAGTTTTCTTAACCACTCTCTCATACACAAACACATTTTACGCCGGACTGAGAAAACTTGTTTTTACGTGACAGCGCAACTCTTGTATTGAGAACACAAGCAGATCGTCTACTAACCTAAACAGGGTCATGCTATTGCTCTGTGCCCCAAAAGGGCATCGAGCCAACCGGGGGCCAGCACTTTCCTTATCAAATTGCAGGAGAATACTGCATATGCTACGCATCACTTCCCCCTGAGAAAAATTTGAATTTTTAGTACAGTTTTGTGCTGAAAAATGTCTATTTTATGTATATTATCAGATTCCCCAGCGCAAAGTTTCGGTCGAGTATCGCTTGTCGGGCATCTTAAAACAAAGAAGTACCAGTAGGTTTGCTTTTGCAAAAGTTGCTGCAACACCATAGTGAAAGACAACTTAGAATTCACAAACACACAAATCACAAGAACCAGCCAAGATTTTGATTGCTTTCTATGGCGAGATCTGCGGATCTTCATATTTCAGAACCACATATAAAAGTGGCCCAGATCAGAATAGGAAAGGTCTGATCAAGTGTGTTTTTGCAATAGCTTTTACATACAGTGCGAACGTGGCTTCATCTAGCAGCGTTCAGATGTTACTTAATAATTTAAATGGAGATTACAGGGAACAATAGTGAGTGTTCACAGCAGTCTTTGACTCAGTGAACAGTGAAGGAAAAAGTGTCAAAATGGAAAACAAAAAAAACAAAACGTGGAAGCAAACCAAGGTGGGTGATAACAGTCTGATGTGTGGCTCTATTTTTAGTTTCGGTGACAGTATGTGGGAGAAGAGCTGAAACAGATATTTTGGGATTCTGGCTGTGACAAAAAAAAGAGACTGTGATGAACGTCCAAAAGCTTGGAATAAGCAAGGATTCACACAGATCTGCTCCAGAAGCACAGGGAATGTCCTGTAGCCATTGTTTGCATTAGGGGTGGAGGGAGGTGAGGTTCTCACCATCACTGCAGCCTACTATTAGCTCTCATCTCCAAGTGCAGACAGATTCCACTGTTTTTACTCCATCACAACCAGATCACACACATACAGCACACAGGCAACTGGATACTGTTTTAGTTTTAGTCAGTGTTAAGGCTCTGGTCTACTACAAAGCATTGTTTTGTAAAAATCTGATGCAATCATATCAAGGAATGTATGTCAAGAGAAGAGAATGGGAGTGACATAAGATCAGTCTGTAATACTCACAATATGTAAGTTATCACACCGACACTCCTGGAGAAACAGGACAAAGATAAAGAGGCAATTACACATGAGGACAGTGAAGTACAAATAATGGGAGGCCATTTTATTGTGGAGTGGTTTTTCTTACCACATGTCTGCTTCCAGGCCCAGGGGCTCATAGTTTACCACTTCTGGAGCTGGAAAACAAAGAACAGAGAAACATCTTAAACCAAAACGTCTGAAACGTACAAAAACACGTCTGGATCACAACACTGACTGGCAAGAGGGAGCTTTTTTCTATTATTCACTCTGAAAGATTAGAGCTGTGAAATGAATCATTTGATAAGAGTGCGGGAAAATCTCAGCTTCAGATGTGTGAAAGATAAAAACGGAGGCTCTGTATAGGGCGCTTGAGGGACTAAGTTTTGCCAGCAGTCTCAGATCACAATCCACGGTTTTTCATGTTGGTTTTAAAGACTGCGTTGCAACTGAACAGATGAAACAAACTAATTTCTAAACAAATGAAAACATATTTCCCATAATTAAAGTCATTTCCACAGTACATGATATTTATACGATACATGTGAGGGCAGAAGAAACACATCAGTGGAGAAACTCTTAACAACTACTATTCAAACATTATTCCATACTTAGTAAAGTGATTTTTATGCAAAACATGCCACACTACACATGTGTATGGGTGCATGACGTATGATTGCGCCCTCTGGTGTTCAAAACATGCAATTGCATTGGATGGTGTAATGAACAGAATCAGTCCTTTTGACATTTTTCCATCTAGAAACCATCGTTTCAATCCCACAGAGCACCAAGATGGAATGAGTGTGCCCTGGATAGAACATCAGTCCATTGCTGAACCATCAGATGTCACTGTTGTAACCTTGGAGGATCCCTCTCTCTGGCACACCCAATTGTGCATGTATGTGAAGCCCGACCTGGCCAGAAGGCACCCTCAGGTATCACACTCGGGTCACCATGATGGTAGGTTAACGAATTGTGCCACAACTACTTTTTGTCCAGTTAAAAATTTTCGCTTTACTCCAAAGGAGCACACAAGCTATCCCCGTTACAGACTCAAAGTGAATGATGATCCAAAAGTGACAGATGCTGCCCTTCAGTACCTTATTTATTCAGTCATATAGTGCTAATTTATTGCCCGCATTTTGGATTGTTCTCTGATTTGCCGTACTTAAAAAGGATGGAAAAACTGGCATGGTGTGATGGTCGATCAGTCGCAGATGCAACCCTTCCGTGGCCTTCAGTTAATCTGGGTGGATAATTGTATCTCTATTAGCTCTGCTGCCTCATCATGCCTGGCGGCACTGTTGGCTGCCATTCAAGCAAAGCTGGGTGATTTGCCAGAGAGACAGAATTGAGACGGGAGGGGGGGCTCCAGATCAGCAACCAAACAACAGTTGACTCATGAGTGGAACAAGAATTGCGAGTGGTTTGGAACAGGCTGTATTCATACTCGACTCGTTGGCCAAAACACGGCTGCTGAGTCCTTATTTGAACCACAGAACTGTTCCAGTTGATCTGAGCCATTGTAATTCTCAATAGTCATTGTAATTCTTAATAATGTCAGGCTGTGGGTTCGGGTTACGATAGTAGGAGGGGAAATAGAAAACTGAACAGAAAGGGAATGGTAACACTTCAGACTGTTTAGGTACTGGACTATTGACCAGAAGGTTCAGGGTTCAAAAAACTGTAGTCAGTCACTCTCTATAAGGGCATGTGCTAAAGGCTGTAAACATATAAATGAGACTGACCGACAAACTCCGGTGTGCCGAAGATGTTTTTAAAATCGTTGCTAAAATCAATCTTATGCGCCAGGCCAAAGTCGATGAGCTTGATGCGTGGGTGAGGCACGTTCCGATTCAGCAGCATGATGTTCTCAGGCTAGAGAGACACAGAGAGAGTGAGTTAGTCAGTATGTGTGTAAGAAAAATACAGGCCAACAGATCAAACAGAGATTAAAGAAACTGAAAAACAAGAGTGAGCAAGCTAGAGAGTCCGGAAATAATATGTCCCTAACACATGGAAATCACATGCAAAGCTACAGAAGTGTTCACTCGAAAGCAGGGCACTATCCAAGCCTGGCAGCTCTGCTCGGAAAGGGCTGGCGAGTAATACATCCTACACTCAGCCTGCTGCGTTCATGACCTAATCTCTTAAAAGCTGGACTGACTTTAATATTCCTTCAATAAGCCACGCAATTCTTGTAGAACTGGGCCAGATCGTTTTACACAAAGACGGATTAGGATTAGTGTTTCAGTTTCAAGGAGACACTTTTCCTTATGCTACAGTCTTATTATGTTAGCTGGCTGTTAGTAAAACACATTTATAATACAGTCGACAGCTGGAATTTGTTAAGTCTACCACTGGTGACCTATGGTCATTGTCCTGGTGGTGCCTTCTGGCCAGGTCAAGCATCACACAGGCAAAACTAAGAAAGGCTTGACGTGGGAATCGTACCACGTTGGCGGAACTCATCAAGCATGCCCTAGAATAGATGTCAGTCCATCAAAGGGCCTTAGAGGTCAATGTGGCAGCGCCGGGGAGGATTATCCCACAACCGGCCCCCTCTCCTTCTGGCCAATCGTGAGCACCACCAGGACTCGAACCCAGGTCCCTGCGGAGGCGGCCTAGTGTGTAAGACTGCTGCACACTGCTTCCATCATAACATTTGGTGAATAATTGGATAAAATATTTCTAGCACATTTGGCACAATGTTCGACTCTCAGTTGTGGTGCCTTCTGACCAGGCTGGGGGGTCACATAGGTACAACAAGGCCAGGAAGGGAGACCAATACCCTGGAGCTGCAAGAGCAACAGGGACTGGTGTCCAGTCCAGGGCACACTTCCATCCACACCAGTTTATTTCTGAGACAGGCTCCCGACCCCTCCGTTCTGCTTATTCTATTAGTCTAGCACATAACCTAGGCCATTCTAGTCAGTATTAAAATGCTGCAACACAAACTGGGCACCCTACCTTCAGATCAAAGTGAGCAATATGTTTGGAGTGCAGGTAGTTAACGCCATCCAGGATCTGCTTGAGGAACTCGGTGGCTTCCTCCTCGCTCAGAGATTCCTTCTCAGCCAAGAAATCGAAGAGCTCTCCACCTGCCACACTGTCAACAAAAAGAAAAGGCTAGTCGAACAGATACTCCAGCATAGAGTTGCCAAGTCTCAAACAACCTGTTTCTGGTGGTGTATTTTAGGGTTGTTTAAAAAAAACAAAAAAAAAAAACCCGTCAGAGCCAGGAATACAGCGTGGAACATAGCCAGCAAGGACCAGGGAATGAACAAACTTCAAACTTTAATGAGATCCACAAGATAACAAGGTCCAACAAGGGATATGTGCAATTGGAATGTGAAAAGGGAAACGATTCAAAAAATTACTTTTAAATACATTTAGGCACCGTTTAACATCCGCATTACATTCAAACAGGATGTTGACTGAAATGGATGTTGACCGGACATTACCATAGTAAATATAAAGGGCGTTTTCACAACAAAACTGCAGACGATGTGTAAAGGTGTCAGAGATACCGCTGAAAATACGAGTGGAACGCCACCATCTGCACAGCATTTTAAATTTATGGGAAGTCACTACAGTAAATACAGTTATGATCCTGTCTAGGGGAAAGCCGTAACTCTCTTGTTTAACAGAAGACAAAAACACATCAATAGACAGCATTACACACAACACGAAAGATCAGCCAGATCCTCAACGAGTGAATGTGAACCAGATCTTTCTAGGTTAGAGAGAATGTACAGGTAGTGGGGGACAAACAAAGGAGAACTACTTATTTTAGGACTGGCACAAACACTTATGAACACCATTTACAGCTTGGTACAAATAAGTAGAGGAACATCATTCCTCATAAACACCATAAACTTACACTAACAGTCTCTAAACACATCAACAGGGTTAGAACAGTCTCTAGTCCAAATGTGGGCGAACGAGCAAAAGACCGGTAAGGTAGGGAGTTTACAAATGAATGACAGACCATAATCTGCTTTTAACAAATGACGATCAGGAAAATAACAGGAATAGATGGTGTTCTGAATGGCTTCTTACCTCTACCTACACCCTCCACTTTTGTTTTATTCAATGGTGAAGTACTGGGTGTTTTATTTTATTGTTAATTTGCTTATTTAAGAAAACCTCCTGCACCATAAGTCTGCTTTGTTGCACACCTATTTAAAAGCATATTTCATCGAATTGATCTGGAACGGGTTAAGTAGATAAATACTGAATAATAATTAGACGTTATGTGGCGAATACCTGAATTATCTGGCAGTGTAACTGCAATTATATCAGCATCATGGAAAATACTGTCTATAATACAACCAAGTTTCCACAACATCACTGATTACTGGGATAATTCCACAGATAATTATGGCCGAATTAATCATACTGCAATCCTACAAAGTATCTGTGTACGCATCGGTTCGGAAGACAAAAGCTCTCTTCCAGGCTGACAGCATCTTGGCATGTCTGTTTTTAAGGAGGAAGCAGCATGGCAGCTGCAGTGAGGAGGCATGATAATTTGGGCTCCTAATGGAGAGGTCGAGTCGGGGCGGCTACCAGGCATCCAGCTGCAAAAACAATTGCTATCATACCGGTTTCTGTTCCTCTTACAGCAGGAAACACCGGCCCTCACAACCCTGACGTGCTTCTCAGTTGACAAGAGATGGAGAGCAGGGCTGTGTTGAAACCTCCATGGACTTTCAAGCTTCAGAGATGCCCTTAAGAAAACGTCTGGAGTATTACAGTTCAGAAAGGTGGAAGCATGGCCGATGGGTAATGTATACTATGCGAGCTCGGGGGAGGAGCTTTAAGCCAGAACGAACAGACCAGTACAGGTCACACACAAGAGAGCAAACATCTTTTTAATTCCAGGAAATCACATTCAAATATGAATTCAGAATTTCATTATAACGAACAGCAGATTTTGAGGACCTGGGCTCCCATCCTGGATGGGGTGTGCAACCTGAAGGTGGGGTAGTGTGTTCTTCCTGTACCTCTGCTGTTGCCAGCAAATTTCTGGTTAGACTTGTACGCCCTCCCCAAGGACCAGAATCAGAATAGGTGGGGGTAAAAGAGGATGTCTTGGTTTAAAGAAATTCAATAAAATGAACGGACATTTTGTTAAAGCAGTATGAACTGCCATCATTCTGTGTGATCTTTGGCTGGTTGCAAAGCAGAAAAATTCAGTACTTTTGACTCACTACATTTTTAAAACAGAAGCCAAATGGTTTATATATTTGGTCAGCCACTGATTGTGCAAGTTCTCCTACTTAGAAAGATGAGAGAGGTCTGTAATATTTATCACAGGTACGCTTCAACTATGAGAGAAAAAATGAAAAAAAAAAATCCAGGAAATCACATTGCAAGATTTTTTTAATTAATTTAATTGTAAATTATGGTGGAGAATAAGTATTTGGTCAATAAATTTTGGTTCAACTCAATACTTTGTAACATAACCTTTGTTGGCAATGACAGAGGTCAAAACGTTTCCTGTAAGTCTTCACCAGGTTTTTTTTTTGCACACACCACACACTGTAGCTGGTATTTTTGGCCCATTCCCCTCCATGCAGATCTCCTCTAGAGCAGTGATGTTTTGGGGCCCAACATGGACTTTCAACTTTGAGGTCTGGAGACTGGGCTAGGCCACTCCAGGACCTTGAAATTTTTTTTTATGGAGCCACTCCTTTTGTTGCAGTGTGGTGTTTGAATCCATTGTCATGCTAGAAGACCCAGCCCACGTTCCATCTTCAATGCTCTCACTGATGGAAAGGAGGTTTTGGCTTAAAAATCTTCATGATACATGGCCCCGTTCATTCTTTCCCTTAACACACGGATCAGTCGTCCGTCTTGTCCCCTTTGCAGAAAAACAGCCCCAAAGCATGATGTTTCCCACCCTCATGCTTTCAAAGTAGGTAATGGGTGCAACTCAGCATTTCCTTTCTTCTTCCTCCAAATACGGCGAGTTGAGTTTTTTTACCAAAACGTTGTTATTTTGGTTTCATCTGACCCACATGATATTCACCCAGTCCTCGGTCTGCGATCATCCCATATATGCTCTCTGGCAAACTTCAGACGGGCCTGGACATGTACTGGCTTATTAAGCCAGGGGGGACACGCCTGGGGCACTGCAGGATCTGAGTCCCCTCTCGGCCGTACTGTGTTTACTGATGGTAGCCTTTGTTACTTTGGTCCCCAGCTTTTCTGCAGGTCAATCATCAGGTCCCTCCGTGTAGTTCTGGGATTTTTTTTTGCTCACTTGTTGTCATGATCATTTTTTGACCCCACGGGATGAGATCTTGCGTGGAGCCCCAGATCGACAGAGATTATCAATGTCTTTCCCATTTTCTTAACAATTGCTCCCCCCCCACAGTTGATTTATTCACACCACCTGCTTGCCTATTGTAGATTCACTCTTCCCAGCCTGGTGCAGGTCCCCCCTAACATTTTTCTTCCTGGTGTCCTTCGACAGCTCTTTGCTCTTGGCCATGGTTGAGTTTGTAGTCTGACTGTTTGAGGCTGTGGACAGGTGTCTTTTATACAGATAACGAGGTCAAACAGAATGCCATTAATACAGGTAAACGAGTGGAAGACAGAAGAGCTTCTTAAAGAAGAAGTTAGAGGGTCTGTGAGAGCCAGAAATCTGCTTTTTTTTTTTTTTTTTTTGTGGGTAACCAAATACTTAATTTTCCACCATTGATGTACAACATAATTATTTAAAAAATATTACAATGTGATTTACTTGGGATTTTTTTTTTTTCCCTCATTTGTGTCTCTCATAGTTGAAGTGTAACCCTATGATGAGAAATGAGAATTACAAAACCTCTCATCTTTCTAAGTAGGAGAACTTGCGCGCAATCAAAAAAAAAACTAAATCACTTGGGCTGACTAAACTACTTTTTTGCCCCCAACCTGTGTGTGTGAATATATATATATATATATATATTTATATTATATATATATATATATAGAGAGAGAGAGAGATAGAGAGAGAGAAGAGAGAGAGCTCGATAGATTAGATTATAGAGAGAAGAGAGAGAGAGAGAGATAGGATATATAATATATATCTATCGAGCCGCAGAGAGAGAGAGAGAGAGAGAGAGAGAGAGAGAGAGAGAGAGAGAGAGAGAGAGAGAGAGAGTATTTTGTACATTTTAGTTCCTTGTGTCTGCAGATGTTTAATTCTGTTTTTGATGTGGTTAGGTAATGATAATATTTGTCTGGTTTTCGCATGATTCATGCAGTTCTAGTACAAACCATCATGTACCCTCAGTGTCATGGATGTGTATCTCTTGCCCTCAATAAAAGATATTCTGTCCTTTTTTCAGATTAGTAGTACTTTTCCTCAAGTAACAAACTCACGTACATTGTCAGAAATCAAAATGACTACGATGGCAAAAGCAACTCCAATAAAACCACCTACTCACAGCTCCAGGATGAGAATGACCTCGCTCTTGTTCTCAAACACATCGTGCAGGGTGATGACGTTGGGATGCTGGATCTCCTTCAGGATACTGACTTCTCTCTCGATGTCATCTTTGGAGACCCCACGGCGACTGGACTTGCTCCGCCGCTTTTTGATGAACTTGGCAGCGAACTCTTGGCCTGTGCTTTTCTTGCGGCATTTCCTCACCAAGGCAAACTGACCACTGGGGAGGAGAACAAATGCAAGGTCAAACGAGTGCCAGCCTACACATAGAGGACCATCAGCCTACCATTTTACCAAAACCGTCACGATGCACAGCTGGGGTTGTTTTGACAGCGTTAACTACACGGCCTCTCCGTTCTAGATTTCAGCCTTGCAGCTTTTCGCCGTTTTCACACGCCGGTACTTCACGTTCTCCTTCGCCCAATTTCACAGCTCCTCTGAGTCACGACGCAGACTCTGAACGCCGTCCAAGGCGTAACAGCTCTGCCAGAAATTCACAGTAACCCTGTCGATGGGACATCATGTAAGCAGGCCTGCTGCTAATCTCAGTCTCATCAGAACAACGACAAAGCACAAATAGTGCTTCATGATCAGTATATCATTTGCAGCATGATAAGGTACTTATTTGCCTTTGCCTTATTTTGCCCATGGGAAAGGTCCGATTCAGGATACAGACAGTTCTGGATTAGACTAGTAACAGACAACGTTGCATCAACGCTCAGTGTAAAAGTCATTTAGCACAAACATATCCAGTAGATCTGTTTACCCAGTCATGGCAAGGACACTAAACACAATCTTGCTGCGCAAAACAAACTTGTCACTGCAAAAGGAACCTTTCGGGACAATGGTTTAGGGAAGGTTGTCCTTGCAGAGCAGCTTTCTAATGGTAATGACCTCCATTCACATGGACTCCACTTTTTTGTCACCAAAGCAAGAAAAGTACACACAGCAGATAGAGACAGCACATTTGCATTTAATCTTGGCCTTGAGAGATCTGACAAAGCAAAGAATCAGCTGTTAGTGCAACTGATAAATGTGAAATGGGCTTAGTAATACAGATGGATTTATGTAGTGATCCTATAAAAAGAGCTGGAGTTTAGCCCATACTATGATTTCAATTGAATTTCTCAGTCTGCGTATGCACGCAAACATAACACGAGAGTGCAAAATGGTTGCCAGCTCCACTTATTCTTAGAAATTTCGCTGTCTTTGAGATTAGTTGGTTAGTTCCCATAGACCTGGCTGGATTTTAAACTCGCGGGACCTGGCAACCCCAGAATTAAATACAGCACTACACAGATATTGAAATCACTGTCTGATTCTTCAAATGGTCAGGTATACAGAATACTCCTCTCTAGAAATCAAACTAAGAAACCAGATAAAGAAAACTGGATTTTCCTCCAGTAATTGGATTTCTCATAGCATATACACCCATACTACGATTTCAACTGGTTTTCTCATTTCTTCTTCTATGGTTGCCAGGTCCTCTTATTCTTAGTAACTTCACTACCTTTGATTAGCTTCCATAAACCTGGTTGATTTCTTAACTCTTGGAATAAAAACCCTGGAATTAAAAGGCAGCACCCTCTAAATGTAAATTGAAGAATTTTATTATTTAATACTTAAAGTTTGAAGTTGAAGTGTATCTTTTCATGAGATTATTGGGTGGTTGCACTTTTGAGTGTACATCAAGATCTAATTACGCTTCAAACATTTCTAGATCATTCACACTTTGCTGTAAAGACAAGGTGGACTGGGCTTTAACTCTTTTGTTTTTTAGTTCTGTGTACATACAAGAATAACAAGGAAGAATGGTGGTGGAGAGAGCTTTCAGAGGCAAAAGCGCTCACAAACAAGTGAAGATGAGGAACTGGTGACTATGTAATGGAATGACTTCTGTTTTGTGGTTTGGTTCTACAAAATCTAAATCAGACAATGAGCACGAAAAACATCTGTGAAGTTTTAAACCACAAGCCACAACCTCTTTAAGGGAAGTCGATGTCAATGTCCACCTTGCTAGTACCAGGTTGAACTGGTTTAATTTTTCATGGCAGAAATTCACCAAGTTGCTGAAAACATTCCTCAGAGATGTTGGTCCATTGTCATGATTCTGGCTTTTGCAGGATTTTAGGATTTTTTTTACATGATCACCCAGCCCTAGTTTCAGTATGAAGCCCTTTTATAGGAACTGCATGGAAAAGAAATACACCACTGTCCCTGATGACCTTCACGGCACGGCATTTGGCAACAGGACATCCCTTCAATGAGACAATCAGGCCTTAATCAGCTGCACCAGTTTCTAATCAGTACTGTGAGTACATCTTGATCTTATTATGCATCCAAGACAAGCCAATTTGGACAATACTGCATGGAAAGAGAAAACACCACTATCCCTCATGACATTCTCAGGATGGCTTTAGGTAGGCAGTGGGACTTCCCCTTAACTGAGAGGATCAGGCCTCCCTTAGCTGTAGTAGCTTCCCTGGCAGAGCTAGCATCGACAAAAAACAGGGACTGCTTCTTCTGTACAGTTTCTTCCAACTCCTGCTGTACACTGTGAATTGAATGACATCTTCAACAGCCAAGCAGCTTGAGAAAGAGGACCACACTTCTCAGGGAGCAGCTCTCTCCTGCTCTGGAGGTATCAGGACGTCAGTGCGTCTTGCAGGGCTCTTGTGCTGGTAAGATTTGGAGTGCCATGGCAATTAAGAGTCTCATTAAACACAACGGATGTTCTGAGGCTCGTCTGTGAAAGTGCTCTTCAGACTGAGCACTGTGGAAGTTACAAGCGTATCGTTATCAAGCTGGGCCTGAGAAGGCATCCATCCTGGCAATTCTAGGCCTTCCTCCCTAATTGCCCAGAATTCTACAAACCTGCAGTTAAAAAAAAGGTCTATGATTTGGTACTACGTGGATTATTTTATCCCAATCATTCCAAAATCAATTGGACAAGATTGCATTTTGAACGTCTTGACTCAATAATCATTCACATGCCAGGCTGGAAAATAATGAGAACCTCTGGACAAATTACTTCTTTGAGGTAGTAGTGTGGCTTATAATACAGTTAATTTCTGCTCTGCAAAAAACATTGCTGCGTGTCTCAAGTTTGCAAATTGATATTAAACATTTTCTGTGGACAGATTACACACACCTCTTACTAACTATGAGAAGAGAGTGTTTTTTGCAGTGTTGATGCCTCAGTTTCATGTCAGTGGACTCTGTTTGCTCTCAACGCACTTTCCTATGGCAACTCTTTTCCAAAGCATTCGGTCTTGCCAGAGTATTGACAGTTGCTGTGTTTTTTGTATTACAAAACCAAACACATGGCAAACAAGGGCAATTAAAGATTAATACAAATGTGACCAATGTTGCCTTATTAAGTTTTGTAGCAACATTGGTCACGTTTGTCCTAGTCTTCAATTGCCCTCGTTTGTCGTGTGTCTACTTGCCTTTGTATCTTGCACCGTCCTCTCTACCGAATTTGATTTCTGGATTCTCAGTACTTTGTGCCTTATTACACTCAGGGTTTAGATATTGGTTTAATATCCTCCCTACGACAAATCAAAACGTTCTCTATGAGCTTGGGCAGGCTTCTTAACAGATGAACAATTATACCACTAAGTCTTTAAGAGTCTTTTATCTGGATTGTGTTTAATAATACTGCCGTTGCAGCAATCCTATTCCTGATCCTCTAGAAGTCAGCACACCGTGTCTGCACGCTATGTCCATGAAAACTGTCTGGGGAAACATAAGGCTCAGCAAATCACACAAAAAAGCTTTGTGCAACAACTAAAGCTCTTACACTGCAATTGAAAGGTTCCTCCATTTGAAGATGTGTAATCTTTCAGCAGACTCAGCAATTTCTTAACTTTAATCCACGAGCATCAAAAGCCAAGTGATTTAGTGAAAACTGTTTTATGTACAGACTTGGAAATTAAACTAATGGTGTATTGCTATTTTTATATCTAGTTCTAGATTAGCACATTTTCGATGTGCTGATCTAGTGCTGAAGCACTTCTGGAACATGAATGTAAAAAAGGGATCTTCTGCTGACTAAGTGAATTGAAAAGTTTTTGAGGAACTCCAACAAAAAGAGCCACAAACACTTGTCTGACACACAAACAGATAATCGCTTTCGCTAATGACACCCGTGGGATTCTCAGAGGAGACCCAATAATCCCACTAAGCTCTGCTCCACTATCAACTCGATTGTGCAATCATTTAATGATTTAATTTGCATTTGATCAATGGATTCAGCCTCCGGTCATTTCAGGTGAGAGCCACATGCAAGGATTTCAACTAGCAGAGATTCTTTGTTATATTTCAGGGATTGGTCTCCCAGCTTTGGCCCACTTTGTTTGAAAGGGAAACTCGAGCTGACTGTGGGGGAGGCTTTGTAGCCAGGGATAACAACAATCTTCATTTTCCTTTGCAGTGGGGCTTTTCCGTGGACGTCCAGTTTGCCTGCACAAACATCTCCTCAAGCTATCCAAACTAAGAAGTGGGGGAAAACGGGCTTGAGGAGTTTGCGGAGGTTTGATCCTACAGAACAGGAGCCAAGGATATATTGTTTTATTAACATTGTCCTCTTGATAGTATTTATTACCAGTGAAACATCTCACACTTTTGGTGGCCTAATCAGATAAGTCTACTATCTGACAAGAATAGCATTCACCAGAATGAAAGGGCAAGATGTGTTGTAGCATGGTTTATTCAGCAAGCTAAGCCAATAACAGTATTATACAGTATATTATTATACTTGTTTGTTATTGGTTGGAGTCTTGGTGGTGTTTTGTCTGCCATTTACAAGTCGACAGAGAAAAGATAGCCAGAGAGAAAAGTTTTATTCCACTTATTGTGGACCATTTTAGAAAACAAGGGAAATCCATTTGTTCTTAATCCATTTCCTTCCTTCATATTGGATTTGATTAGCACTCAAACACTGCAATTAATTTGGTCTCAGGACTGCGGTGGTGGTTGAGCTAAGTAATAATGACCCAGGGCATTGTCGGATGTCTTTTTCTTTTTCAAGAAAAACAGAGAAATCTTTCAGTCTTTCAGTGCTATGTTCTCTCCCGATTTCGTTCTGATCTCCATAGCGAAGCATTAACATTCAGAGCATGGTGGGTTTCACCTAAAATGCAGAGCACAGAGCTTTGCAGCATGTCGACTCACAGCAGCCTGTGAAAATGCACACGAACACTACACAGCCTAAGGGGAACTGCTTGGAAACAACACATCTATTCTGAGCAAAGGTGGCTTATTAAGACCGAGAGACACAGTCTGCAAACCTTATCAAAAGAAGTATGTGGACCACAGCCTTCGTGCATTGCTCTGTACCCTAGGATGCCGGATAGGAAAAATAGCCTCCCCTATTAGTCCTGATGAGTCCCAAACTGACCTTTCACAAACAAGCAGTGGAGCTGTTCGGAGTCTCAGATCAGGGAATAATGACGGTGAACGTGGCTAGACAGCAGAGGATAACCAACGTCTTCTCTCCGGCCTCAGTCTCTCTATAATTAAAGCCTGAGTGGTGGATACAGTGATGGATACGTGCTTTAGAGAGCTGTGTTCACCACTCATAAAAATGTGGAAATCCTGCCTGCTGATTACTCACCCGGACTCAAGAGAGGAGAATGAAAGCAAATTTATTTACTCAGTCTGCAAAATGTTCCACGGACTCCATTTACGAAACATGTACTCAAGGGAATCTCTGTCTCCAACACAATCCATAATGCTCTAACTCTTGCTCAAACAGCAGCTTGATATGTCAAAGTATTGATATTCATCTACCAGCCATAATATCAAAATCTCCTGCTTACTGTTGTGCAGGTCCCCCAAATACCCCCAAGACTCTGATCCGTTGAGGCATGGACTTCAATCGTCAATACGAAATATAATACAATAGATATACAATCGTCCCCAGTTCTAGAGGTGCAAACATGCGAGAAAGACGCCACTTACTCCAACAGTTCTACAGCGTCTTATAATCAAAAAAGACCACAGGTTTAGGCATGAAGTAGAGATGCAAAAAAAGGTTTGGTCACCATACGTGCTTTTTTAGACCAAAAGTGTGTGAGTCTAATGCTATGTCCACACGTACACGGGTATTTTCTAAAACGGGGGGTTTCAAATTCGTTTATAAAAAACATCCCGTCCACACTAGCACTGTTTAAACAAAAAACTTCGTCCACATGAAAACGCAAAAACGCGCTTTCTATTAAGAACAATGCCAAACCAGCAGTCCTATATGCCGGCGAAGCAGCTCACTCAGCGACGTCCTATGCATACGAACATTTTCTCGCCATTCTTCTTCAACAACCACTTCATTTTGAAAGTTGTCCCACCAATGAGAGGTCCGACCAGGTCTCGTCCCAAACCGGCGACGCTGGCGGCGGGAACTGCTTCGTGGGTGTGATGGATATAGTAGTGATCTCTGTAGCGCTTTCTGACGCCTCTGTTCTTCAGTGTAATGAAAAAGTCATAATTGTAAATGTATTTGTAGATTTGTAACAAGTTCGGTCAGCAGTGTTACAGCTGGCACTATTTTGGCTACGTTTTGGCTTGGACTGTGGTAGCCTAGCGGTTAAGGTACTGGACTATGGACCAAATGATCCAGAGTTCAAATCCCACCTCTGCCAAGCTGCCACTGTTGGGTCCTTGAGCAAGACCCTTAAACCACAATTGCTTGGATTGTAAGATTGTATCAGTTGTAAGTCGCTCTGGATAAGGGCATCTGCTAAATGCTGTAAATGTAAATGTTCGCTACTGCACAAAATCGCCTCATGTAAACAAAGGAGATAACGCCGCACAAATGACGTTACAAGCAAGAAACTCCATTTTCCCCAGTCCACACAACAATTGCTGGAAAAGGAGTTTTGTTGCAAAAAAGAAGTGCGTTTTCAGTGACCAAACCGCCGTTTTTGTTTCGTGTGGACAAAAGGTCCAAAAAAAACGCATAGAAAAAAAGCTATACGTTTTTTAAAAAATACCTTGTTGTTTCGTGTGGACATAAAAAGCTAGGACAGCTAGCAAATAACTAAGTTTTTTAAGGAAAACAATTCGGCCACACAAACCAACTATGAAAGAGCATTAGCTTCGTCCCCAACTTTGTCTAACTACAGACAAATGAAGAGAGATAACAGGTAAAACACAAAAACACAACATGTTACAGTTTTTAAGATTGTAAATCAACATCAAAGTGGGATGTTGTGACTTTCATCCACCGAATTTCTATGGAATTTCACTCTTTTAAGTTAGATGGCAGACAAAAATTGTACACCACAAGTCTTTTCTTTACAACACACAACGGTGGTTGGACTTGAAAACAACTGTTAAAAACAGAAGCGTAATTACATTGGCGTCTTGACACAAAACGGCAGTAATTTTTTTTGGTTAGCACCGTTAGCTGTTTTTAGATCAGCTTTTGTTGCTACGAACATCTCCCTGTGAGGATTTATGTTTTTTGTTTGCTTGAATTCCCTGGGACCTAGGGGGTGGGGCCCAATAAATTGACCCATATTTTTTTCATATTGGTGATTCATTTTTGTCCATCCGTTATAGACCTAGCTGCTTTTCTGGAAAGCATTTGTGAGATTCGTCAGTTTGCCTAACGCACACTGGACCACTGTATATTTGCCCAATTTATAAAGAGTGGTAATTAGTCCCCTGTTTAATTGGATGAAGTGGCCAGCACATGGATTGAATAAAAATGTCCCCCTTTTAAACTTAAGTACAGGACACATCTTATATCAGTTTTTTTTAAGGGATCTGTCGCTAAACTGACTGCATTTTGGTCCCAGCGATCACGTTCCGACAAATCCATCGTAAGGAGTTTAATATATCATGTACGCATCATAGCGTAGCCTACATTAAACGTGCTTAAAACATAACCGCGACTTTTCCTCACTACATTTCCCAGCACTCATCACTCCTGCCATGCGACTCACTATGTTACGCACTGCTGATTTCCTCATTTATCACGACAGAGTGCAGCAGAGTATCATACTGCATATGCATATCAAAAACATTAAAAATTCAGACAACGTTTTTACTGAATGTGTATTTATGTTTCGGATTCCTATCATAAAGTCGAAATATTCCAAGTCAGGCCATCGTAAAATGGGGGGTACAACTTTGTATTCTTCAGTTAATTAGCTAACAGCACATGCATGTATTTGGGTTACTTTGTTCCAACATAATTAAATGACTTTCTGAGCAGGCAACTAAGGTGAAGGGGGGAGCACATTTTATGATCTACCAATCCTAGTGGGCTGGCTAATAAAGGTATGGCTGTCTATCCTGTAACAGATTTGAAGCCGTATCCATTTTGTGTGCATTTTTCCACAATAATTGGGACGTCTTTCATGAGGCCTTAGAGCAATTTGACATTTTGTGTATGATATATGTAGATTTATTTACTCATTGGTTTAATCAGTGTATGGCCCAACCACAGTACTATATCCTGACCAGATTGTATAGCCCTAATTTAAATGCATACGACTCTTTTTGTAAGACTCATTATCTGTGGTGGCAATCTGACAGGGATTCGTTCTCAGGTGTATGCTAGAATGCATTTGTCCCCAGATGGTTCGAAGCACTCTGCATTCCCTCGGAGCTAAAGGGAGGTGTTTTTCACCTGGAGCTAACCCAATGTCACACGAGCTCAGGAAAGAAATGGTGAGACTAACGAAGCAGCAATCACAAAGGCCTCCTATTCATGTCGGCCCAAAGATGGTGCGTGTGGAGCACATGGAGCTACTTTGAGAGAGATGATCCAAATGAATGCCTAGGTACGAAATAAACAGTTGGGTTTACAAAGAGCTTTTGTGTTTTGCGTGGGCCGTTTGGGTCTTTTTTTTTTTTTTTCTTCTGAAAGCTCCTATACTTTGTCCACTGACAGCCTCGGAATCTACACTACACTCATTCTTAGGTTTTGAAGCCACATTTCTGATAATAATGAAGATTAAAGGTTTCAAAACACAATACAAGATCTCAATTTACAAATCCAGGCAATAAGCAACCAGAACTTTTGAGAGCGTTCACAAAAAAATCGTGGGGTCATGCATGGTTTGACCAAGAGGCCAATTTTTTTTCGAACCAAGTTGTGTAGAATTTACAGCAGTAGGGCTTTGTAGGTGTCCCCCTACATGAATAAAAACTTGGGGTAAGAAACACCCATCTGCTCATACAGCAATCATCATTTGTTTCGCTTTAAACATATTATTCTGAATAGACTTAATTATTTATGGGTTACCACCCCTATAACCAAAAGCATCCCATAAATCACCTGCCTTCCAATGCTGGGATAAAAATGGGGTCCCAAAGAAAAAAAAATGGGGGTGCCATGGTTTTTAAAAAATGAACGGTTCGTGTGCCACCAGTCCCTTTCGAATTTTTTCATTAGTGGAAAAAATGACTGTGGGCGGACGGTGCAGTAACACTGGGCCTGGCTAATCTGCACGCCGCAGCGCGTTTTTAAACGCAACGGCTTTCCCTGAGTAACCAAGGAAACGGTGGGTCGGCCGCAGAACACACAAACACCAACCAAACACCAGCGGTTTTCTTGCCCCGAAGAACGCCTCCGGTTGGATTTACGCAGAGAATGCAATTGCAGGGAAGCAGCGGAGCCCGTCTCTAATGCACTTTAGCCAGGCCTGGTTATTTTGGGGGCCGTGTTGTGGATTGGTTTCGTCCTTTTTTTTTTTTCCCTCAATCGCTGCCCTGGGCTGTTACCCTGATTTCAATTTCACAAGCCGTATATAAAATGCGCTGCCGTTCAACACAGCTTGTCAAACACATTCTGCTGAACACGTCAATTTGTTAAGGAACGTGAAACTGATTTTAGATTAGGGTTGACTTTAAAATTAAAAAAAATAAAAAAAAAACCAAAACCACGGTTTCTTTTTCTTTTTCTGAAATGAACCATGTTTTTTCTTAAAAAAAAATGATTCAAACTGGCAAACATTCGGATTTATGTTGAACAGAAGGTTAACATTATTTTTTTCCCACGGGAAAATCCCTCAACATTACTGTATAGAGGGTACGCATCTGATGTCCCCGAATTACCATTTTTTTGGAACAGGACATGAACCGAATTGGACGTGACAAGATTATTACCACAGTCTTTTTTTGATATAAATGAAGGGTTTATGTTTCCTAAAATAAATGTGTCACAGACAAAACCACTTGAAAACATGAGTTTGGAACGCTCCCATCTACAAGCATCCACGAACGATAACTTACTTCTAGCTTGCATTTTATACATTTTTATATTATTACATTGTTTATATTATTTTTTTTTGAATTTAATACATGTTTATATTTTATTCCATTTTAAATAAAATTCTCCTTATAATTATAGAAATATCGCTAATGTACACCTTACGACCCTGGCTAGGGTAGGGAAAAAGCTGCAAACACACCTTTCACACGATGAGTGTGATTTTTATATGTAGTGAGACCTCACGCAAGTCCGATGCATTTTTTTTGGTCTTTAAACCACTAAAACAAAACTCTGAAAAAACCAACTAAACTCCCTGTCTGCCCTTTTTTTTTGCCCCCTTTTTTCTTCTAATTTCCCTTTCTCTAAAAAGTGGTCACGAAGATCTTTGGCCTATCTTTTTTTTCTCACATCGTCGCTTATAATAACAGAGACACGAGCCAAAGGGGGGGTATTTAGGAAGCAGGAACGCCTATAGTTTGGTGGTTAATGTGTGAGCATGAACAATTATACGCGACTTAGATAAACAAGTAAACGCCTTTACAGTACAGTCCCTGTTGAGGTTTAATCACCATCGTTTCTAACCAGGCTTTTCCATCCTATATTCCACACCAGATATTTTTCTTTATATCCATTTTTTTTTATACTCATTGTGGTGCTTGTCTTAATAAGCTTTTCTTGTGGCCGCTGCTACGTGAAGGATGAACCCATGTTCTGCCTGACAACTGAGTTTTTCTTTGATTGGTCTCCTGAAAATTTAAAACATATTTTGACCAAGGCAGAAAGTAGGACAAGGCCCCCTTCCGAATTAAAAAGATTTTACGCCAAGCGTCGCAGTCCCTTTAGTTTTCAGACTTGAGTTTCTTTTTTTCCAAAACTCGACCCGTGCATTTTTTTTTTTTTTTTTTTCTTTTTTTTTTTTTTTTTTTTTTTCCCTTCGTCCCTAAAAATCCGGACTTTTGTTGAAAGGGCCCTTAAGAAGATTGGTATAAACTTGATACTTTTGTTTACGTAGGCCAGCAAGACGATATTGCCGAACACTTTTTTTCTACATGATTGAGCCTGTAAGCCATTTCATCCTTGGGCATGACAACTACTAAGCACCCTGATGCGTAATGCTCTTTCTCTGCTTCCCGAGTTTTGACAAGTAGTCATATTTTCAATAGCTTTCCAATGCCTAAAACTGAAACGGTTAAAAAAAGTATACAAGCGGCGCAGGTTTTTTATAAAATAACAACAGTAAACGTTTCCGTGGTCGCCGGGTGGACAATCCGCCAACAAACCCCTCCCAACCTGTTTTGGTGTCACATCATCTTTTTCTGTTTTTAACCAACCTATCTTTTTCTAATGTGTCAATAAGAGGAAACATGGAAATGCTTTTTTAATGATGACTGACTGTTTTAATGTGTGAAAACCCCTTTACCGGCCTTATAGACCACCAACCACTGTTTAATGGTACTTGAAAAGGACAACACAAAGGAGTTTTGTTTGACATTTTTTTTTTTTGTTTTGTTTTCTCCCCCTGATTACAAGCAAAGAGCTTCGACAATGCCTTGCTTGGAAAATGTAAATTTGCTTCTTTTTCCTGAGTATTTAATTTAAGACCACAAAGACCACATTATGTGAAAAGTTACCAAGGGCAAATGGGGGGTGGGGGGTGGATTTGAAGCCCAAAAACCTGAGATC
This sequence comes from Ancistrus triradiatus, assembly GCA_025084515.1. Taxonomy (NCBI): domain Eukaryota; kingdom Metazoa; phylum Chordata; class Actinopteri; order Siluriformes; family Loricariidae; genus Ancistrus; species Ancistrus triradiatus. The sequence continues at coordinate 29,935 of JAJAGP010000638.1, read as the reverse complement.
TCGCTGCTAATTTAATCAAACCGGCGGAACTAATTAAATAATTAGCATCGGCGACCTGTTCGCACTGTCGAATGGGATAGAAGGTCGACTGTGTGTCTTGAGCCCAGTCTGATTAATCAGCGTGAAAACAGATCGAGCAACAGCCACAGCCGTGTGTGCAGAGCCGATTACAAAAGGGCGGGAAAAACAGAGTGGTTACCTTGGTGACCGAATGAGGCGGAGCCCTAAAAGTCTGTCTTTAAAGAAAGGGTGACTGTGGAGACTGAAACTGGCATTCACCTGGTTTCGAGGGGGGCTGCTTACTGTCAAAATAACAGAGACGCGGCTGGTATTTATATTCAGATTTAACACTGGACATGTTTACCATGGATCCTTTATTTTATTTTCATGATTTCATTTTAATTGCTATATTCAATAAATAACTTAATGCTTATAAAATGATTACCTATAAATGAACAGCTTCACACGGAATTGCACTACAACACATAAATGGGGTAAAGCACACACTATTAGAAAGTACCTTAGGTCACCGAAATCTGAGGAAATGTAATGAAATTATATATATGCTTATATATATATACACATACATACATACATACATACATACATACATACACACACACACACACACACACACACACACATATATATATATATATATATATATATGTATGTATATAGCACATTGAATAGAAATGAATGCTATTGCACAATTTTCACAGTTCACAGTATTCCCAGTATTTCTGATTTAGTAAACTAAATCACTAAACTACAGGAGTGAAGCTAAAATAAGGCTATAATAAGCAAAAGTTAAACTTATGGCTTTAGAGCTGGATCTAACAAGTACTAATAGAAAGCACAGTTAACACCTGGGGTTTCAATAGCTCACAACATAATCCCTGTAAATAAGCTCATCTACAGTCTGTTTTTTTATGCAGGACTGCATTTTGAACTAATTCAATAGGAATATCTATAACTACATTCTAAAACAGACACACCACACAATCACTTTGGTCCTGACGCTTATTCATTTTTCATAACAACATAATCCAATTCAGCACAGCAGGAAGCATGTGCAACTGGGAGAACAAGCAAACATGTAAAGAGTACAATCTGTGGATCAAACTGGGATCTCTGTAGTTGTGAGGGGACGCTGGTTAAGATACTGGACTATGGACCAGAAGGTCCAGGTTTCGAATCCCACCTCTACCAGGCTGCCATTGTTGAGTCCTTGAGCAAGGCCCTTAACCCACAATGACTTGGACTGCAAAAATATATTAATTGTGAGTCGATCTGGATAAGAGCATCTGATACATGACATAAATGTAAGCCACAGTGCTGGCCATCGTGACCTTTATCTGAAGTAAATGATATGATGAACCACCTGCGTTTCATCATTATTTACACCACAAGAAATAATCACAAACAAACTGTAACTGAAGTCAGCTCTCATTAATATTTAACTGTTATTTAAAGTTCACTGGAGTCTTTATAAACTCTCGCATGCATGTTTTAGCAGGGTATAAGATTGAAGTGCAAAAGCATTTCGATTGTCGCTTGTAATTGTTTTTTTAATCGTTTTCTTTTTGCTTTTGAAATTAGCACAGACTTTGTCAGAACTTCACACACAGGAATGCCATCTGGCTTTCACTCTTTCACACTTTCAGAGCCATTTCGAGCATTCACATGGTGGAAAATGGAAGTGTTCTTAGTCCCTAAACAAGAATTACACCAATAAAAACTCCGAATGATGGAATGCCGTTTAACTAAGCAGCACACAGCGTACACGCCTGTTACTTCATCGAACCCTGTCCGTAGCTTAGCAACAGCATTATTCTCGCTAACAGCCTCTGAGATGCAGATCTATCGCTGAATATTAATGAATCCAAATGTTTGCCTCTGCTCAGGCCGCTGCGTCACTTCAACACAGAGCCCAGCGAGAGCAAACATCAGTAATGGCCAGTCGTGCTGTATAACGCTCTGTGAGGAGGACAGCAGAGCAATAAACACAGACTGATTATGATTATAGAGGCAGTTGTCAGCATGATTAGTCTCAGTTTATTGCCGTGTCCATAAGTACGGTACTGGAATAAGTTCAGATCTGTCAATCAACGCAGGACTTGCTATTTTTGTGAGATCGTGATGTCGTAAAACACACCTAGATAACTGCAGGGTGAACTCCGTGACATATGAATACCAAACTATGTATTGAAGCAGATACCATTATGATGCTGTTCCATGGTATGGATTTTTCCCTACTGCAGATACCGTGATAAACCCAGAAACAGCGAAACACAAACAGCCCTGTCACGCAGACGAGACAAAATACACAGTAACATGTGCAACTGGCGGACAAACAGAAAAGCAAGATTATGTACTGAATCTACTCACTTATGTTTTGACTTTTTAAGTTAACATTTATTATGACTACTTCCGAATGGCATTCAGGAGATATTAATAATAACAAAAGGATTATATTACCTAATCTGTTTTATTTAGTTTTTGGTATATCATGATATTATATCGTTATCATATTGATAGTGGAAAATATCGTGATATGCATTTTAGCTCATATCGCCCATCCCTATTATGTGCAACTCTCATACTAATGAGATGTGCAAAGTATCTAAGCTACTTGACTATGGTAATGTCAACATCCATTTAGATTAATGTCCTGTATGTATACCTATACTATTTTTCCCCCCATTCATAGAATTTTAGGTGTTTTAGAATTTTTTTAGAAAAGAAAGTTAGAAAGTTTTAGAAAAGTGTTTTTCAGAATTTTTAACATAAGGAATAATGTACATTGAATGAATCTGTTCCAGCCCTTGGAAAATCCACACTGTATAAGGGATTATACATTAAGAGAGTTGTATTGTACGGGTGCTCCCTGATTTACTATGGGGATACGTTCCGACAAATCCATTCTAAGATAAACGTATCATAAACCAATGAGTTTAACAGTCTATACTGTATCATAGCAGTGTCGAATACACATTAACACTTATATTAACCTACAGTTATCATAATATAAAGCTTATGTTATAATAAAGTGTTGAAAAATCTCAGGTAATTTAGTGAGTAATGGATTGAAAGTGAAAAGTAACAGCAAAACACTTACCGTATTTTTCGGGCTATAAAGCGCACCGGGTCATAAGGCGCGATATCAATGATCGGCTGCTAACGGATCTATTTTCATACATAAAGCGCACCGGGTTATAAGGCGCATTAAATGAAACAAAACTCTTAAGTTCCTTCGGAAGCTCAGTTTGGTCTTTACCTGGTGCAGGGCGTCTTCTTGCTTCCTCCACTTCCGTACCATTGTTTCGTTAATGCTGAATGCTCTCGCAGCTGCTCTATGTCCATGTTGTACTGCGTGACTGATAGCATTGAGTGTGAAGTCCGCTTCAAAAATGAATGAATGAATGAATGCACACCCTAATGTTGGAACACAGATCGGTATTACTTCGCGATGCTGCACACTACGGTGGCCGTGAGCTTCGTAACCTACCAAGACCGTGCTAAAACATTTTGACAGATTTATGAGCGCCGTGTACCATCTACAATCGGTTCTAGGTCAGAAGACTCAACCAGAATTAATTCATACATTAGACGCACCGCATTTTAAGGCGCACTGTCGATTTTTGAGAAAGTTAAAGGATTTTAAGTGCGCCTTATTGTCCGAAAATACGGTACTCTATTGGTGAATTCATGATGCTAGCATAGCTGCTAAGCTAACTGCAGCCTGTGTTCTAGAGGATTCATTTCCTGTTTTCCTTTCAGTTGGCCGTCAATACAAACCTTTTTGCTCTAAGAATACAATGCAGTGTACTGAATACATGCTATGAGTAATCTGATTATTGGAGTAAAATCCAACTGTCTTTATCAGATTTCTTAATTGGAGCATGGTGTATACATGACCACTTGAATATTCAGATAACAAATTCACTGTAGCATAGAGTACACATGGGGGCAGTATGTAGTATATAGTGTGCAAGTCAATTTGAATATTATACTAAATTAATACCCAGCATTTTTGCATGTTCTGTGTGGGTCACAGCAAGAACACAAACACAGACACACAGTTTAATCAAACAGTAATTCCTTTTTTCAGGCTCTCTATTAATCACAATCGACTAGTGGTAGGTTCAATAGCCTGAGACTGGGTCTTTGATCAGACTGTCAGATTTCACCTAAACTCAGACCAAAACGATTAGCCGATTAAACCCGACTGTAAGTCTCGTCGTCGCCTGTTTGCCTGTGGGAAGTGGTTTGTCCTTAATGCAAACTCTTTGCTGGCGTTGCACAAAGCAGAAAGAACAGCGTGATTTTGGATGAAAGAGAATGAGGAAGAAGGTCGATGCTTCTCTTTCCCTCTGGTGTTTGCCATGCATGGCTGGTTGGCGTTCGCCCGTCACTAGACTTGTCTCAGAAGATGCTTTTCGTTCTCTCCCACACACTTTTCTCACACAGATCTCAGAAGGCTTCGATGCCAGAAACTAGCAGCAATTACTCAGAACGTAATGGAAACGGAAACGATTAACCACAGAATTGTGTGTCATCTAATTACTAGGCCGCAAAGTTAATCTGAACAGGATTGTACTCTAAAGTGTCTGAAATTCAAACTAATTTATTATTTATCCTCATAGATCAGATTATAAGGCGTGGGTGACATGGCACAAAGTACGCCCAAAGTCTGTTTTGCTTTTTAAATTCTCTCCAACTGAATACAATGGTTTTCATTACAAATCATATAATCAGCGTAGCCATATGAGTGAATCTCCCCCTTTTGCTGTAATGACACTGTGCGCTTGAGTTGGCATGGATGCCATAAGAATGTTAATCTTCTGTTCATACACAATTACAATCTGATACCATCAGCCTGAAAAAACAACACCACACATGCTACACTGGTGAACTGACTCGTTCTTATTTATCAACAGCTTCCTCATTAGGTGAAACCGAACAACATGCCTGTTAAATTTCACTCGTAGCACACCCCATTATCGATGTGCATCGCAGAACTGGATAAGGCTTTCGTGCTTATTATGCAATTGCGTTTTTTAAACACCAGAGGGGATCGTGTTCACAGATGCACGTCCCGTTTTCAGATTTCTTTTAATATTTCGGGATCTGGCATCAGCAGAATTAAACGCACCATGGAATTAAAGGCAGCGAAGTGACCATTGAACAGTTAGTGGAGACTCTGAAACGCAGCATATACTCAAGAAAATGAAGAATTTGATTATTTAATCCATATTTCTTTGAGACTATTGGCTGGTTGCAAAGTAGAAATCCGATTATTATCCGAATCATGTAATCATTTCCCATTACCTGATTACTCAAGTGCATGTATAATCATTGGTCAGATTGCTGACAAAATCTGATGTTCTGCAGTTATCGGATTATTAATCGCATGTAAACCCTAAATGTTGATGCTTTTGACTCTGGACTGCTCACTACCTCACTACGCCCTAACTGTTCTGACTTCCCAGGACTCCTCTGCTCAAGAATCACTCGGGTGTAAAAAATTGGTCTCTGGACAAAAGAGTATACACTTCAAACTTTAGATGGATGTTTGACAAGTTCAGGATAATGACCTGCACAAACAGAGTCCAATTTATTTCTTTTTATGGTAGAGCACTGCCCATAAGCAGCTTTACAGCTATCTAGGCACACAGGCCCATTTGGGCAAGGCTACTCCAGAAGTGAACTCCCCCCCCCCCAAATGTGATGGCGTCAAAACTTTGGGAGAACCAAAATTGAAAAGGGTGAAACCTAATTGGGCAGCTTAGATGTAATGTAAGAACTTAAGTACCTAAATAATATGTATGCAGATGCAAAATAGTAGAATTCAAAAGAGAATATGATAACAAGAAAATATAGAATATACTAAATTATAGATTACAGACTATAACAAATTAGAGAGGGAATACAATATTATAGAGAATATAATAACACACAAAATATGAGCAAGCCTCTTGGCAATATTTAGTCTAGTACAAAGTGCGTTTAGGTGTAATCTGATTATGCAAATGGTCATGTAAACACCATACTCTGATTTCCCAGATTAGATTAAGGCCCAGAAATCAGATTACGAAGAGAGAAGGAGTTTATCTCAGTAATCTCACTGCATGTATCCCCTTACTCTGATTTCAATTGATTTTTTCAGTCAAACGAAGCCCGGAAGCAGCTATCAGAATCAAACATGGTTGCCAGTTCTGCTTATTCGAACAGACTACGCTTCATTTTGGCTCGTTTCTATAGTGCTTGTTTCTCTAGTGGGATCTGGCAACGCCGGAAGTAATCCACAAAAAGGCTACCAAACACATTTGGGGAGACTCTGAAATGCAATATATGCGCAAATGATAGGATGTCATTAATTATTTAAGGCTTGAAGTTTACGTCAACATTACGTCAGCCAAGTACATTTAAACTCGTTTGACTAGATAACTGACGAAAGCTGATTTTCTGCAGTTTATCGGATAGTAGTAGTGGATGTAAAACGCACTGAGGTATGAGGATTAGAAGCAGTGACAGCAAGCAGAGACAAGTAAATTGACGCCGGTCGGTTCTAACAATAATATATGCGTAAGAATGTTGCAGGACGTGTTTCCGACGCTTAAAGCATTGCTTTGCTGAACATGCCACAATTTTCGTGTTTCAGGAAATATCAGTGACCCATTTACTAAAGACAAAGACGTTCAACTTTGGATTAAAGAAGTATTTCGGCAGATTTTTTCATCTGCCACGTTACTGTACAATGTACCCTCATTTAACAGAATGCAGGAAGCCAGAGGACATCCTCGTTCAGCACAAACTAAGGAACTCTTTGTTTGCTCTGACCCGCAGTTAACTAAATAAATGTTTAGCTTGCCAGCAAGTTAAACATTTACAGCGAGAGTCCACACACCCACACCGGAAAACGATTCCGGCCTTCAGTCTGGCACTGGATCCCGATCACAGGCCGACTCTGGACCATTAGGTCACTGCTGTAGGCATGTTTTGGGGGGGATGGGACGGTGTTTCCCTTCACTACCACCCTCCTGTGTGTCAGAGCTGAAAGTGAGTCTGTTTGAGGAAAACCCTTGTTCATTTACAAGGTGGCGTAATGAGACGCTCGTCCTAACAATCACGGCCACCAAGGGACCAGATCAGTGACATCTGATTCTCAAGTCTGAAATGCAGATGCACTGGACTGTGGTGTTGCCACAATATAAGGCTTTGCAAAATATTATTCACACACAAAACACACACACCATGGGTCATCAGAGCAGCTTACACTAGATGCTGTTGGCTGGTTACTTGTGGGTGGGGAACTCACTAAAAACAGAAGCTTGTTTAACCCCTATTTGATCAAACAGCTAGTACAGCGGTACTCGTCAAATTCGATTCTCAATGCATTTTGACTCGAAACAATGTCTTGGTTCTCGGCGCACTTTCTTAAACTTGTACAAGTCGAGCCACGTGACTCGTTTCAGTCAAAACTTGATTCACTATTCAAGTACACAGTGATTCAGATTCACAATAGCACTCGCTCAGTGCAGATGTCCGCTGTATTTATCATGTTTTTCTTTAATTTCACACGGACAGTACTGTATTCTTTGTGAAAATAAATCTCCATGGGTCCTAAATTGGTCATGCGACCAACCAAAAGGGCTGAATCTGGACCTTCTGACACTCAGCTAAGCACTGACATCGCTTTTTTTTGAGCCTTCTGTGCAAAAATAAAGGATTCTGAAATGAGAGAAGGAAAAATAAGCCTGATTTGCCTGCCCAAGACACATAATCAATAACACTGTGTGTTCTGTTTTGAGCTGGTAATCAGTGTGCAGTAACTTAATTAGTGTCTCATCCCAAAATTAGGTCTTTTCCACACACACTCTGAAAAATGAGGGAGGAAGAGCGCAAGCGAGAGAATGTTTCGCATTTCCTCCTCAGTGTAATCAAATACAGTTCCTCTGCTTCTCCATTATGGAACCTGTTCAATGCAATAACTTTGACAGAGCGGCAGAAGCGCGTCCTCAAGCTTTGGATCCACTCACTAAATCTATTACACAAAGCAGTCCAGCCTAACTGGCACAAGCTTGTATTTTTACTGCTGGAAATGACAAGAACATACTCAATAATGTCCTTATCCTACATGTTCTCAAAATAAACCGGTGAAGATATTTTCCATTCGGCGTACGCTTTCAGACAAGAGCTGTTCGTAGTTCAATTTGCTGGAGCCTACACCGTGATCGGCTTCTTGTCTTGAGCAGCGCCACCCACACGCCTGGCAAGAAGTGCCTGTATTCTCATGATATTCACAATATTGGAGAACCTGGGGCTCGAATTACATGTGACAAGGTTGCAGTACAAACACAACCCTGCGTGATTAAACAAACCCAATCTTCAGGTGGTCAATGAGACTCGTCAGGTCACCTTACCGCATGAAGTGGGATTACTGCTAATTATTTGCTAATGGCCAAACTATAAATCCATAATCTCTCTATAATGGCAAATCAGACTGGATTAGATGGGGGAAAAAAAGGCCTGATCCGCCTAAAACGTGGTCTGGAGAAACACTTGGCCCAGTGCTAAGCGGTGATATCTCCATAACATCAGAGCAAGCTAGGGTTCTCTCTCTGCATTCACAGTTATGCTCACTAATGCCTTCAGGAAATTTATTCCAAGCCCAGACTTGGATCTGTGAATCAATTTAGACCGCACACTGAATTATCTAACCCAAAAAAAAAAACTAGCCTATTAAACAGCGTGGCTCAATTAGGCTTGGGACTGTCAGGGTCATTGGGCTAAAGCAATCACAGGACCGAGGTGTAAGCATTCCTTTGACAGTACTCCAGTCCATAGCGTCACTGTTGTAGCAACCCTTAACTGGCCAATCCTCCCTCAGACATGTGCAGCTATAATCTAATGTCTTAGAACATTACTGAAATCTCTCTGTTGTTGCTGAGTATTTTCAGAATCATATGTGGTTCCTTCAAAAAAAAAAAAATGTTCAAAATACTCCCAGAAACATAACTCCAGTCCTGTTGGATCTCCACCAAAGGCCTCAACAATGCTCAAGTTGCTCTCTGGCCACCAGCCAATCATCTCCATATGAAGAATTTTAGAGCGCTGCTGATCAGTGGTATTAATTGTGTGTGCAGGCATTAATTGTGTATGCAGGTTAATTTATAAAACTATGTTATGTGCACAGCATGTCTTCATTCTTAAAAACCTCAAACATATACAGTAAACACTGCTGAAATCTTGTTGTTCATCTCCATGACAAATATTACAGAGAAGTACAGAAAGCTTCCAGGAACATGGGTGGCTCCTTAAACTGGGTTTGGAAAACATTCAAAATCCTCTCAGAAACAAAGCTCCAACACCAGCGTCAGCTGTGTCAGAGCCAGCAGACCTAAACATCTCATCACTGGAGACTTCAACATTGAAGACCTGCCATGGAAAATCCCAATCTTGCAACCACACAATCACCTCCATAAATATTATTAACAACTACTCCCATCGATCTCCATCATCAACAAGGAGTTTTGTATAACCGAAAACAGATTTAAATGTCTCAACACTGGAGACCTCAACATCGAAGAACAAAGATATCCCACAGAAGATCCAACACTTCTGAAATCCCAATCTGGCAACCACACAATCACATCCATTAATACTATTAACAACTACTCAGGTTTCCCAATCGACCGCCATCATCAACCCTGAGTTTTATATGACCGACAGCAGACCTAAATGTCTCAAGACCAGAGACCTCAACATTGAAGACGAATGATTTCCACATAAAAACAAACACTGCAGAAATACCAATCTGGCAACCACACAATTATGTCCATAAACTGTATAAAGAACTACTCTGGTTTCCTGATCGACCTCCATCATCAACACTGAGTTCTGTATGATCCAACAGTCTTGTGTAATGTTATTTATGAAACTACACTACGTGTCCGTCTTTACCCTTATGGACCTGACAAGATGGCAACATTTACTTTATGCATCTCCATAACACAAATTACAGTGAACTACTGATGTTTTCCTTGAACATAGGTGGCTCCTTCAAATGTATTTCTCTAATGAAAACATCAAAATGCTCTCAGAAACAGAACACCAATCCCAGTGTCAGAGGCTTAAGACTCAGTCACGTCAACGGCAAAGAGCATGACAATAATTTTAAATCTACCAACATCTGTCATCTACACTAAGGATGATTTGACTCCCAGGTTTCTGCAGAATCATTGCCTTGCACCATCTTCACTATTACAGACCTTTGCAGGAATCTCAGATGTTTCCCATGACACACATTACACAGAACTACTGGGGGTTTCCAATTAGAACATGGGTGCTGCCTTTTTCTGTACACAAGCCAACATCTTCTCAGGATTACAACTCAGCCACAGTTTTAAGTGTGTCAGACCATGAAACGTATACAGTATAAGACAAAGATTATGGTCACCTACCTTCCAAGCTCTGCTCCAATCTCGTAATGGTCCTCCACGTTCTCCTGGTTGAAGGCGGTCATGGTGCTGGGCACTTCCATCACCTGCACCCTCATGATACCTTACGCCGATACCGGCTCATATTCGGCCTAAATATATTACAGACGGAAAGATTCGTGAAGATTTAAGGAAGGAAAGGAGCTCGCATATGATATTAAACAGGCGTTTGCAGCCGCGTCCCAGGAGATCCTGGTCGACGTTCAAACGCAGAGGCTACTACAAGACCATAATGAAATATAAAGAATTCCAGTAACACTGATAAATATTTAAAGCCAGTAGCTTTTTAAAACATCGTATTTGTTTGGTGAATACTGGGCTAAACCTAGAGACATCTGACAGAGAAACAGCTGCCGCTATAACGATATTAGGCGTTGAATAAGAAAGACGCGAGTGCAAACGGGACGACGAAGTGCATTCACGCCTTTTGCTACCTCGAATTGTGTTCGTGCTTCACAAGTTGAACAAGCAGCTGCGTTATTTTGGTGGACAGACAAACAAACAAACAAACAAACGCAGACGTATTCCTCGTTTCACTTAAGTATACAGAGAAACAGGAGCAGGATACGTTCACCCGGAACCTTCAACACCTACGACAGCTCTATAAAAGCAGATAATAAATTACCTACAAACCTCCTCGGTGTTCAGTCAGCAGGAAACCGGTATAGTCCTTTATACGGCGTTAAACCAGCATAGTGTCCGAGAGAGACACGAAAATGGCATGTTGTCGGAAAAGGGAGGCTTCTAACAATGTAGGTGTACAGCTCTGCCTGTGCGGGAAGCGCTGTAACCAGGTCAATGCTCTATCCCTCCAGCGGGGGCGCTAGAGTAACACTACTTTACATGATACTATGGAATACATGACATGTAATACTACGCTAGTCGCCTTACTTGGCAGGTGTGAAAAAGCGAACAATATTAGCTTGATAACTGTGTGTCAAATACGACTGCGTTTTAGAGCTATTTAGATTAAACAGTTTCTTTTTTAATAACAAAATGCTGAACACTGTGCAAAACGTTTATTGTGAATTGAGGCTCTTCATTTGGAAACGCAATTTCCATTTAAATGAACTGCCATGCTAGCTAATTCGGTTGGTTGGCTACAGTGGAGGAAATAAGTATTTGATCCCCCACTAAATTTGAAAGTTTGTACTCTGACAAATAATTAAACAGTCTATGATTTTATGGTAGCTTCATTTTAACAGTGAGAGATGGAGTATCAAAAAGAAAATCTAGATCTAATAATCTAAGAAAATCTAATAATATTTAAATTAAAAATAATTTGCATTTCATTGAGGGAAATAAGTATTTGATCCCCTAAAAACCATGACTAATGTTGGCTCCTGCAGACCACTGGCACACCCTAATCTCAGTGAAGTCATTACCTGCCTGAGAGACACCTGTCCCAAATTGTCACCTGTATAAAAGGCCACCTGCCAACAGACTCAGTGACACTCAATCGTCCTCACCATGGGCAAGACTAAAGTGCTGTCTAAAGATCTCAGGGATAAAATTGTTGACCTACACAAGGCTGGAATGGGCTACAAATCCATAAGTAAGAAGCTGGATGAGAAGGTGACAACTGTTGGTGCAATTATTCAGAAGAGGAAGAAGTACAACATTACTGTCAATCGACCCAGGCCTGGAGCTCCATGCAATATATCACCTCGTGAAGTCTCATTGATCATGAGAAAGGCTAAAAATCAGCCAAGAACCGGGTAATGATCTCAAGGCAGCTGGGACCACAGTCTCCAAAAAAAAAACATTGGTAATACACTGAGATGTAATGGTTTAAAATCCTGCAGTGCATGCAAGGTTCCTCCGCTCAAGAAGGCTCACGTCCAGGCCCGCCTCAAGTTTGCCATTGAACATATTAATGACTCTGAGAGAAACTGGGAGAAAGTGCTGTGGTCCGATGAGACCAAAATTGAGTTCTTTGGCCTCAACACGACATGTTTGGAGGAAGAAAAATACAGAATATGACCCTAAGAACACCATCCCCACCGTCAAGCATGGTGATGGAAGTATTATGTTTTGGGGGTGTTTTTCTTCTAAGGGCACAAGCCAACATCACCGTGTCGACGGGAAGATGAATGGGGCCATGTATCGCAAAACCCTGGGTGACAACCTCCTTGCCTCTGCCAGGGCACTGAAAATGGGTCGTGGATGGGTCTTCCAGCTCGACAACGACCCAAAACAAACAGCCAAGGAAACAAAGGAGTGGCTCCATAAGAAGCATATCAAGGTCATGGAATGGCCTAGCCAGTCTCCTGACCTCAATCCCATAGAAAATCCTATGGAGAGAGCTGAAGCTTCGCCTTTCCAAATGCATGCTTAAAAACCTTAAGGATTTGGAGATGATCTGCAGAGAGGAGTGGGCCAAAATTACTCCTGAAGTGTGCAAACCTTCTAAAAAAAACCTATAAGAAACATCTGACTGCTGTGCTTGCCAACAAGGGTTTTGCCACCATGTATTAAATGATGTTTTACTAGGGGGGGTCAAATACTTATTTCGTCCAATCAAATTAATTTTTATTTCTCATTTCATGTAATTTTCTCAGTTTTTCTTTTGATATTGTATGTGTTACCGTTAAAATAAAGCTGGCATAAAATTGAGATGTTTCATTTATTCTTTTTGTATTAAAACCTTTAAAGTCAGTGGGGGATCAAATACTTATTTCCTCCACTGTATATTACTGTTGCTTAGTACATATATGTAAGGTATTAAAATGATTATTGTTATTTATATATTATTATTTTTCAGTTTTCATTACAATTATGATATCACATATTTCGTACAAAAAGTGAATTTCTACCCATTTACTATTTCATACTTTTTTTAAACAGGACTTTTGGAAGGAGGTCATTAACATGTAAGTGGCATTCTCTGTGGTTGTATCCACATATCTTAAGATTTCCTTTATAAATTATTGCACACACCTAAATTCATTATAAAGACAAATGTTTGTGACACGAAACATTGCATCCAAAACATGGTTATTAGTATGGAGTTTGCCTTTGTTAAAATTAAATTGCTTTCCACTTAGATTTTGGAACATGACTGTGAGGTCGGCTTCTGATGTTAGACGGTAAATCCTGGCTCACTTTTGGCCTTCCAGTGCATTTTCAATGTGTTATATGTTATACGTTAAGGGTCAAAGCGGTAGACTAGCATGTAGTGGATAGTGTGTATGGTAGCTGACGTAAGAGTTAATTTAGTATTACTTACCTTTAAACACAGCAGTTACTGTGTGTAGCTTCTGTCCTGTCCTTAAGAGTAAAAGGCTAATGTTTTGAAGCCGTGCTTAACCTGAGAGTTTAGTAGAGGGTTATTTTACAAGACAATATTGGTAACTAATAAAGGGGTGCACATGGTCAGCAACGATACTCATATAGGTTGTGTGTTAAACACAATGCCTGCTAAGAAAACCTTTTTCAAACCATTAAACCACTGTCACCAGCTTAACACAAGGCAGGTTGTGTTCCTGGAGTCATGCTGTTCACTCCAAATTTTGTTCAGTTGCATGTCACATGTCAGGCGAAGATATTCCACTCGTCAGCCTTCCGGTTTTGGTGTTTATGTGCCTTGTGTAGCCTCAGATTCACTATTCTTTGCTGAAAGGAGTGGAACCTGGTGTGGTCATCTACTGTATTACTGTATTACTGTAGATTCGTGTGAGCTCCAACAAGTCTGGCCATTCTCCTCCGTCCTCTTTCATCAGCAAGGCATTTCCACCCACAGAATTGCAGCGCACTGGTTGTTTTTCCACACCATAATGCGTGCGTGTAAACCCTTGAGAATATTGTGCATAAAAGTCCCAGCAGAAATACTTTAACCACCCTGCTTTGGTACCAGAGTTGTACCAAATAGTGCTGCTGATACATTTTTTAATCTCATTCATTTATTCAGCATCAACCATCCCTGCTGTACTTAAAATCATTAGGATGGAGGAGAAGCACCCTAAATTAACGACAAAACAAATCTAACGCAACAGAGTGGTATTACTTGGATAACACTGACATCTAGTGATTTGTTCTATTCATTACGAGTAGCTGCGTTGCTGAGAAACGGGTTGGCCTGGATCACATAAATCAGCCTAATACTATGTAGGTCCCACCCTCGTCCATGCAGCCTAGGCTCTGACCGTGCTATCCAGCACCAAGACATTATGTTACAGAGTGGGGCCCCTATGGATTGGACATTAAGATATGAAAGATTATTAAAAATACATTTTTATTTCATGTACTCTCTGGAAAGACAACAACATACATATTTTTTCCTGTGTAGTTCTTTACCCCCCACCCCCCTCTTCTTTGTCCCCTAGTATCCTGGTCAGGGTTAACTGGTTAACTGCCTATCCTGGAATTCACAGGATATGTATGGAATTTGGCATGTTCACTACACTGAGATTGACTACTGCATCAGCACTGATTTTGCTTTAATGGAAAATATTCAGATTGTAGAAAGGTGGGTAAATTAATCACCACCAACAAGCCTTGGACTCTTGATAAAGCACTTTACATGCTATATTTGATAATGATAATAATAATGATAATGATAATGATGATGATGAATAGTGATGATGTGGTACTGTGTGGTGTCAGCGTATGACGGGCCGTATCTGAGGGAGCGCTGCAACAGCGACCCTTACACAGATGGGTTGGTACTGCATTCAGTGTACATACTGGTCTGCACTCTGTGAATTCCAGGATAGGCTTCTTCAGACCCCCTATGACCCTGACCAGGACAAGCGGGTAACATGTAAAATGTAGGTAGGTTCCGTTTAACGTCTATCCAATCAACTTCCGTTTGCGTGAACGGCAGAGGTCTTAGGGATTATAGTAGGAAATAAATATACATATCCGTCTTATATAGTGTACATCTAATTTAAGTCTGAATGAGAGAAATCTAGTACTGAGTCCTTGCGACACCTGCTGACAGAAACGAGAATCACAGTCTTGCAAACCAGCGTTTGAAACATGCAGATTCAAAAGTGATCCATATTTACAATTAATTATTTTAGAAGAATAAAGCCGATCTCAGATCAGGACTCTTTTCAGCTGTCGTGTTCGTGAGTTTTTGCTCAGGACTGATCTACATATACTGTCTGTTATTTCTCTGAATCTTTCTCTGAGATTCAGTAAGGTAATAACTGTGCAACAAAAACAGCTGATTGTATCGAATGCGTTGACTGAATTGACTCATCACTTGTTGCTGCCAGCAGCCTATCATTAGGCAGCTTTATACAGATTTTTAATTACAGGGTTCCACTCTTGTCTCCAAACAAGTGACAACGTGTTGATGTGTGGGGAAGTGAGAATTTTAATTCCATTAATTAAAACCATGATTTGATGACATATACTCACTGATGTGCTGCCATCAGATTGTGCTACTACACCGAATATTACGACAGGTTATGATTTAGAGCGGCGATACAAAACTGTACATGAGAGGTTATAAATCTGGGTGCCACCTGTTTATTTCCTACACCGAGTCAAAGAAATTCCTTACAGCACGATCATTTCCCTGTCTTCACTTGCCATTATCTTGTGTTTCAAGCTATTAATTTTCAAACAACAGAAAGCAGAATAAGAACATTAATTCAGGGAGAAATAGGAGGGGAAGGAACACGACAAAGAAGGCAAACAGGCCGTTAAATATAAATTGGGTAAATCTTTTTTGGAAAATCATATTAATTGAACAAGAGATTGGCCAATCAAGAGCTCTCCTGCTGATGCTTCTACATCTGAGACACCACCCTCACATTTGGCAAGCAAAATTTGAAATTCTGGGCACATTACATAGACCAGTATTAGATCGTCCATTGCCGATCACCCCACTGCCAGACTGAGACGCAACGCAGACATTTTTAGCTTTTGGATAAATTAACAATCGGTCCATTTGAGTTTGTGACCACTAGGTGGTGCTAATCCTCAAATGATCTCTGTTTTTAAGGATCGCACATTAGTTTCCGTTGTTGTATTGCATTCCCTTTCATAGCGGCTTACATTTTACAATAATTAAATGATGATACTTCTGCCAATCCCCAGGTTAATGTTGAGATCTACACTTACAAACTGTACAAACGTGCATGCGCAGGCAACGAAGGAGGACTGCTTCTTTTGAATTTCATATCACACACACACTTCAGTGCCACAACCATGGGTAGGGAGTTGACAAATCTCATACATACGTACATACTATCTAACAAACTACAAGGAAGTACCTATAAAGCGCACCTATATGGTAAATAAGAGTTAGGTCATATATCACACAGCATTCACACAGTTCATTAAAAATGATCATGAACATTCACAGCATTTGGCAGGCGGCCTTATCCAAAGCGACTTGCAACAGATCTTGCAATTCTTGCACAGTCCAAGCAATTGAGGGTTAAAGGCCTTCTTTGTTATTTCATTCCTCCCTGTACTGGAATTCTCTCCAGAACATAAAAATAGAAGAGAGAGAGTGTGTGGTCTCCACTACGTTCTTGTTTAATTAACCGCCGGCCTCACTCTCCTAACACCTGTCCTCTCTCTCTCTTCCTTTGTATTATACTCTCTCTCTTGTTCTGTTCCTCACTGGGGGTTTGACTGTTAATCATAAATCCCGCTTTGCTCACCTCGAGCCTGTTCTTCAAATCAGAGACTCCCACCCTAATTATTAGAACACATAGAGAAAGACGTCATTGTTCGACTGCGCTTTCACGTACTGTGCAATGATCTTTGGCAATAAATATCCAATTACTCCTTGAACCAAAAAGGACTTTACTGTAGTGCATTTGGATTTCAAGTTAGTGATCTTGTTTAAACACCAGGGTTGCCAGATCTGAGTGATTAAGGCAGGTCAATTAAACCCATAGGAACAGGAAAAGACTAGCTACTGTTGCCTTCTGTTTATTTTAATGGGAATTACTCACTGACAAGCTATTGCAGGTTCTCTCACATGTATTTATCTTCAAATTCATCTAAGGATGGTTTGGGGCTGTAGGAGAAAGTCTGAGTAAATCCACATGAAACAGATGAAGAACATGCCAAAACTACACAACAGTCAGTAATTAGGGTGTGGATCAAACCTGGATTGATGGAGCGGTACATCATCAACACTACCTATATATGTATGTATGCATAACCTTAAACCCTACCCTAGAGCATAACCCTAGTACAACCCTAACCCTAGAGTATAACAGTAAACAAATATATATTAAGCCTTACCCAAGTGCAACCACTAGGAGCATAATCCCTAAACACTAGACTACAATCCTTACATGCAAATTTAAAACCCTAACCCTAGGGCAGAACCCTAACATTAGCATAACCCCTAGTACAACCCTATGGCCATAACCCTAACACTAGAGCGCAACTCTAACCCTACTGTAGAACCCTACAGTGCAACCCTACCCTAGAGTGCAACACTGGAACACAAACTCTAGCCCCAGAGTGCTACCCTAACCTAGAGTGCAACCCTAACATGCACTCTAAACCTAGGGAGGCAACCCTAACCCTAGAGAATAACTCTAACCCCAGAGTGCAACCCTAGTACAACCTTAACCCTACTGTACAACCTTAAAGTGCAGCCATAACACTAGCAATGCAACGCTGGACAACAAACTCTAACCCTAAACCCAAGAGCACAACCTTAATCTTAGTGCATAACCCCAACCCTAGTGTACAATCGTAACCCTAGGGCATAACCTTAACCCCAGCGTTCAACCCGTTAGCATAACCCTAACCCTAGTGTACAACCCTAACACTAGAGCATAATCCTAAGCCTAGAACATAACCCTAACCCCATTGTACAACCCTAGCCCTAGAACATAACCCTAACCCTTGTGCATAACCCTAGTGCATAAACTCAACCCTAATGTACACTCCTAACCCTAGAGCATAATTCTAATCCTAGCATATAACCCTAACCCTTATCATCCTATAATAAAATTATGATTATTGGTTGGCATTAGTCACCAAGTGGTTGACACTTGGGTAAAAAGTCCTGACTTACTTTTTGTCAGAAACAATCAGTATATCTCCATTTTAGATAACACTCTGATTTCTACATTGACACGGCTATACAATCAGAAACAGCCATCCAAAGGGTTAAATCATTTAAAATCCTAGTATTTTTATGTTCATGGAGACTCCTGCATGTTTGTACTGCATTCTTAATCCCATGTTTCCTGAGAGGCCTGAGGTCTTGTTTTCCTCATTACATAGGTATCTCATGTTTGCGTATAAATAACCAATTGCTTTCACTGTCTCCTTGTTAAAGTGTTCTTGAACATGTAATTTTAAACCATTACAGTAATTGATGTGGTGTAAGACATAATTTAGCCTGTTTTTCATGCCAAAGAAAGTAATAAAATGGGTTTGGTGTACACTTCTGGTTTTGCTGATTTTCTAGATGAAAAGAAATTAACACAGCTGTGTTGCGTAGGTTTTGGGCATGTTTCCAGATGATTCACTAGTGTGTTTTGTGAGGTTTTAAAACTTAATTGATCTGGTAATGGTGTGTTTAGCGTTGTTCTTTGTAAAGCAGTTGTGCCAGCTACTTTATTTGAAATCAACTAAACATGTCATTAATCAAATATTTGAGGACAACTTCTTAGGTATTTAACCTAAATGTAAAAACAAATTGTCCGAATTCTGTGTTGTCCCTGGCCTATCATTACCTATACTGTCAATACTGGGACAACCTCGTCTGTCTATGATCTGACACCTGCAGTACCAGGACCATGAAATTTGGAAAACCCAGAATAAGACATCCATCCATCTTCTTCATTACAGACACACAGTATCATTTTTGGTGTTTCTTTAACAACAACAGAAATCTGATATGCTGAACAACAGGTGCCTTAAGGCCATGTTTTCAAAACAAACAGTGAATTTGTATCAGATTAGCCCCAGTTGCAGATGGACAGCTGGGCTTCCAGGTCTGTGCAGCTCTGCAAGGAACTCGGTGTTATAACAACAAGATCAAGTAGGCTGTGATAGGGCTAAGAGACTGACATGCCTACACCTCATTAACCATCCGCAGGTGTGACCATAAATCACTTGTGTTTTTACAGCTCTTCATAGCCATGGATATACGAATGGGCACCCATATTTACGCGCAGGCGGGTGTGCACTGAAGACACCATGCCCATACTTACTTCATTGTGTAAGGTGGTATCCTGGGTTTATTCTTCCTGAGCCAAATGATAGGTCTAGCCAGGTGCTATGCTCAATAAATCTATGTAGACGCTTACACCTGAGCCTTCGTTTTCTTCTCATTGTGCTACGTCGCTTCTTGTTCCACCTCTCATTCAATTCAGTGCAGCTAATCTTTGAAGATTATCTAAAAGATAATAGATCTACTGTTGCACACACAGTCATGTAATTACATTCGATTTATTTGTATTCAATTTACTCAATACTTGCTTACTTCCAATTTTAGTAGAGGAGAAAGAAATGTCAGACAGTTTACAGACGTATTGATTTGACACAATGATTACAAATCCTCATTAAGTTGCATGGCAAGGTAGTCTTGTGCTAGCTGGCTAACAGTTCTCAAAAACTTCACTGCCTAAACTGAGTCTCCTTTAGAAACACCACTAGTGTTAAGACTCGAGAAACTCAGACCTAAATTCAGAAATGTAGAACTTCATAGACTAAATGTGTAAGACAATAAAATGATGCAGCCATCTCCCCCTAGCAAATGAATGCAGAAGTGGGTGTGTTTGTAAGTCAGGCATGGCACCAGAACTGAATAATGATTGGAGTATTAAAAATATCTATGGGTGGAATACCACCATATGATTAGAACCAGTGCTTAAATTGTTAATGATGACGTAAAGCTTGTAGTAACAACTGTGAGGTAAACAACACTGGAACAGGTACTCCCAGTTTTACGATATCCTGACTTATGATATTTATATTTTACGATGGGAATACGATAATAAACATTTGATAATATGAGTATGATAATACCCATTTAGCAGAAATCGTACTCTGTATTTTGTATTTCAAATTGTCCTGGGCAATTGTGAAGCAGTGTGTGAAGTAGGGAGTCACATGGTGGGAGTGATGAGCGCTGGGAAATGTAATGAGGAAAAGCCATGGTTGTGTTTTAAGCATGTTAAATGTACGCCATGTTATGTTTCATACACTTTATATTAAACGCCTCAGTTTACAATAAATTTTACTTGCGATGGATTTGTTGGAACGTATCCCCATCGTACATCGGAGAGTATCTGTATAAGTCATGCCCCATGCAATTCCTAGTTTTTAATATACTTTAGATTTGCTGCATGTATTTTACTGGCTAGACATATTTTAATTCAAACTAAATGGTAAACACACATAAACAGATGAGGATGGCCTACAGGGCAGGTTATGGTTCCACTCTCACGTTGACTTTCTTCACCTCATTATGAATCACAAGCTGGAAAAGCAAAGCTGAGCCAAAAGCAAAGCTGAGCCAAACTCTGTGTGAGTCTCTAAAAATTAACAAATCCTGATCTCTTTATTTCTTTTGGGGGGCGAAGTGTGATTAATGACCCACGCAATGATTCTAGTCTGTATAAATCTTTTCATATTCATGAAAACTTTTTCAAACCTGGTTGCTCGTAATGAAATATCATTCGTATGCCGTGACACTGTAATGAACCTCCTTTATTTGCACCATGATTTACTTTCTTAGTGATCATTAGAATCCATGCTGGACTTATTCTCTTGTTCAAGGTGTGTCTGAATGAGCGATAACTAACAGGGCGGTGGGGGAGATGAAAGCGAACTGAATCTGTATAGTCTTTTAGTTGTTTAAGGTAAATATACAGATAGGGCTGGACTTGTCAGAACTTGAACTTTTGAAGAATATCATCACATATCTTGTCAATACATTTTATTCACTAAGACTTAAAGAATAACTTGTCAGCTGTGCTCTCAGTCAGCAGGTGCACCCTTACTTTTGTATTCAGTGATGTGAAACTAAATGGAGGAAATTGGAAAAAGCAGCAACGGCCTCTGACCTAGGCTGCTTTCTTTCCAGCAGATTGGCACAGATAAGTGGTGGTGCCCAGCAGGCATGAAGCTGAGATAACCCACCTCCAGGTCCTGTCACGGCAATACACAGCTCCTTCATTACTCTCAGCTTAGTTTTACACCCATCCACATGTATTACAGTCTGTGTGAAGGCCTCTGGCAGTACTTGTTAAAACAGGAGAATGGGTGTTCTCCAAGGTGTGTGGTAGACCTAAGGGGACGACGCAAATATGTTTCTGGGAAATACAGCCTATTCATTACAATATATTTATTGTTGAAGAGCTTTTCAAATCCCAAACCCAAACTCTATAATGTTTAACCCAGTGGGCCAGTTCAGTTATCTCCTCTCCTCTATCCAATTAACTCCATTCTACTTACTCCAGTGGTTCCACTGTGCTGACCTAGTGTCTCGACTAATAGGATAAGACAGAAAAATTTCCTAAACTCCATACTATTCTCATGCTGCTTTACAGAGCACAGCATCTAACCTGAGCTCATATTAAACCCCTTCATGGTTCTCAATTTTGCTCTATTTTAATAACCATTCAAGTCAGCCTCAAGCTCCCAATTATGCAAACCTAAGCAGAAGTTGAAATAGAGTAAAAAATACTGGACTGGAACTGGAAGTCAACTGACGTTCTGGTTTAAATGAGCTGACAGCCGATTCAGCTGTCAAAACTCTGGCGAGCTGGAATGCCCCATGCTCAGTAATATATATTACAGAGCATATTATTATTAAATTTTAAGCACTTTAAATGCCTGTCTGTAAAAAAAATGTGACTGGGGTGACTGATACTTCTGCTGTCTCACATGTATATACCTTTTATATCAATACATACATTAGGCTATATAATTTTTGTCTAACTGGGGCAAATGCATTTCCACCTCAGCGAGTTGCTTTGTGTTTACTGCCTAAATTCTGATTGCAATTCTGTCTGTATGTAATTATTTGCAAATGTAACTTTTTTACATTTATACATTAATATTCACATATGCAAAACCGGAGTGCGTATTGAATACAATTTAAAACCTGTAGGGAAATTATGTTGGAAAAAATGTTAAAAGTGGTTACAGCTCTTGTTTATATAAATGCTAAATGTGTTATTCTTTGCAGTAGCAACTATAGTTTATTATTAATCCTTGTTGCGGTACGTTACCTTATTTCCCTTCGTTACCACCAATGGAAAAGTAATGACAGATTAGGTTGTAAACCTACACTGTGTATAGGCCATGGCAGATTTTTATGCTGCTTATTACTTTCATAAGGAACAGGATGCTCTTAAAGTACTTTGTAAATCTTAAAATCTATATACAGTATGTGGTTGGAATTCATAGAAGCATTTGGCAGGACTTTAAGGGCCATCATATTTTCCAAGGAACACTGTTTATGTTCATATAAAAGGACCATTTTTAACCATTAAAACCCCTAATTGAACAAAGCTGTGAGTGGTAAGGCAAAGGACAAGCACACTTCTGTAAAATTCATTCGTTTTTTTTAAACATTCTCCACCATTATAGATTATTATAGATTGTTCATTATTGAGGTCACGCCAATGAGAGCAGACTAATTCCTGTCGATATGATGTAACAAATTAAACACACAGGACTTTAGACCTGACTTTGATTTTCAATGCTTTTATGAAGCCACAATACATAATTACTGGCTTTATTGCTGCATAAACTGTTATGTTACCTTATAATTTGATGGTTACACACATAGCAATTTAGTGACCTTAGCTATGCTCTGGATTTGTTTGTTTGCGTATTTAAGTAACAAGTTCTGCCTTTCTGAAAAGAACAGTATGTAATTTTCTCTGGGTGTGGGTTTTTTTTCCCTAGTTAAGACCCTAAAAAAGCAATGTGAGACCATGACTCATGTGGGTTAAGCCAGTAACACTAATGACTTTGCTTCAAACAGTAAGATTTGTCAGACATTAGAAGGTTAAAGGGGTTTCACTCACACTAATGTCGGTTTATGGTCAGAGGAGCACGAATCTCCTGAAGGCCAAACAAATCTAGCAATAATTAGGTCTTAATCCTGGTTTATCGACACACAGGCTCAAAGACTTCAGAAAGTTTGGATGAGCAATTTGGAGAAATCGCTCCTGAAACCACAACTTTCAAACATTGCCATCCACTATTACAGTACATTACACTACACTTTTAAGCTGCTTGTGATAAAGCCATCTACATAAATAGATCTAATCAACTCATTAGCCAATGGATGTTTAGTATTTGTAGGCCTGTTTTTGGGAACTAAGTAATTCTTAGCTTACTACATAACAAACATTATATTTTTTTATAGCATTTTCAATGTCTTTACTCATGCTGTGCTATAGTTTACCATCATAAAGTCACAGAATGAGGGTTTGAAATATGTGATTGTGACATAATTTTAATTAGGTCAACATTGCATCCCTATTGCAGTTTATATGAATAATTCTATCGAATTGGTTCAAAAAAAATAAACCATTTAGAAACCTATTTTCTCAAAATCTTTCAAAACCTGTCTTGTTAGCCCCAGCAACTTCCTGTACACTGCATTTATAAGTATGTTTCAGTTGAATATCAGGTGCCGTATTCATAAAGATTCTCCTTCTCATAAAGATTCTCCTTAGCATAAGAACTTCTAGATAGGGGTTTTAGCTTAAGGACAATCTCACAGCAACTCTGAGCAAAGAGAAGACCAAAAGCATTTGAGGGAACATGCCCATAATTCTTAAATTTTTCTTAGAATTTCAGCACTAGGAGCTACTCTTGACTCTAAGAATCTACAGCCCCTAGTGTTTTGGGTGTGCACAGTGTACTGTGCACAGGGCAGTCCTCTAACAGGGTGGGTGTTTACCAGGCCTTCGAGATGTGCGTGCTTCTGTTTTTCCAAGGACCTTGTCAACCCGCTCCCATGTTCACCCCCGAGAAGGGCAGGTGACCCCTCCTTCTCCCTGAGGCCCTACCACTCCTCATCAACCTGTTCTCTGATCACAGTAATGGGCTTTAAGTACACCACCATTATGCCTGTAAATGAGGTCTCCTGTGGGTCTGCAGTACACTACTGGGCTTCCAAAATGCGTTGAAGGTCTCTGGAAAAACTTTGCAGTAATTGCCTGAAAACAGACTCTCTCTCTCTCTCTCTCTCTCTCTCTCACACACACACACACACATATACACATACATACAAGCATTGATAATCACGCAAGCTCGCACACACAGATGTGTGTTTAAAAGTGCACGTGTGAGGGCTCATAACATGTCACACACCGGTGCTGGATGAATCATGTGCTTCCTAATTTAGTTTTACATTAACATACATTCGTTTAGCAGGCACATTTATTCCCGGTGACTTATTTAAGGAAAAAACATTTAATCCAAGCACAGCTTGAAAGGAACCAAGTGGATTCTGGAAGTTTGTTAATATATTTATTTAAATGAAAAGACACCATTTCAAACCATCTCTACATCTTTATCCTCGTTAATGCAATTTGGAAACACCTCCATGTCTTCCTGCCATCCTGTCTGCTCCATTGGTTACCGCTGACTTGTTTACCTGTAGCTCTCTGGTGAGGCGTAACATCTGATACAGACAGAATCGGAACTCAGAAGTGCCAAGAACCTGGCAGGGATTTGGCAACCTAGGACACAGACTAATCACCAAAAACTCAAACCTCTCCTAGCTAGAGGCCTGTGAAGTATTTTTAGGTGCCAGCCCTAAGGTCTCGATTTAATAAATTAAATTCTGTAGTAAATGTTGTATCCTGTTTCAGAGACAAGGTGGGTCCACCTACTGGTTAGGTAAGGAAGACTCGTTCGATGTGTGGAAAATGGGTTGCAAAGTAGATGTTAATGATATTAAAAAGGAGTGATTGCATTCAGGCGTGCCAAAGGCCATAGTGTGAAAGATGGAGCTGAATTTACACAATGCAGAATGCACAATGTAGGTTTACAACCTAATCTGTCATTACTTTTCCATTGGTGGTAACGAAGGGAAATAAGGTAACGTACCGTGACAAGGATTAATAATAAACTATAGTTGCTACTGCAAAGAATAACACATTCAGCATTTATATAAACAAAAGCGGTAACCACTTTTAACATTTTTTCCAACATAATTTCATTACAGGTTTTAAATTGTATTCCGGAAATTCTTGTCAGAATTATGGCCGAAAGACGAAACTGTTAGCTATGTTTCAGTTGCAGATGACTATTTTTTGAGAATATATTCATCATTCTATCCCCATTACACGAACCAATGCTTTGAATACTTTATTTTTAGCTTATGTCTACACCCTTCAGGTTAGACCTTATCTAAACTGATGTTGTTCTGCCTTATAAAAATGGAAACATCTGGTAACCAGACTGTCTGCTCTACCAGGGCTAATGTAAAACATATTTTTCCTTTTGATGTAATGGTTTTGCTATTGCAGGCACAAAATTATAGTTGGTACATGGAGGTATTATCAACAGTCAAAGCATTCTGGAACCAAGGATGAACTGAATAGGTACCGGTAATTGCTAATAAAATATCTTGTATTGATCATAGGTAGAACAGACTGGGATTAGCACACGGTTAAAAAATGACTGGATGCTAATTGTATGCCTACTGAATTTAACTTGTAGTGATCATGGCTAGAATAAAGTGAAATATTGTTGGTTGGTTGCTGGTCAATTAGCAAGACCTTGAGTTCCATATACCATGTTGGTCCATGTTTGTTTGTTAGTTAGTGCTGGTCTCGGGATGGTTTAGTTGTCTTTTCTTAGCCGTGTAGGAGGAAAATACTCCAATATGCCATAAATACCACAAATGTATGTTGGTAACATTAACACTGTAAAAATGGTAGCTAACAGTCTGCTACTAATACGTTATCTCAAAGTGACCATGAGTAGAAATTGGTGTTGTTATATTCATGTTGTCATATTCTAAGACATTTATTTAATATAAGCCAAACAACTCATAATGTGGCACAATGACCACAAATGTACCGTGGGGCAAAAAAGTATTTAGTCAGCCACTGATTGTGCAAGTTCTCCTACTTAGAACTATGAGAGAGGTCTGTAATTTTCATCATAGGTACACTTCAACTATGAAAAACTATGAAAAAATATAAAAAAAATCCAGGAAATTACATTGTAGGGTTTTTAAAGAATTTAATTGTAAATTATGGTGGAAAATAAATATTTGGTCAATAACAAATGTTCAACTCAGTAACATAACCTTTGTTGCAATGACAGAGGTCAAACGTTTTCTCTACGTCTACACCAGGTTTGCACACACTGTAGCTGGTATTTTGGCCCATTCCTCCATGCAGATCTCCTCTAGAGCAGTGATGTTTTGGGGCTGTCGCTTGGCAACACGGACTTTCAACTCCCTCCACAAATTTTCTATGGGGCTGAGGTCTGGAGACCACTCCAGGACCTTGAAATGCTTTTTACGGAGCCACTCTTCCGTTGCCTGAGCAGTGTGTTTTGGGATCACTGTCATGCTGGAGGACCCAGCCACGTTCCATTTTCAATGCTCTCACTGATGGAAGGAGGTTTTGGCTTAAATTCTCACAAAACATGGCCCCGTTCATTCTTCCCTTAACACGGATCAGTCGTCCTGTCCCCTTTGCAGAAAAACAGCCCCAAAGCATGATGTTCCCACCCCCATGCTTCACAGTAGGTATGGTGTTCTTGGGATGCAACTCAGCATTCTTCTTCCTCCAAACATGATGAGTTGAGTTTTTACCAAAATATTCTATTTTGGTTTCATCTGACCACATGATATTCTGCCAATCCTCTTCTGGATCATCCATATGCTCTCTGGCAAACTTCAGACGGGCCTGGACATGTACTGTCTTAAGCAGGGGGACACGCCTACTTATTTTCGACCATGATTTAGAATTAAATTCTTTAAAAATCCTACAATGTGATTTCCTGGATGTTGTTTTTCTCATTTTGTCTCTCACAGTTGAAGTGTACCTATGATGAAAATTACAGACCTCTCTCATCTTTCTATGTAGGAAAACTTTCACAATCAGTGGCTGACTAAATACTTTTTTGCCCCACTGTATGTTGGTGCTAGCAATTCCTGTGAAGCTGCTAATACACGAGCATACTTTTTTTAGGGACAAATTGCTGTTAAAAATGGAAATATTAAACTTTTGTGCTAATTAACTTAATCCAAACCTAAGTTACATTACTGGAATCTGTGAGCCAAGAGGATTTAACCATTTCACCATTTTTAGTTTTAATCCATTAGTTTCTACATGTTACGTTTCTACAGTTTGTAGAAAACTCACTTTTCGTTTATCACCCACTGAAGCATTAACTATATTTAAAATACATAAATAAATACGTGATAAACTTGCTCCAGACATGCATCACCTCACTTTAGCTCCAGCCAGATCCTTGTACTGAATAAAAAACTTGACAAACAGACAAAAATAACCAGATATCGGAAAGCACTTTCTCACTGCGCCAGCAAGCAAGAAGCAGTTTAGATTGTGCAATCCTATTCCACGCTCTAATGCCAAGCCTCTTCGTTTGCTTAAACAAGGAAATCTCGCAGCGTTTATTTTAATCATGATTTGTTATGATTTATTACAGTTTCAAATGTCACAAGTTATCTTCATCATTTCGGTTTAATCGTAAGATGGGAATGGAAAATCGTCTTAAAGCCAAATCTGTTTAATTATTTCCATTATTTACTTTCCAGTGAACGCATGTTATTGTACAGCTCACCAAAAAGACTTAAACTGTCAAAATGGTTCGCTTCACATTGGATAGAAATTGTTAACGTACTCATGTTTGGATACTTTCAAAAACCGTTGCATTTTTTGTGTTTGCCCCAATTTGGAGAAGGGTGGTCGGCCAGTGAGTGCCTCCATATAAATCGCTTTTTTTCAATTGGCAGTCGGAGGAACGTAATACTTCCGTTGTATCCATCCACCATTTCTCAATCAAACACTTTTGACATCCTGTCCTGAAGATGAAATTGTATGGCACTGTCTGTGATTTTTCTAGGAAAAAAGACTAAGTAACAAAGATTTAAAAAATTTAAAAACTGAAAGATTAATATTTCTAGATTATTTATATGTCCCAAAGTCACTATCTACCTTATTGATATATTATTGATTACTGATGTTTGCCAAGACAGCTATCAGGAAAATAGCAGTTTATTATTTAGTATTGTAAGAACTTTAATATTTGTCTTTTAATAATTTTCTCAACGATTTCAGGGTTGTGAACACACAGTTTTCCAGAACTATATTCTACAATTCTACATTTTTCATTCTACAGTAACTCAAAGTCTGTTTGCAACTCAAAGTGCACTGTGTGTAAAAGTAATTTTGTCACTTCTGAACACAATCATTATTATTTTTTATTATCATTTAGTAAAGTACGCTTTTGTGTACAACTGTTCTAAGCCATGTTTTCTAGCCATGTAGCTAGCTTTATATATGATGTTTAAACTAAAATCGCCAGTACTGAAACATTTTTCCTGAAGGGGAAAAACGAAAAAAAAATGTATTCAATACAATCAAATATAGGCGAAAATATGTACTTAAAACTATAAAAAAACAACCAAACAAAAAAACCCCGAAAATGGATAGTTAGATATGCTAACCGTGGATATTAATGTGTTTTGAGAAAACAGCCGTATTAGTTTCAATGAGTTTTGACAACTCATTTGGTAGGACGATACATAAGAGTAACTTTTGTTTTAATGAACATTACATATATCGTTTAGCTGTCGTTTTTTATCTAATTGTAGTATTTCATTTCAACTTTCATGTACAGTACTTCGCAAATGTCCTGGGTATTCATTCTTAAACTTATCGAGAGATTTCTGTACTTCACAGACGTAGCTTTTCCTCACGAACACAAGAGGGCATGCAACCTCCGAGTTTTCCCATTTCTGACCCTTGAGGGACTCCATAAAGCAGAGCAAGCGTGCAGAACGAGTGGAGCACAAGTTAAAACAAACAAGACGTGCTATGTTAAACAAACTTTATAATGAAACATTTCCTTTCTTGTAAACAGCTCCTTCGGCTCTGGGTGCTTTACTCTTGTCCGAGTCAAAACCTTCACAAATTAAAAATAGCGAAAGCAATAAAGTCAGCCATACCAAAAATGGTATAAATGCTGAAAAAAATGATTAGTAGATGCTCAGTAGTGGAATGAGTTTTGTTCGTTTGTATGAACTGTAACGCCTCGTTTTTTCCAGATGGGTGTCATTCTATTGCATTCATTTTAATGACTATTCAGTACTTGACAGAAGTAGTTGTTCAATTATTTGTCACTTGAACATTTTGTGTATCACAATTTATAGGTCAAATGTATGTATAGATTAGATATGAATGTAGTTAACCTACTCCTAATAACCCCAGTGGAAACACCTACATCACCTGGATGAGGAACAAACAAAAAAACCT
>JAJAGP010000637.1:327500-332500 GCA_025084515.1 Ancistrus triradiatus | reverse complement strand
AGAGTGAGCAAGTACTAGCAAGTAAGTGAATAAAAGAAAGAAATATCAAAATAATAATTTAACAAACTAAATAACTACTAGAGAGGGGTAAGGACCAGACAGAGAGAGACAAAACAAGAAAGAGAGAAAGAAAGACACCAGCAAACAAAAAACAAACTGCAAGAGAGGGCCATGAAAGCGGGTCAAAGAGAATGAAAGAACGAAAGACACAGAAAGAAAGGAAAATGAATCAAATAAACTGCAAGTGTAGGTAAAAATGGCAAGAAAGAATAAATAAATAACTAAATTAATAACTGCAAGAGAGAGCAAAGAAAGACTAATGAGAAAGAAATAAAAGAAATAAACTGCAGGTGTAGGTAAAAATGGCAAGAAAGAATGCAAGAAAGATAGAAAAACTATTTGAGGTAAAGTGAAGGAAACAGTGAGTGTTCACCTTAATGTTCATGATTTTTGTAACCATGTGCATTAAATATATTTTATGCAGCTATGAGGATTCCCTGAAGAAATAAACCATCAGACTCATATGCACAGTGTGTGTCCTCACGTAAGCATTATATCTCACAAACACAAACACACCCATATTGTTACACTTTCTGAACTGACACAGCATTAGATAAGTAACGATATATGGCCTTCCTAATGAATCCCTTAATAGTACACACCAGAGTAACATCATCCACAGAATGCACACTGCAATACACAAGTACAGGAGCAGGAGCCTGTCATTAGGGTTGCATATTACACCTACCACAACTGGGAGGACTCTTTGGTGGTGTACCACTGATATTAACCCTGTAGTTTTTGAATTCATGAACCACAATAGCAAATTTTCTAAAAGTATAACATGTATAATCTTTTAATAAATGTATTCCACAGGAAGCCATCTCGTCTGCACTGGGAATCATTCCATGGAGGTGATCACCATACATATTTCAATAATTACCAATTACCAAGATGATGCTTACAGACCTTTGCTGTCTTTCCTGGCATGCTGATGGACTCGGAGCTCCTCTGACATGAAGAAGTCAATGCTGGCATATGTGTTGATGCTGGCATTCATGTTTCCCCCAATCGCTGGTCCGGCCAAACCCCCTCCCAGAACAGAGAAGTGCGGCCCAGAAGGTCCATCCAGGTTCACCGTGGAGCTGTCCTTACCAGCCAAGTCAAGGTCAATGTAGTTTAGACCTTGTTCCAGAGATGAGGATAAAGCCTGTGCCGCGGTCACAGCTGCCAGTCCAGAACCGGCAACTGGAGAAGCAGGCAGCTGCCCGGTAGCCCAGAGGGAACTCTCGAGGCCGTGGTGGCGAGATGGCATGGCCTGAGTGGCTTCCGGAAATATAGAGGAGGAGGAAGCTGAAGGAGTCTTGAAGTTTTCAGAGCGATGCCGCCTTCTCGCTGACGTTTCTGCCCTGACCACTCTGGTGCCTTGGTCTGATTTGGGGAAGGCCTTAGGTGAGTGGAAGTCCATGCTCTGTTCCTGTTCCATACACGAAGGCTCTGCTGTCTGTCCAGGTTTGGGGCCGTCTGCTGCAGCCAGTCCTAACACCATTTCTGTGTAGTCTGTGACCGAGGCGCTAGACATGTTCTTCGAAGATAAGGTGGATTTACCACCCTTTCTGTGTCCCAGTTCAGCTTCCTGTGCCAGTTGAGGAGTCCCGGTGGGTTTCTCTCTTGCTTTTGAAGCTATTGCTGCGGTTGGGCTGAAAGACGAGAGGGATGTGCAGGACACTAGAGAAGCCGAACCCCCCAAATCCATGTTAACATACTCGGAGGACACAGAGATAGACGTTGAGAGCGGTGCGGAGAAGCTGTGGGGTAGATTTGCTCCACCGGCTTGGAACGGGGACGGCTGGTATAAGGCGTTTGGGTGCCCCTGCACCACAGTGCATCCCTGATCTACCCTTGTCACTCCCCTGCCATCTTGATCACCCGGATAAACAATGCTGACGTATTCACCAGAGTTCTGGGGAACCGTAGGCTGCAGGGTCTCTCTGACTCTCGGCAGGGTGTTGGCTTTGGACATGTCCACGAAAAGGCTAAAGGGCCTACCTTTTCGCTGCTGTGCATGACCCTGTCTCTGGGCGCCTGGCCCTCGTCTTTGCTGGTGATAGTGGTGGGCTGAGTCTTTGGGGTGAACGGGCACCCTGTGTCCTGTGATTTGCCTGGTTGCTTTCTCCACTCCACCAGCAGGCAAGGATAGAGGTTTCTCGTCCAAGCTCTCAGTACTGGCCGAACTAGAGGAGAACGAAGAGGAGGACATGGACAGGTGGCCACCTCCATTTGGACCAACTGAAGAGTCTTCTCTAGTAGGGTAACCGCCACGCCCAGTCCTCCTTCCAGACCCACCCCCACCTCGAGGAACCCCCTCGGTCATTTTTCCATCACCTAGATTATCTTCGAAGCGAGTAGAGAGGGCGGTATGTTTGTAAGACCGTGGCAGGGAGAAGTAGGAATAGACCGTCTTGGCCTGCTGCGAATGCTGGTCAGGGTGTGACGGGGGCGTGCTGCAGGCCGACCTGGCACTGATGGGCGACATATTCATGTACTCGCTTCCTGCACGGCTCTCCACACTGCTTCTACTCCCCCATAAGAAGCTGCTCATGCCCTGCATATCCGGCGAACAACTGCTGTTCGGGGACATCATCATATATCCCTCGGTGACAGGAAGCCGGATGTGCTGCGGGGGTGACACACTGCTGTTTGGGGTCATGGCCATGTATTCGTCGCCTCCCTTTGGTTCTGTTTCGGTCACCGAAAGAGACAGAATTGCTGGAGGAGCCGTGACTCCTGGCAACATGGACATGTAGCCGCTGTCGATCGGTGCATCTTCGGTAATCTCTTTAGTATTGACACCTTTGCTTACCGAAGTCTCTGGCTGCCCACCCGTCGTCACCGCCGAGCTACCCGAGCCTCGCCGAGAGGTGAAAGACTCTCTGCTGGTGCTACGAGACATCACGGCATAGTCTTCTTCCTCCTCGTCTTCCTCCTCCCTGCAGCGGGGCACAACTCTCTCCTGAGCCGAAGTAGGTGGGAGGGATGTGCGCTTGCTGAGCAGCCTCCGCTCTGCTTCATACTCTCTACAAGAGGAACGCCGAAGAATCCGGCGCCCATGCGCTCGCTTATGAGAGCCGTCTCTGTGTCTGACTAAGACGCAACCTGTGGGACCATCCACTAATGCCCCAGAGAGACCCGCGCTAAGAAGGGAGTGCTCCCCAGGGCTGGAGCCATACTCATCAGAAGAGCCGTAGTCACTTGGTGACCCTGACACGGACACTCTCTGGGGTATCCGAGCATAGGTGCAGATGGGGACCGTCCCTAGTGGAGCTCCACTCAACCCACATTCCGACCCATGACCAGAACTGGAGGAGAGACTGGGCGCCGGGGAAGGCGCCGGGTTTTTCACCATGTACGGTGCCAGGCTGAGGGTGATCTTGGCTGGGGTGGGTGCTCGCGTGGGTTTAGGTCGCAAGGTAGGGGTGGTGGAGCATGAGGATCCGTTAAGACTTGGACTGGTGCTGAGGGCAGTCACTCTGCCACTGCCGTCCTCAGTTCGAGCCCCAATGCTCGCTGTGCGTGACCTGGAGAAGCCATGGCGAGACGTGGGAGAGGTGTTGGTGCTGTGGGGCACCCCAGGAGTCTCGGTCCTCGCCCGTCTCGAAAAGCCGACCTGCGACGGCGGCAAATTTGGATGATGACGCCGGGACGGTACACTGATCGGATTGGAGGCGGTGCCCCCTCCACAGGAAGTACCCGCGCCTTGGGACTTGGTCCGCTGGCGGAACTCCTCGCTCAATGCTTTCATGGCTTCCAGGAGGGTTTCATGCATGTTCTGTGCCACTACCGAATCTTCCACTTGCATCCAAAACTCTCCCGGCCCCGTCATGGCCGAGCGGCCCACCTCGATGAAGAAAAAGTTTTCCGAATGGCCACAGCGACGCACGTTCATCAACTGGAGCACTACGGCCGGAACATCCGAGTTGAGTTTAACAAAGTTGACCGTCTTCTCTGTAAGGCAAAGCCGGTAGATGCCAATCAGGTTCCTTGCTTGCCCCAAGCCCTTAGGCCAAAGTTTCACTTGCCAGACCTCCTTGAAGGCAGTGCCAGGAGATAGGAGTCCACATTCTCCTCCGCTACCATAGTCTTCTGGTGTCTTACCTGTCGGAATGACGGCACACACAGTTAGCAAGCTGCAAATATATCACAGACAAAATTCTCTGCGCATTTTCACGGGGAAAAAAATTGTCTCACTCGACGCTTGTTTGGCCCTTGGCGCACTTGCTAGAACTTGCAAGTTTAAATGTGCGACCAGTATGCAAACAACAGCTCTCCTCACTCAGTGCAGATCTTCACTAAAATCTTCTGTAAACTTTCTCATGCTTTATAAAAAGTTTACATATTTTATTTTTGCAAATAAGTCCTAAGTCATCGTGTGTACTAAAAAGGTTAGTGATAACAGCCAACCAAACAGGAAAGAAATGAGAACCACAGTAGCGCTTAATGTATCTATAATAAACAAGTAAATGACGAGTACCAAGGTACCACTCTCTGAAAAAATTGAGACCACTGCAAAATGATCAGTTTCTCTGACTTTACTATGTGTAGATATTCTCTGCATTTGAGTGAAATGGAACATTTTGGGTTTTATCCTATATATTACTGACAAATTCCAAATAAACATTTGTTTGCAGCAACATTAAGAACATTTATTCACTGTAAATGACAGCTGATCAGAATACCAATGGAGAAGCAGTGCTGTCAGACCTCAATTTTTAACACAAATAATAATACAAGTTCATTTTTTAGCAAAACAACATTAATGTTTTGCATCTTGTACTTTTTGTCAGTAAATCAGATCTGATTCAGGTGAATCATGTAATCAGTAGGTCATTAAGTTGAACCAGGTGTGTGTGTGTGTGTGTGTGCTGCAATTCAGCAGATACTGTAGATCTCTATACAGTGGTGTGAAAAAGTGTTTGCCTCCTTCCTGATTTAATATTTTT
>JAJAGP010000637.1:247500-322500 GCA_025084515.1 Ancistrus triradiatus | reverse complement strand
TTTTCCTTAGTTACATTAAAACTTTTATATCAGCCATACATTTGAGTGTAATTGTTAATATATCATATAATATCTCTGACATGATGTGGGGTTGATAAGGTGATGATTTAATTTTGTGATTTAGCTGAATTAAGTATGTTTGAGCTTCTGCTGAAGCGTTTGCTAATGGCGGCGTCACCCTGCCGATTGAGAAACTACATACAACTTAAGTATGTACTTTGTTAAGATACTTTAAGTTTACTATGGTAAATATTTAGACGAGTATTTTTAGTAGTTTTACTAAAGTAAGATATCTCTAAGTAACTGTAGCTGCACTTGAGAAACTTTCTTCTAATGGGGGATGTTTTTATCGAGACTATTTGCTGCTGTTTTGCTGTTGCTTTGTATCTGCTTTAGTGTGTTGCTGCTTTCTCTTACTGCCAGATTGTAGAGATTGGTTTACTCTTGTGTTTTATTTATTATTATTATTTATTTTTTTTTTTTTTTGCTATATATACTGTACAGTGTTTTTTATAATCTGTGTTAACTTTCCCAAAAGCGTATTTGATTCTGTTCGGTTCCTCTAGATGGCGTTGTGTCTGAGGTTTTAATTGGTGTAACACGTGACCAGCTCTCTCTAATTACGAATACGCCTTAGATCAGGTAAGTCTGTACTCTCAGCTCTTCCTAATAACCTTATAACTTTAATACCAGCGATACATTAAAGTTTAATTATTAGTGCCATATATTATCTTAGAAAAGATGTGGCTGATAAGGTGATGTTTTAAATTAAGGAGTTTAGTTGATGTAAGTTTGAGATCCTGATGAAGTGTGTTCGTGATTTCCTGGCGTGAATGTTTCTCATTGCTAGTGTACAATGTTTGTGATGATACACGATCCGTTTTTGATGTTATTTCTTTATTATAAATGTAGCAATTGTTTGCTTTAATATGATGTATTTTATTTGCCTTGTGACTGTTGAATGTCTAACACAGCTCTTGCATTACTTTATCTATATCCTGAATATCTATGAAGAAAAGCAGCTGGTAAGTTCATTGTCTCTTTCCAGTAATCAGAATGTCTTTCATTTAGCTCATGATTTCATAGGAAGCTTTTAGAGTTGGTTCTTATTCAATTGTGAAAACCGAATACGAGTGGATTTACTGTAATATTTCAGTGATTGATGTGTGGTTTAATGCTCTGTAGCTGCCATTTTGTAAAATGTGTTTGTCGTAATAATGCTACTGGTGTTCATAAGAAAAGTAACAGTAACAGCAGTGACACTTCTATATAAGTCGACTTTATTCAAAGCTAAGTGTTAATTTTAGTCTTTGATTTTTATGCCAAATGTAAAAAGAATTGAGGGATAAGGATCTTTGCTCTTATGTCACTGGTGTTACTCTGGGTTTTATGTTTAATACAATTTTGCATTTGACATGATGATGATTTTCAAGTAATGGGCTTTTTCTACACGACTACTACTTTAGAACTGTTTTTTTTCCCCAAATATTTTTCCTGTTGTAGGAACCTAACAAACCTCTTTCAGTCGCATTTTAACAAACAGTAATTAAAATAAATGAAAGAATAATCTCCCGGTTTGTTACATTTTCACCCATCTTCTGTAACTCTTACTACATTACATACAATCTTGGCTAAATAGTTCGAAGTGTTTAAAGTGAGTGTTTTTATAATGATTTTAGAACATGAGTCTACACATTTCCAACCTTTTTCTCTCTTTGCTTAATGTCAGAATGAGGCTGATGTAGAAATCAGTGTTATCAGTGATGTAACAGCTCATGATATCTCAGCTGTTTACATCTGGTTTGAACACTTCTTTATTTTAATAGGAGCATAATATTTGTATCTATTATTTAATTATATATATACTAATTTTGTATTTTATTACAAAATATTCTGCATTTTAGTGTACTCTTCTCCTTTTTAATTATTCTCTTTTAGTATATATTTATCTTTTTAAATTCTGTTTGGCTTCTGTGTCATTAACCTGTTTATTTGTATAAATTTAATTTAATTCTTGCGTAAAACATCTAGGCTGCCCAAGCAGGTCGGCTCCCTTTTTGGGTCTTGGTCCTCCTAAGGTTTCTTCCTCATCACATTTCTGGATTTTTTTTCCTCGCTCGTCTCTAGAGAAAAAATACAGCCGCTTTTGTTCAAGCACCTTGTGACTGTTAAGTGTGTTCCATTTGTCAGTTTGGTCTCTCTTACAAGAAATGCTGTTTTAATCCATAAGGTTCTGTTGATTAGGGGTGGGGTTCTGGTAAAAATATATCTATCCCATAATTCACCACTAGTGGGGGATCAAATACTGGGGACGTTCATAAAATGTATTTAGTATGGTCGTTCTCACGATCTTACAGGCAGTGACTTGTGTGTTCTGTAAACATAACATTTATTTTAATGCATACAAATCCTGTTAGGATTTTAACACCAGTTACCCACCTGAGGACGCATGGTTAAATTGTGTTTATTTTAACATGTATAAAACAGGAACCCACACACTTCTAACCTTTTTCTTTCTCAGCTTAACTTCAGAATGAGGTCGATGTAGAAACCGTCACCAGTGATCTAACAGCTCATGATATCTCAACTATTTACCTCTGGTATGAACACTCGATTATTTTAACAGGCGCTGGATAAAATCACTTTTATTCTCCATTCTGTTATGTCTTAGTTAATATTCAGTATGTTCTGCTTTATTATTAATGTGATTTCTTAACGTGTTTCTGATTTGTTGCGCTTATTTATTAATGTTGAATCTTTGCTCTTCAGACCTTTAACAATTTTCTCATGAATTAATGTGTTTCAATCCAGATTGACCCTGGTCTCGCTCTCTCTCTCTCTCTCTCACACTCTCTCACACTCTCATGCAGCAGTTTTGGTTCTGAGGAGGACCTTCCTCTGTGTTCATTTTGGTATCAAGTTTGTGGTTTGGTCATTTTATTTATTTATTTATTTATTTTAAATCTAGGCTTAAGGAACTGGGTTTGGTTTCTTTCTCTTTCAGGCTCCTGGTTGCTGCTGCCTGGGATGTGTCTTAGGATTTGGAGATGATCCACGTCTGACCTTCCCTCCCTCAGATGCATCCAGTTGTGACTGTTCCTGTTGTGCACCCAGGATTTTTGTTTTAATGTGTTCTCTTTGATTTGTTTAAACTTTTGGTTGCCTGGTTTCCTTGTAGGGTTATTTGGTGAAACTTTATGATTTGTTG
The DNA here is from genome assembly GCA_025084515.1 of Ancistrus triradiatus. Classification (NCBI taxonomy): domain Eukaryota; kingdom Metazoa; phylum Chordata; class Actinopteri; order Siluriformes; family Loricariidae; genus Ancistrus; species Ancistrus triradiatus. Next base: position 319,292 of record JAJAGP010000637.1, on the reverse strand, counting down.
TTGTGTGTTTCTGGTTTGTGAGTACAGCTTCTGTGATTCATAATGTGATGTGATGTGATGTTTGTGTTGTTGGGTCATTTCAGATTCATTATTAGTGTTTAAGTTGATTTTTCCTGACTTGTTCTCATGTTTTGTTTTTCGGATGAAGTAGCTCATGGACCTGGACTGGACCTCACTGTCGGACTGAGACAGAACTGCAGAACCTCATCAGGTGGAGCTCCATCTGCAAAATGGTGTCCCTGGTCCTGTGTCCCAAAGTGCTGGTCCTGTGGGGCTCCTGACCATTAGAGAACAGAGTAAAGAGGACGAACACACTTAGTAAATTCTAAAATTGTAGAACTACAAAGTTCACCCAAATTGAGAAAGTGGATCAGATAAAATGGACAGTGTAGATTTAAGGTAGCTAATAAAGTGACCAGAGGGTTCAGACGACACTACAGAGCCGTCAGTATTAAGACAGGACTGGATGAACTGCACATTTTACTGGTGTTAGAAATTTGAAGACAGAACAGAAACCTTTAATCATTAAAGGGTTGATTCTATTTTCTCGTAATTTTTTTCCTCAGAGCTCCGCTTTTTTAATCAAAAAAACTTTTTATGTATCAAAACCAGCCATAATACTTTTTTCTACACTTCAAATCACTATACATGAACAAGAGCATGTGTAACCTTGTTGCCATTCACAGTGAAGGGTCATCTTTAAATCCCGTGCATCTCCACGGATATTCAGACTCACCATAGTTGTTCTCATTTTGCTGATCATCACACACCAATCTCCCGAGAGAGTCGATTTCCACAGCAGGATCAACACTAAAATGTATAAATACAGCATAACAGATACCTCTTAGTACTAGAACCTGAACCACAGTGGAAGATCATTAAAGATAGTAACAGATCAGCACGGTGCACTGACTGGACACGTCATGAAGTACACCTGAAACCCAGGGTGAAAGGGGGCGAACAAAGTGTGAAGGAAAACAGATGGACTACATTCTGCAGAACTACAAAGTGATTGTATATGGTAAATGAGTGTAGAAACAAGAAGAGGATTTAATGAAGTGGCTGACCAGTGTAGAGCTAAAGAAAAAAAATGCTTTCCATTGCAAATTCATGGAAATAAAAAAAAAAGATACAGCTGAATACTCCATGACATACATGTCAAAACAGAGAACATGTTAAGGTTGGATTTCCCTGTCCTGGGCCTGATTGTTGCTAACAGCAATCACCACATCAAATCACATTAACCTAAAGGAAATGATAAAACACAAACAAATGCTCAGTAATATTACATTACTGTTATGTGGTGTCGCATTTGGGTACAGCAAAACCAAAAAACAACAGAGATTAGCTAAACTGGCACACATTCAAGCACAGCCAACCCAATAAACAGCAGAGAATGACTAAACTGGCACACAATCGGGTAGAGCAAAACCAACAAATAACACAGAATGGCTAAACTGGTACACATTTGGGCACAGCAAACCCATTAAAAATAGAGAATAGCTAAACTGGCATGCATTTGGATACAGCACATCCAATAAACAACAGAGAATGGCTAAACTGGCAAACATTCGGGCACAGCAAACCCCATCTATATCAATGCGTAGCTAGCTAACAGGTTATCTTCTAATAATACTCAGAGTTAGGCTTTAAGTTGAAAAGTTTACCAAATAACTCACGCTAAATTAGAGAGAAATTGTAAAAATGTGTCCTACAAGTTTATTAATAAAAAAAAGTAATAATAATAATAATAATAATAATGGTGGTAACAACAATAATAATAGAAACAGTAGTTATTATGATTATTACAATAATTCGTTAAAAACAAAGACATTGCACTCTATACTACCATTTTATTAAATGTTGGATTAAATGCAATGAGGCAATTTTATACCAAAGTTAGCTAGATGCTACTTGACGCTGATATCCCATAGAGATGCTAGCGGAAAATTAAAAATATAGTCACGGCGCTACACGGCTTTCTAAAGACCACGAATAATACTAATTTCTCACTTGTAAACATCAAATCCACTTCTAAATATTCATAAATTAAACAACAGAGAATAAATCCGCTCTTAAAGCGTTTCTAAAGCAATTCTCTTACCTGATTCTCCACTCGGTTTAGCTGATATTATGGGATGTTCAGCCTTCAGCCAAACAAGACGAGGAAATGTGCCTGACTGACACAGCTTGTAGCCAATCATAGCTGAGTAGCAGTCCGCAGCCCAGCCAATCAGAGTTCGTAAATCCTAACAGGAAAAACACACTGGAGCATTAAGAGATTAGGTATATATTTAAGAGGTCAAATCGCACAGTGAAATTAAAACTCTGTTTTTAAATGACTGCCCCTTAACGTAAATAAAATCAATTATTTTCCTACAGTAATGTGTTCGTATATAGGCTATGCTTGATGGTTCTGGTTTTGAATGCAAAAGAAATAAAGAAAAGAATAAATACCTTAAAATCAAGACAGATTACAGATTATAATGGAAAGTGAAGTTAGGAGATTTACTGTACATTGTGTATGTGCAAAGTCATTACTGTTCAGTGTGTATGTGGTTTATTAATGGAGCAGGGGCATTGCTGAAAGAGAAAATGAAAGCACTTATTCTGTTAGAATTCCCCTTTCTCTTACAGGTTATTTCCTTGTTTACTGTCGAATTCTCATCACAGAGCTCAGGGAGACAGAGACAGAGGACTGTGATTTCAGACCGGGCTCTAATCTAAGGAGGTGAAGGTACCTTTTTTCATATATTAATCTCTGCTTGCTTTGACTCTTATTATTCAGCATGATTTGAAAGCCAATAGCCTCCTCTTACGGTTGGGTGTAATTGGTGTTGGAGGCATTGTTTAGACATTTAAGAAAAGGCAAGTTTATTGCTATAGCACCTCTCTCACACACAGTGCTTTATGTAAAGAGCATCAGAACATGAAATTAAAAACATATTTGAGTTAGGAAATGATCTTATGAAATGTTCAAGTGCAGTAAGAATATAGTACAATATAAATATATCAATATATTGAAATAAAGGTACTAACATGAAGGGAATTAAGTGTTACATTAGCTTATAAAGAGTAAAGTGCAGTGAGAAGAGAGTGCACGTTTTAGTGTTTTAAACGTATCTGAGGTAAATAACCAAACCTTAATTACCTCTTCGAAGAACATGTTATGGAATGATTGCAACATTCACATTTAATAACACGCATAAGCATAGCATAAGGCTTGAAGCTGTCATGTTTTAGGGTTTATCATGTCAAGTCAAATCAAGTCAGCTTTATTTCTATAGCATTTATTTTTTACAATGGAGCATTGTCTCAAAGCAGCTTCACAACTTTAGATGATTATAACCAAAACTGAGCAAGCCTAGGGACATAATGTCAAGTAAAAACTTCCTAAACATTATAAGGAATCAACCTTGTGAGGACCATTACTCAAAAAGAGACCCCTCCTTGGGTGGCTTAGATATTAAGTAAGGATTAACCAAGTTATCTAATTAAAATGAAATATTATGAAGGGTATAATAAAATTGAGAATATAAAAGCTATAACGTATAAGCCAATAATCAAGAGAAATACTGCATAGAATAATGTACAAATATGCATATAGGCATTATTTAGTCGATGCTCAGAGTTGGAGTTTGCGTCCTTGGCGGGAAATTCCCAGTGGCATGACATCCTTAGACGACCTGAGGAGGGAGAGAGTTACTGAGCTCTGTGGTCTGAGTACTGGAGCTGATGATGGAAGAACAGCTTGGGTTGGGCTGAAGCAGATTAACAAAGTCGGTGAGAAAGAGAAAATGTAGTTAGCTATTGTTAAGAGTCTATTAACAGACCACGACTGAACCACTGACACCAGATGTAGCATGAGACTCTGGAAGCAATAGCAAGAAAGGGACGAACCAGAAGGTAACACAGCCAAGAGGGATCACAGGTTATATCGGCATTCAACAAACCTGAGTGATTGCACTGAGTAATGCTGGCTACATTGACATTAATCATTTAGCAGACACCCTTATGTACAGCGGCGTACAACTGCTACAGCCTTGCAATCCAAACACTTGTGGGTCTTGCTCAAGGATCCAACAGTGGCAGAGCTGGACCTTCTGATCCACAGTCCAGTACCTTACCCACAAGGCCACCACAGTCTCAGGTTTCTATCATTAATCTCTCTTTCCATGCTTTTAGGTCTTTGTCAGAGCAGCAACGTTGAACCAGCCATGAGCACTCAAGCATCAAAGCCAAAGGTGAGTTCAGCTTGTGTAACCATGTTTACATCCAGTAGGGGACGACTTAATCGCTGTACGGTACTTAAGCTCCATTTTCAAGTCTTTCTACATTACTAGAGTGTTTTCCTTTTCATTTACGAATAAAATCCTAATCCTACATACAGTATATGCTTGTCATTTTACTCAAGTGGAAACTTAAACAACAAACTTTATTAAGCACATATCATCAATACTGGGTAGGACCTCCCCGTTGTAGCCCGTCCACCTCAAGGCCTGTCGTGTCGTGTTCGGCATTCCTCTCAAATCTCAAACCAGTCTGACCATTCTTTGTTAACCTTGCATTCCTCTCTACAGAACTGGTGTTTTTTTTTTCTTTATTGCACCAGTCTGAGTAAAACACCTCAACAATCATTCCATGATCACACAATCACCGAGATCACATTTTCCCCTCACTCACATGGTTGATGTGTACATTACCTGTGGTGGCTATTTCAGAAAGCAGGATTTCTCAGTTAGCCAGATAACATAAGCCTAAATATGAGGACTGTCCCTCAGCCCTTTTCCTATCGGACAGGCTTGATTTTGGACTCAAGATATCAGGCTAAACGGAGAATCCTGCTTTGTGAAATACCCTCCCCTGAAGGTGCAGGCACTAAATCCATCTGCTAACTGAATGGAGGGACCTAAATTAAGAGCTGTTACAGTCCAGTATGATGACAACTCCTGTTGTCTCTATATTTATCGAAGTTTGCAGTGTAGCCTTGTTTTATAAAGTATAGTATTTCACATTGATGTTTAACAAATCCCATGCTGTAAATGATCCAGCAAACAGGATATACCAACAGTCACAGATAAAATATATAACCAAAAGTTTGTGGACAAAAGATTACATGGGTGTTATGGTGTTTGTCTTCACTCTTTTGAGTAGGCTTTCCATTAAATTTTGGAACATGACTAGACATTTCCTCTTCTCTTCTCCAGTGCCCAGGTTGCAAAGAGTCAGACATCCTAAAGCTGGAGGGTCAGTGCGCCGTGTGTCGCCAGTGCTCCAAATCAAAAGGCGACAGCTATCGGTTCTGCTGGGCGTGTCAGAGAGAATGGCCCAGTGGCCACCCATCGAGGGACTCCTGCCCACTGCCAAACTGTGCCCTGCGTGCTGCGCTGCTGTCTGTCAAGCTGATCAGCGACTCCAAGTCCTCGGTGAAGGGCTGCCCCTTTTTCAGGGCCTGTCCTGGATGCAAGGCCATGCTGACACACGACGGGAGCGGCTGCCCCAACGTCGAGTGTTCAAACTGCGGCACCTATTTTTGCTTCCGGTGCCTTCGACAGGAGTGTTTCGGCAGGCGTGTACATTTTCGCAGATTCTTTTTGGGTGAATTGAGATATGAATATGATGAGCCTGCCCTTACTGAACCATGCAGGATCAGGGACAACAGAAAGAATTTGGAGGCACTTGGCTTGTAGGAGCAAAACTACTGTTTATATTATATAAGAGTTCAAGTATTAGGTTCGTTAAACTCTGCTTTCCTTGAGAATACAAGTTTATTCCACTGTTCATTCAGACAGATATTCATTTTATCTCAATTGACACATATCAAGTATAATTCAATAACAAATCCAAAACATGTTTATGAACAAACGTTTATGATCCAAATGCATGGTAATGCCAAATAATGCAAATAAACAGCAGATACAGTGCTTTAAAAAGCATGGCTTCGTTTGCATTTGTATTTAAACATCAACGATGTGTTAAAGCCTGGTTTTCACAACAATTTTATAGACCCGTATTGAAGACTTTCTGAAACGCAGAATGCATAGGCGTTTAACATCCACACTACGTTCTATGAAACAGCATCCAGTGGACATTACCATAGTGACACTAGTTCAGACACGTTTTAGTTTAAAGAAAAGTTTAAAACAGTGACTGAAGAGAGCACGTCTGCCTAATCAATAAGTGATTAGGTAAATTCAGGTACGTAGCACATGTGCTAGAATTGCAGCCTTGCATGTAAAGATGTTGGATTTAAGAAAGTTGAGAAGTCTCCATTTTACGAACACAAAGGTTGAGCGCTACTCATTTTCTCCTAACTTCAAGGAGGATGAGGTTATTTTCTCCATCAGCACGGACAGAGAAAAGAGCTTTTGAGAAATTGATATGTGCACTCAAATAACTCACCGTGGTAAGTTTGAATGTCACCAACTAAATAAAAAGATCAGAAATAATGGATTTCCGTCTGTAATGTAAAACTGAGGGAAGAAAGCTAATGTGAATTTACTTCCTAACTACTAGTGTGCCTTAATCCCTGCCTGAAAGACTAGAGAGCGAGAGAAAAAAGCTTTTATTGAAACAGGATGTTCAGTACCAGGACCTTCACAATGAACACATTGGACCAGCAGGTGGTTTGAAGTAGCTATGAATAACAATCAGCAAGCACTGATCAGACTGACAGGTGCATGAGGCATGTTAATCACATTAAGCCAACAAAAAACAATGACAAAGCCATAAGGGTTGACATAGTTTAATCTCCACGTTCACAAATTACAGTGCATGATTTAATCAAGTTCAATCAGCAGACATGTTAGGAAATATAAATCACAAATGATAAATTACCAAATACTTTCAGCAGTTCAGAAAACATTTACAAACAAATCAGAACCAGTTTCTCACAAACCAATAATAATAAGAAAAACATTAAAATCCTCCAACATCAACCAGAACAAAACAGCACTTCCAAAAACCATAAAAGTATTCAATTACATTAAATAAAACAAGGACAGTATCAGTGATACAAAGCATCAAGACAAAATGGCACATTGATACTCACTGACCAACTGGGTATCAATCCAGTAAGCATCCCAAAAACACAACAAGCATCACCCACAGCACCCCAAACACAGCAAACACCCATCAACACAGCATCGCCCACAGCACCCCAAACCCAGCAAGCATCCCAAAAACACAGCGAGCATCGCCCACAGCACCCCAAACCCAGCAAAACACCATGAACACAGCATCAACCACAGCAGCCCAAACCCAGCAAGCATTGACCACAGCACCCCAAACACAGCAAGCATCCCAAAAACCCAGCAAGCATCACCCACAGCACGCCAAACCCAGCAAGCATTGCCCACAGCACCCCAAACCCAGCGAGCATCGCCCACAGCACCCCAAACCCAGCACACCCCCATAAACACAGCATCGCCCACAGCACCCCAAACCCAGCAAGCATCCCAGAAACACAGCAAGCAAGCATCGCCCACCAGCCACCCCAAACCCAGCAAAAACCCCATGGAAACACAGCATTGCCCACAGCACCCCAAACCAGCAAACACGCCATGCACACAGCATTGCCCACAACACCCCAAAACCCAGCAAACAACCCTTGCACACAGCATTCCCCACAGCACCCCCCAAACCCAGCAAGCATCACCCACAGCACCCCCAAACCCAGCAAAACCCCCATGAACACAAGCCATCGTCCACAACACCCCAAATCCAAGCAAGCAAACCAAAAACACAGCAAAGCATCACCCACACAGCACCCCAAACCCAGCAACACCCTTGCACACAGCATTCCCCACAGCACCCCAAACCCAGCAAAGCAATCCACCCACAGCACAACCCCAAACCCAGCAAACCCCCATGAACACAGCATCGTCCACCAACACCCCAAATCCAGCAAGCAACCCAAAAACACAGCAAGCATCACCCCAACAGCACCCCAAAAACCCCAGCTAACCCCCCATGAACACAGCATCGCCCACAGCACCCCAAACCCAGCAAGCATCCCAGAAACACAGCAAGCATTGCGCCACAGCATCCCAAACCCAACAAACATCCATGAACACAGCATTGCCCACATCACCCCCCAAACCCAGGAAGGCATCGCCCACAGCACCCCAAACCAGCAACCCCCCTGAACACAGCATTGCCCACAGCCACCCAAAACCAGCAAACCCACCCAATGCACACAGCATATTTGCCCAACAGGCACCCCAAACCCCAGCAAACACCAATGGCCACACAAGGGGCATTGCCCACAACAACCCAAACACCCCGCACACAGCATTGGCCCACAACAACCCCCAAACCCAGCAAAGCATCACCCACCCACATATACACCCCAAACCCAGCAAAGCACCCCAAAAAACACAGCAAGCATCACCCACAGCACCCCAAACCCAGGAAGCATCGCCCACAGCCACCAAAACCCATCAAGCACCCCAAAAACACAGCAAGCATCACCCACAGGCACCCCAAACCCAGGAAGGCATCACCCACAGCACCCCAAACACAGCATCACCCACAGCACCCCAAAACCAGGCAAGCATCGCCCACAACACACCAAAAAAAACACAGCGAGCATCCACCCAAACAGGCAGCCCAAGCCCAGCAAGCATCCAAAAAAAAACACAGCAAGCATGCCCACAAGCACCCCAATCCCAGCAAACCCCCATGAAACACCAGGCCATCGACCACCCCACAGCACCCCAACCCAGCAAAGCATCCCAGAAACACAGCAAGCATCGCCCACAGCACCCCAAACCCAGCAAACGCCCATGAACACAGCATCAACCACAGCACCCCAAAACTAGCGAGCTTCCCAAAAACCCAGCAAGCATCACCCACAGCACCCCAAACACAGCAAGCATTGCCCACAGCACCCCAAACCCAGCGAGCATCGCCCACAGCACCCCAAACCCAGCACACCCCCATAAACACAGCATCAACCACAGCACCCCAAACCCAGCAAGCATCCCAGAAACACAGCAAGCATTGCCCACAGCATCCCAAAAACACAGCAAGCATCGCCCACAGCACCCCAAACCCAGCAAGCATAGCCCACAGCATCCCAAACCCAGCAAACACCCATGCACACAGCATCGCCCACAGCACCCCAAACCCAGCAAACCCCCATGAACACAGCATTGCCTACAGCACCCCAAACCCAGCAAACACCCATGCACACAGCATTGCCCACAACACCCCAAACCCAGCAAGCATCACCCACAGCACCCCAAACCCAGTAAGCACCCCAAAAACACAGCAAGCATCACCCACAGCACCCCAAACACAGCAAACCCCCATCAACACAGCATCACCCACAGCACCCCAAACCCAGCAAGCATCGCCCACAGCACCCCAAACACAGCAAGCAACCCAAAAACACAGCGAGCATTGCCCACAGCACCCCAAACACAGCAAGCATCCCAAAAACACAGCGAGCATCGCTCACAGCAACCCAAACCCAGCAAACCCCCATGAACACAGCACCCCAAACCCAGCAAGCATCCCATAAACACAGCAAGCATCGCCCACAGCAGCCCAAACCCAGCAAGCATCCCAAAAACACAGCGAGCATCGCCCACAGCAACCCAAACCCAGCAAACCCCCATGAACACAGCACCCCAAACCCAGCAAGCATCCCAGAAACACAGAAAGCATCACCCACTGCACCCCAAACCCAGCAAGCATCACCCACAGCACCCCAAACCCAGCAAGTGTCACACAATACAAAACCTATACATTTAAATATTGGGTAGAAGGTTTGAGCAGCATTCCTGCTATACCTCTTGAATTTTTGTAACATTATGACATTTACACAATTGAGGTTCAAAAGTAAAACTTTCAACCAAGGGCCTCTTACAGCCTCAATACTGGAGCTTGAAACTCAAGTATCTGCAAGAGAGAAATAAGACATTAAAGGCAAAAGTATGATCAAGTCACATTCAGTGAGATAAACAAAAACCCAACACTACACTAGCAAAACAAAGAGACAGCACAAAGACAAAAGGAACAACAGAGCAGCAATATCATAGGTCATTAAACAGTAAAAGCCAATATTCAAGTAAAAGCACAAACATTAATGAAGGCTTACCTATTACCATGACTTGAAAGTCGAACTTAAAAATCGTTTACCTGCAAGAGAAAGTTCTTATAAGAAATGAAGAGCAACACTAAACCAGAACAGCAACCAGTAATAATTTCCACATGCACTCATACCTAAAACTCACCCAGTGAACCTGCGGTTCTGACACCAAATCAAACTTATCACTGCTAATCTCCGGAACCTGCTCCTAGAAATAAATGGCAACGTTCAGTTTAAGAGACGAAGTGAAATTAATTATTAAAACAAAATGCCCAGACACGAAAAAAACCTATAAACTCACCGAGTTTAATGATTAACTTTGCTACACGCCAAGAACCCGCCAAACAGGAACCACACCGACGCCAAATGAACTATAAACTATAGAGAGCGATAAGCCTGCACCTGGAGCTTATATACCCTACGTAATAAATTAATTAGGGAACAATGAGAAAGTGAATCAATTTCACCTGAATCGAGGCTTTAGCATCGAGTCAATTCTAACTATCTGGAACTAAAGAATCAGAGAATCGACTCACAGTCTATTAGATACAGTAAAAAGCTTCTAAATAGGGTCAAAGTAGTACAGGTAGTCCTCGGGTTACGACGGTCTCGAGTTACGACGTTTCGTAGTTACGACGCTTCTCCCATTTACTGTATAAAGCCTTTTTTCGACTTTAAGTGGTTTTGCGTGGTAAACTTCATAACGCGAACTTCGTGTTTGGTGTGAGCGGCGGAAGAATACAGGTTATGCGGCTGTTTTTTGATAATTACTGTCACGTTCGCTCTCGCACCACGCCCACCTTCGCCCCACGGCTCACTCCTGCACCTGCGCACCACGCCGCCCTTCCATCACTTTCCACCTCGTTCTTTCCGATGGCGTCTGTTATCCTTATCCTAATCTCATGCTGAGCGCTTTCGGCTTCCTGTGTGTTACCTGTTACGCGCTTGAACGCACGACTAACTGAAGGAATCTTTGTTTTAAACTGTCAGAGATCAGCGCTAGAGGAGCGCGCACGTTTACACACACACACACACACACGACTAACTGAAGAAATCTCTGCGTTAAACCAGGCAGAGAGCAGCGTTCGAAGCGAGGCATGTGTGTGTGTGGTGTGTGTGTGTGTCTGTGTGTGTAAACGTGCGCGCTCCTCTAGCGCTGATCTCTGACAGTTTAAAACAGAGATTTCCTCAGTTTGACTGCATCAGGTGTGTTTGAACGGGGGCTTCAGCACCGATCTCTGCCTAGTTGAATGCAGAGACTTTCTTCAGTTAATCACGTGTGTGTGTGTTCTCAGTTAATATCTCATCATTTTTTTGTAGTGCATTTACAAAGCCGCGCTCTAGCGCTGTTGCCTCTCCTGTTTAAAATGAGTATTTCTCTGTTTAATATCATTTGAGCATTTTAAAGAGGGAGACCTCCACATTGGTTTAAAAGCACATCAGTGCGTATAAAAACGCGGCCGCGCCCCGCGCCTTTCTCTGCCCCTGCAGACGCGGCCGTGACACACACAAAGTCTCTCTTTTTTCTTTGTATGCCATTCGTTTGTATTTTATTAATCATTGGTTTTATTTATTCTATATTCATTTCAGTTCATCACTACCATCTGGAGCTAACTGCGATTGGGTCCTATAATCCCTTTGTCTCGTTTTCAGGATTCGCCATCGTGTAGGATGCCGAACCGTAATAGTATGTACATGTGTTCCGACTTACACCGAAAATCGGTTTACGACGCCACCTAGGAACGGATCTGCGTCGTAAGTCGAGGACTACCTGTATTCGGAAATGCCTTTATCTAGTGGACATATTGATGAACTACTTAGTGATTTGTGATTATAACAGTAAAGTTTACATTGTTAAAGAGACACAGGCAGACATCTCCACCCCCTGTATAGAAGTTCTGTTACACAACAAAGATGTAAAATCCCGGATTAAATCTAGTTTAAAGTCAACGGGTTAACCAACAAAATCTGTTAGAATGAGAAACCGTGTGTGCTGTGCCTGTGAGACTGAGTGACGACGTCCGTTAAAATTTGAATTTTGTTCGTTAACGTTTGAATTTATGAACATCCCCCATTTCTATGAGGCATTTTTAGTGTTTAATCAAAAATGTATTAAAAACTATAAATCCGATCTACTCCATATTCAGACAAAAGGTTTCCAGAAATGCCTGTCGTACTCGCGAACACACACACACACGCACACACACACACACACACGCACGCACGCACGCACACACACACACACACACACACACGCACACACACACACACACACGCACGCACGCACGCACACACACACACACAGCTCTTTTCAAGCACTTTTTATTTCTTGAAGGAAATGGAAATCTAGGTTGTAGTTCTCTAATATTACACAAGGCATAGAACAAGAAAGCTTCCGTTTCTGGGATTACAATTGTAATTACAGTCTGTCTGTAGCCTACCTGTCTATATTTTAAAAATACACGATTAATACAAATCTTTAAAACAAAAAATGCATTGATAAAGAATTAAATGAAGATATTACTAAAATCTCCGGTTATTACTAGACCGGTGTTTTTAGACCAGACCCAGGAAAAAATTTACTGTGAATTTTCATAGTAAAACTGTGACTTGCTTGACAGTTTTAATGTGAACTTTCAGAGTTTGACCATGAAGCTCACAGTTCTACTATGAACTTTTGATGGTAATTTGGCCACTTCATGGTTATACTGTGAAATTTCATGGTAAAACTGTAAACTTGGTTGAATATGAACTGACTATGAATTATTTCACAGTTGTACTATGCATTTTGGTGGTAATATGGTCACTTCATGGTTCTACTGTCAAATTTCACAGTACATTTTTTCCTGGAGAAGGCTGGTGATCAGTAAAATCAAAATCAAATCAATGTTTTGCTGAGGGTTTACCATTTTCCATTTGAAGCTGTACCTTGCCTTACAGAGAAATTCTTTTTTTCTCTCATCTAAAAATTGCCGTGTTAACATCAAAATTAAAATTACACCGATCACCCAAAATATCCACTTTGTACCTAACGACGTTTAGGTCGGTGTCACACGTGAACGCTTGAGTCCAGGATTTCCCGAGTAAACGTCCCATGTAACTGTCCACATGATGGAAAAGTCCATGATGGATGGACTCGTCGGACCAGATCACCTTCATTCATTGCGCCAAGTGTCGAGTTCTGACACTGGGTGTCCGTTGTAGGTGCCTTTGATGGTGAGCACTCAGCAGGGGGCGCTGCACTGAGCATTTCTGTGAGTGGCACCACAGTAGCTCTTCTGTCCATTCAGACCAGGAGGGATAGATTTAGTTGTCATATTTTCCACAAAATGTTCAGTTCATGATTATAAAACATAATTGAGGTCCTGTACTGACGTGTCTCTGTCTTTTGAATATGAAAGCCCTCATGTCTGAAATCTTTGCCTTGGTGCTGAGGGAACAGAGCAGCTCAGCGACCAGTAGTAATTTATGTCCGCTGTGCACACTTGTCTACTCCTCAGACAGATAAAACAGTATTTGTGCTTGCATTTGCCACAGGTTACATACTTACAGCCCATTGCGTGCATCATTACATTGTGGCATTTGGGGCAGGTGCGAAATTGAGGGCACCCGAACACTCTGCTGGTTTGGTCAGTGACCCGATCGCAGATTAGCAGGAAAGAGACGATATGGCAGGACTGGTTGGTACAGGCACCAGTGGGGCATGGATACAGGCAGTGCTCACATGCGGGCATAGGGCAGTTCGGGCACTGCAGTAATGGTTTGGCTTGTCCTGAAATATCCAATACAGGGCTGAGCAGGCTGAGACAGTCCGGACACTGCAGAGCAAAATTGATTCAGTTTTCAATCATTTACACACACTAATGTACTATGGACTTATTTATCATTAGCCATTTTATCCCCGCAAGAGAATGCACCAATTTTTTAAATTCAGAAATGAATTTATACTACATCATGCCTCAAAAAGTTGGACCTGTCAAATTCTGTCATACACACCACTTTTCGGAGAGCTGCCTCCTCGGGTGATGTCTGAGTGGATCTGGGCTCGCTTAACTTCTGTACCTGAAACATAAACCTTATTTCAGAGCGCACATATTAAGATATGGTCATATTAAGAGAAATTCTGTCAGCAAGAAGCATTTGAACCTTTTGGGATGGGTTGTCTTCTTGAATGGGGGGGTTTGGAGGATCTTCAGCTTGGACTGTAACTGGAGAAACAGACATTTATGATCATTTCTTTTCCTTTTTTTTTCTTTTCACGTGTAAAATGTAAACAAACACTGAAATCTGTTCGGGTATTTGTAACACAAATTATCGAGTCTTACAGTCAACAAGCAACAAATTAACGTGTTTTTAAGCGTTTGCATGCTTTTTTAGCACGATTGGGAGCACTCACACTAGCCAAACAAACCGCGCTCGGGTACAAAAAGCGCCCGGGAACGGTTCGAATTGTCTAGTGTGAGTACACCCTTATACAGCTCCAGCTTCTTATCCAAATCATACTTCCCCCTTACCTGCTTCTCCTATCTGTGCTTTCCTTCTACTGATCGGCCAACTCCTGTTTGTAACTAGTTTCCCGTCCGAGCTTCCACTGCTGATCACACCTGCGCTTCTGGTAACAACCCGGTTCTCACCAGGTGCTTGATTGGACATCGCGAGCTTCGTCTCGTACCTGCACAGAACTGAGAGCTATTTCCTTGATCATCATGTCTAAGTGTTTATACTGAAAGGAAAGTCCCATTCTTTGGGACTTCCCCTCTGTCAGCTGTACGCAACAATATATGACGTTTCATTTTGCCATGCCAGCTGATGATTATATGAAAGTAATCTCCACAAGAAAGTCCGAGAATAGTTCTAAATTGGTTTATCTAAATATATCTAGACAGAATTATTGGGGAAGTGTAAACACTTCAATACTTTTAAGTCATATATTCTCTCACTCACACTCCTGTAGACACCAACACTACAGGTAGTCCTCGATTTCTGACTTACATCATAGGTTGAATTGATTGTAAACTGATCAGTTTAATACATACTGTATATATCATAGCACAGCCTATATTAAACATGCTTAAAACAAATCATGACTTTTCCTCACTACATGACTCATTTACATTTATGTCATTTAACAGACCCACTTATCCAGAGCTGATATCCAACTGATACAGTCTTACAATCCAAGCAGTTTTGTGTTAAAAGGCCTTGCTCAAGGATCCTACAGTGGCAGCTTGACATAGATGGAATTTCAACTATGGGCCTTCTGGGCCATTGTCTAGTATCTTAACCGCTAGGCTACCACAGTCATGCAATGCCAACATCCTCATCAGAGTGCAGGACAGTATAGCTTGACCAGGAGAATTAAAAATTAAAAATTCAGAATGTGCTTTATGTGCACTATCACATTCCCATCGTAAAGTCCAAATATCGTAAGTCAGGACACCGGAAAACAAGGAATACCTGTATTTATTTTAGGGGTTTTTGGCCACACTGTTCATATCTCCAACAGCAAAAAGTTATAATGTCTGATTTAACGTTCTGAGACCATCTTCCTTTTCACATGTGGTCAGACAGTTATTCTGTGGTGAGCACAATTTTTTTCCACTTTTCTACTAAATACATGACTGCGTACAATGAATACCAGGCTAGGCTCAAGAGCCTTATCTCTGACCCTGACCAAGATAATGGGAAATAAAACAGGATGCTTTGTTAGCTTTTTTCTTATAATAACATCTGAGCCTGACATAAAGTCAAGATTAGCACATGTCGGTTTGGGGCAATTTATGCAATAAATGGGTCATAAATGATGCCTATACCCAATGGCAGGCAATGAATGTTTTTCACAACTGTGTTACAAGTAAAAAACACAGTAAACCACAATTGTTTGTTGGTCATTTTTGAAAGTCTTGACTGGGGGTGACTTCATACTGTTGTCCTGTTGTATATCACAGAGATTGATAGCTGATGGGAGGATTTGTCAGTTGTCATTCTCAGCATTGCACTGATCTGGTGGTGGTGTGTTAGTGTGTGTTGTGCTGGTATGAGTGGATCAGACACAGCAGTGCTGCTGGAGTTTTCAAAACATCTCAATGTCAGCCACCAGACTCCTGTGGGCGCCGATGCAGAACTCCAGGACACAGACTCTTTACATCTACAAGGTGGAGCAACTAGGTAGACATGTCTAATTGAGCGCACACAGTGTTTAAATACTCCAACAGCACTACTGTGTCTGATTCAATCATACCAGCACAGCACACACTAACACACCACCACCACGTCAGTGTCACTGCAGGGCCGAGAATGATCCAAAACCCAAACGGAACCTGATCTGTGCTGGTCCGGTGGGAAGACAAGGGTGAAAGAGAAACAGATGGACTACAGTCTGTAATGACTGTGTGCATTAATACTTGTGGTAATATCCTTAATGTAATTTTGGCACGTTTTTAATAATAAAAGATGAAAACAATATTCAGCAATATTAGTTTACTGAACTGCCAGTGATTTAGTGAAACTAAATTGTTGAATGCTTAAAATCTCACTAACAGTGTAAATCTATGAAGCAAGATATAGCAGCTATATACAGTGTACAGTAATATAGGCCTAGAATAATGGAAACTTTTACTTCTGGACTGAAATCAGTCTCTGTCGATATAAAGCCAGTCTGTATCCTGCATATGGAACTTCATGACCTCATACTGAATATTTGCCCCAAACAGGTTCAGTTCATAATCCCTCTGCTGATGTGTTGTCCTGCTTCTCAGGTCTGAAACCTTTGTCTGGCTGCTGTAGGAATGGAGCAGGTCACCATCGAGTAATATTTTAAATCCTTGGCGCACTCAACGTCACTCCTCAGGCAAACGAAACAGTACGTGTGAAGGCATTTCTCACAGGTGACGTACTTACACCCGTGTGTGTGCATCATCAGATTGTGACATTTGGGACAGGCGCGGAACTGAGGGGACCCGAACACACTGCTTCTGTGATCAGTGACTGGTTCACAGGTTAGCAGGGCAGAGACGATGTGGCACGACCGGTTGGTGCAGGAACCGGAGGGGCACGGGAACCGGCAGTGCTTGCATGGTAGTGGTTGTGATTTTTGCAGTGCAGCCTTTAGGGAGGAAAATTATGGAGTTAGTTATATAAGGATCTATTTTGGTTATACAGCACAGGAACATCAAGAAACCACATATCTCTGGCTCTACTATTTGTATGCACTATATGGGTTTGAATTACATTTTGTTTTAGTCTACAAATTACAGACACATTTCAAATAAAAACATTTCTTGACGGATGACAACTGGTCAAAATAACAAAGAAGGTGCAGTGTTTTCAGATCTAGAATTAATAACAGAAATAATAATACAATGAAAGCAAGTTCATATTCATTTTTAACAAAAGGATACTAATGTATAACTTAGGAAAGTTCAGACATCAATATTTCTGTGTAGGAATTCATCAGATCAGTTTGGAGTGGTCTCTGTTTTCCAGCGTTTTGATTTGAAAATATGTCAGAAAGACACAATTTAAGAAAGATTTGCACTTTGGAAATAGTGCTGTTGCAAGAAATCTCACCTCTGGTGGTGGCCTGTGGTCTTCACTGCGCGGATCAGAAAGCTTTGTGGATATTTCTCATGAAGTATTTTCAAAGATTTAAACGCTTCAGGCTCATAGGCAGACTTCCAGCTTCAAGTGAAAGTGAAACTGTTTTTTGGATAAACAACTCTTCGATCGGCAGACACTTTTAAAGCTTTTTTAAGCTGTAAAGGTTGTGTAAAACGACTATCAACCTCAGATTTTATCCAAGACACCCATATGGACCAAATGTGCAATTGTCTGAATTGATATAAATCATATACATGATGCAGCTGGCTGGCTTTAAGTCCTCAACAAGATTGTTTAGTCAAAATCATACTTTTACAAATCTCAAAGAAAAGTGAAGTAGAGACCACGTAGCCTACCTGTTCCTCCCATCTGTGTTTGTCTGTCCTTAAATGCTCTCTTATTTCAGCTTCTTAGCAGTGATCAGACCTCTTGACTTTGGTGGAAACCTGCTGACAAATTTAAGTTTCATTTTGCTACATTCTGGCAGCCCATAGTTTGAGGAAAGCAGTAAACAGAATCAAAAGGTACTGTTGATACTATCAACTAATACTGTACAGCAGAACTGATAGTTTGAAACATAAAAAGCCCACGAAGAGAATTTTTCCTCGACATAAAACCAAGCACCAAAATTGTCTTTGGTATAAGAATACCTATATAAAAAAAAACAAAATAATAAATAATAAGGCGATTGGATTGCAAACTTTCATCATAAAGAAAACCATCCGGAAATGGCTGAATGCTATGTATAACAATTTTTTTCAGTACGTACGCTATACCATTTTGAGACGCACACAGAATACGCGAACTATTTTATTAAGCACGCTCCCTTGTGGAATATTTTTCAGCCTAACCAAAAACAGACGGCATGTGTTACCCGTCCACACAAATCTTTAATTCACGTGTATTCAAGTCAAACCTATCACTTATAAGTACATCAAATAAACCTATATTTATACAAGATAAACAGTTTCCCCAGGTTTCACAGGTCCAAGGGTGTTGCGGTTGAAGCAGCTTGGATTTTGGATGGTCTCTGTTGCTCGAGTCACACGGTATGCTTTCCTGAGGTACTTGCATCGTGTCTGTGAGGATCATCCAGGTCAGTGAAACTACTGGATAAGAGGTACAACTATGGTGCTTCACCAATTATCTTCAGCCGACATTTTCCATATCATGGGAAAAACTGACTCAAATGAGACTCGCTCCTCTTTGCTGTCTTGTTGCAACTTCTCCAGCTGATAGCCAGGTTCTTAGCAGTAGCTCAGTTAGGCAACAGAGGGAATAAATGCAGAGAGATAGCTACATGTGATCAGACCTCTTAATTTTGGATATTTGAGCAATAGTAACTGTACCATCTGGCTTTATTGTCAGTATCATCAGTATAATTTCTTTGGGAGTTTCCCCTCTGTCAGCTGTACACAACAATATGCGAAATTTCATTTTGCCATGCCAGCTATTGATTATATAAAAGCAGTCTCCACAAAGAACAGGTCCGAGAATAGTTCTGGACTGGCTCATCTGAATATATCTAGATAGAATAATTGGGGAAGTGAAAACAGTTCCATTTCCCTCATATTCTCCCACTCACACTCCTGTAGACACTAAAAAAGTATTTATTTTAGGGTCACACAGACAAGTTGCCACATTGTTCATAACTCCTACAGCAAAGAAGTTATAAATGTGTGATATGATGTTTTGATACAATCTTCCTGTTCTCATGTGGTCAGAAAACTGTTCTGAAGCCAGCACACTTTTTCACTTTTTTATTAAATACAGGAATATTGGTCAATCTCAGGGAACTTTATTTTATGTTTACATGGTTTCTCCTGTTACTTTTTACTCTTTATATGCATAATAGGACTGAGTTTTCAGAACATAATTAACAAGTATATAAAATATAACCACTTGGCTTCCATAGTAATAGAATTAGGACACTGAGCACATTCTAATGATTTACCAAAAATGTGTATTTTTACAATAAACAACAACTCAAAATAATTTCGGTAACAGGATAGCAAGTTGAGATTGACCTTCTCAGTCATAATTACAATATCATGAAATATACAGGAAAAAATAAGCGAGAACTTATTTTTGTTCTTCCCATGGTCTTCAGAAGTTCCAGAGGTTACAGCTTCCTATTGAACATGTGACTTGTTGTATGATCCATACTTTTCAGAAGTGGGAATTAGGGTAACAGGACCAAGGGAAATGATTAAAATATGTATTTTAAAGTAAAATATTATGGATTTATTATGAAAAAATATCTAAGGCATAGATAGGATATGGAGTGACACATCAATTCAGGCAAATAAGATTTCTGGATTATTTTATTTATTATAGTTTATTGTAAAGTGTGACGTTAGAGACCAGGGAGATCTAACAAATGCTGTTTTTTAGCGTTGTTTTAAATGATGTACCTTAAATTTGCGATTACACCACTGTACAGGACGCTTTCCTTAATAATAAAATGTCTATTACAGTTAATTGTATTACTTATATATACACATGTATTGTCCTGGCACCCATTCGGTGGAATGGCTCAGTTATAAAGTATACAGTAAGGAGCAAATGTGAATACGCCTAGAAAAATGGCAGCTTTTACTTTTGGATTTAAATCAGTCTCTGTAGATATAAAGCCAGTCTGTATCCTGTTTATGAAACTTCATGAGGTCATACTGAATATTTTCGCCAAACAGGTTCAGTTCATGATCAGGATGCCTCCATATAGGTATCCTCCTGCTGACACGTTGTCCTGCTTCTCAGGTCTGAAACCTTTGCCTTGCCGCTGTAGGTATGGAGCAGGTCACCATCGAATAATATTTAAAATCCTTGGCGCACTCGACCTTACTTCTCAGGCAAACGAAACAGTACACGTGTCGGCATCTACTACAGTTAACGTACTTACACATGCTTATGTGCATCATCAGATTGTGACATTTGGGACAGGCGCGGAACTGAGGGGACCCGAACACACTGCTTCTGTGATCAGTGACTGGTTCACAGGTTAACAGAGTAGAGACGAGGTCGCAAGACTGGTTGGTGCAGGATCCAGAGGGGCACGGGTACAGGCAGTGCTTGCATAGTAGTGGTTGTGATTTTTGCAGTGCAGCCTTTAGGAAGGAAGATTTTGGAGTTAGCTATATAAGGATCTATTTTGGTCTGGAAAAAAATAAAGAAACCACAATGTTTCTCTGGTTTTACTTTTTGTACGTACTTTATGTGTTTGGATGACATGTAACATTTTTGTTTTATTCTATAAATGGCAGACACATTCAAAATAAAAATATTTATTTCCAGCAATGACAAGAGTATTTATTCGCTGTAAATGACAACTGGTCAAAATAACAAAGAAGATGCAGTGTTTTCAGACCTCGAATTAATAATAGAAATAATAATACAACGAAAGCAAATTTTATATTCATTTTTAACAAAAGAATACGAATGTTAGAACTTAGAAAAGTTCAGAAATCACGTTTTTCGTACTGGAATTCATCAGATCAGTTTAGAGTGGTCTCTTAGTTTTTTTCCAGAGTTTTTTTGTGATAATATGTCAGAAAGACACAATTTCTGAAAGATTTGCACTTTGGAAATTGTGCTGTTGCAAGAAGACTCACCTCTGGTGATGGCCCGTGGTCTTGGGTTGTTACTAGAATTAAAAATCGATATTTGTTATGAAGTATTTTGAAGGATTTAAACGCTTCAGGCTCATACGCAGACTTCCAGCTTCAAGTGAAAGTGAAACTGTTTTTTGGATAAACAACTCTTCGGTCGGCAGACACTTTTAAAGCTTTTTTAAGCTCTAAAGGTTGTGTGAAACGGACAGCAATTTCAGATTTTAATCCTAGACACCCATAGTGTGCTTGTCTGAACTGATATGAATAACATACATGATGCGGTTGGCTGGCTTTAAGTCCTCAACCAGATTGTTTATCATACTTCTACAAATCCTAAAGAAAAGTAAAGTAGAGAGTACTTGCCTGTTCCTCCCATCTGCGTTTTTCTTCTGTCCTTCAATGCGCTCGTTTCAGCTTCTTTGCAGTACCTCAGTTAAGCAACACGGGGATTAACAGCAGAGAGGTACCTATAGCCTGTGTGATCACACCTCTTGACTTTGGAGAACTGCGCACTAGTGAACACCACCGATTTAATCTCAAGAGAGAAACCTGCTGACAACTTTAAGTTTCATTTACCTACAGTCTGACAACCGGTAGTTCGAGGAGCAGTTTCCACAATCAACAGGTCTGGAACTAATACTGTACTGGCTGGTCTGAATGGATCTACAGCAGAACTGATAGTCTGAAATATTTCCAAGCAGATAAAAAGGATTTTTCCACTTCATAAAAACAAGCACAGAAATTATCGTTGTTATTAGAATACCAACCTCAGAAACACCAAAATAATAAATAATACAGTCATTGGATTGCAAACTTGTATCATAAAGAAAATTACCCATATATGGCTAAATGCTGTGTATAATAACATGTAGGCTATGATCTGTCATTTGTTCCAAATATCAGTCTAAACCCTGAACTTCTCCAAGTCCGCACTGGCCTCCAGTGTATGGGTGTAGAAGTGAATCACGGGGTCTTATCTAACTTATTTATTTACCCCAAATCATGGTTTCTTGTCGTTTACATTAAGGCTAGATCGTATTTTTTCAGTTGTACAACATATGTACTGAATATCAGTAAACATTTTATTAAGCACTCCCCCTTGTGGAATATTTTCAGCCTAACCCAAAAAAAAGACAGTACGTGTTGCCGTCCAAACAACTCTTTAATGCACACAAACAAACGTGTATTTAAGTCAAACCTGTTACTTATAAGTACATCAAATCTGATACAAAAAATAAAAAAATGAAATAGAAAGATTAATAAAAAGAAAAAAAAACTATATTTTTACAATATAAGCAGTTGCCCCAGGTTTTTGGTAGGCTAAACAGGTAATAGGTCCTTGGGGATTAGTCGTACACTGCACCTCGTTCTGGACTTATCTCAGTTTTCAAAACTTACATACTTAAAGAGACTCAAGAACTCCTTAAGTGTCCCATGCTCTTTAGCTCAGTCCAACAGTGTTGAAGCAGATTGGACTTTGGATGGTCTCTGTTGCTAGAGTCATATGGTATGCTCTCCTGAGGGACTTGCATCGTGTCTGTGAGGATCATCCAGGTCAGTGAATTGCCTAAATGCAACTACTGGACAACGGGTGCAAACTTGGTGCTTCACTAATCATCTTCAGCTGACATTTTCCATTGCATGGGAAAAACTGACCCCAATGTGACTCGCTCCTCTTTAAATGCTCTCTTGTTCCAGCTTCTCCTGCTGATTGCCAGGCTCTTAGCAATAGCTCAGTTAGGCATCAGTGGGAATAAAAGCAGAGAGGTAGCTATATGTGATCAGACCTCTTAACTTTTTAGAAATGAGCAACAATAACTGTACCATCGAGCTTTATTGTCAGTATCATTTCACTATGACAAGTGGTACAACCCCGGTGCTTAACCGGTCTTCGGATTTCAACCAAACTGTCTACAAAGGTCCAGCCCACATTTTCCACTGCATGGGAAAAATTGTCCCAAATAAGAGCACTCAAAATGTGTTCTCGTTCCTTTTAGCTTGTGTCTACATGGTGTCATATGTAACCAATCAGCACCTAGCACAACTGGAACCTGTGGTCGAGGACCTGTGGGCAACAGAAGTAAGAACCAATCTGTTGGTCAGTGACGGTGTTATGCCCCTGCCCTCTCTCTTACTGCCACGTGATCAGCTTTGGAGTTTACTGCCCCAAACATTTAGGTTTTCTTAATCTCAAATTCCAAAGGGTCATGTCTGATGTGTCTTTGATTCCTTGATCAGTTCTGCCAACATCCACCAGACCGACTGATTTTTAGCATAAGCCACGCCAATCACAGCCTCCCTGAAGACAGAGCAGCAACTGGATTAATGTGAGTGTGAGTTAAATCAGACCGTCAGTGTGGTCCCTGTGAGAAGACATGACAAAATGACCCATTAACGATCAACTGATTAACGTCGCGGGCATCACAGCGGCACATTAAAACATGCTTGAACAGTGATGCTGGGATTCTAGCTTGCGAATATCATATTCGTCAATCATACCCACATTGTGGTCTTTGTGGCCGCACCAGTGAGTCTGGAGTTCCTCTGGATCCTTGAACGTCTGCTGGCAGGAGGCACAGACGAACTCCAGATCCGTCTTCCGCTTCACCCTTGGCATGAGACCCAGGCATCTCTGCCTTTCTACCCAACCGTCCGGCTCCACGTGTCGTTTCTGTCCTTCTGTACGTACCAGGCTGATAACAGACGGCCTGAAACATTTCTCATTCTTCGCCATTGCTTTGCTCAGTTCTGGTCTTGGACTGGAAAGCTTTTGGGATGTGTCTATTTGAATTTCGTTTTTACAATTCTGGTGTGTCCCTCTCGGCTGCTGCATGACAGTCTGTGCTGGAGTCGGAGTCTTATTTTGCTGTTCCGCTTCCTTCTTCCCCCCTCCTCTAAGCGCCTGAGAGGAACCCGAGCTGGGCTTCATCAGCCCTGAACTCCAGATCTCCAGCGGAGGCA
This sequence comes from Ancistrus triradiatus, assembly GCA_025084515.1. NCBI lineage: Eukaryota > Metazoa > Chordata > Actinopteri > Siluriformes > Loricariidae > Ancistrus > Ancistrus triradiatus. Next base: position 295,025 of record JAJAGP010000637.1, on the reverse strand, counting down.
CCGACAGCTGCTGGATGCAGTGGTAGAGTGACGGATAGTCCACGTATTTAAACTTGGGCGCTTTCTCTTCAGGGCTGTCGGGACCCTGTGCTGGGACCTTCCCCAGCGGGCACGAGGCTAGCCAGCCCTCCAGAGGTGGCACAGACAGCTGCTTGATGCACTGGTGAAGCGAGGGGTAGTCGACGTACTGAAAGCGTGGTACTTTGCAGGGCACCTCTGACTGCTCTTGCTTCTTGACTCGCGTCGAGGACACCGAGTCGCCAGGCTCACCACTGATCTGCCTGACTTCGCAATCGTGGTCTGAATGGGCAGCTGAGGTGGACAGCTTGGACCCGCTGGCTCTACCCAGAGGGAGTCTCCTCCGGTTGTCCATTGATGGGAATACAAGGTGATGGTTCTGTCGCCTATGAGCAGCAAAAAAAGGTTTGGTCAGAAGGAGTGTACTTGGGCTCCTTTAACACTTTGCAGAGCTATAGTGAACTACAACATAAATGACTGCAAGAAAAAGTATGTGAACCCTTTGCATTATCTTGCTTCTCTCTGAAACTGGAGAAAAACATTGTTTAAAGCTTTCTGAAGGTCAATAATAAGCCAGAATTTCAGAGAAAGCCATAGTCGAGCAAGAGCATTCTCTAGAATTCTTAGTTTGTAAATAATCAGTAGTGAATCATCCAATAAGACTGTGCTTAATGATAAATTTGTGCAATGACATGTTTTTGTTATTGTATAAGGTGATGTCTGGTTAAAGTTCAGTGTAGCCCCTGAGGTCAGGTGTTTTGGTGAGGTAAATACTAAGGGGTCTACCCGAGCTGGTAAAATTTAACAATAAATGCCTATTGAGCAACTTGGCAGGATGTTTTTTTTGAACTAACTCTAAATTCAACAGGTAAATGTCCACCACAGTACCAAGCTGTAAATGGTGTTCATAGGTATATGTACCTGTCCTACTGTAAGAAGGACAACTTTTTGTTTGTCCCCCACTGCATGTATATTCTTTCTAAACCATAACTATATAACCTGGTTTACATTCACACATCGAGTCTCTGTTTCATCTGGCTGATCTGAGCCAGTGCATATTTGGCTTCCGTCAACCAAAAGTATCAGGTTCATCGCACCACCCTCTTAAGTGTTATGCCTTTAACCTAGATAGTAACAGTACATTACTGTGTTTTCCAGAATTATTAGGAAGTTCCATCAATTAAAAATGTGGTGGTGTTAGGGATGCTGTGTAGGTGGTAGCATTCCACTCATGTTTTCAACACTACCTCTGATGCAGTTTTCTTGTAAAAATACCCTTTATATTTACATTACAGGAGCATAAAAACATTACATGAGTATGGTAATGTCCAGTCAATTTCAGCCAACGAGATGTTTCACTCACATACATGTATACTGTTGATGGGTTCTGTCTCTTCAGAGTAATGGTTTGAGCTACTGTTAGACTCCACAATTGGCTTTGATTTATTGCAGATATCAATTCCACTGCTGAATACAGCCACTGACTGACTGCCCTATTTAATCCCATCGAGTTTAGCCACAAAAAACACTTCATGAACAAAGCCTTCGTGAAAAAAACAGGCCAAAGAAGTTTCCCTTGTTTTCAGTGTTGTGGCAGAGGAGGAATAGCGGAGAGTGCTGAGGGCTTATGGTCCAAAACAAAGAGTATTTATTCTTTAGAGTGTGTTTAGGGAGAGACTGGAAGAGAGAGAGAGAGAGAGAGAGAGAGAGAGAGACAGACAGACAGACAGACACAGTGCGTATGTGTGTCAGGAGTATAAATATCTCTGCAGGTATGAAGTGAAGGAGAAAAGTAGGTCAGCCTCAGACTGATCGCCATCGCCAGGGGGGTGGGGGGCCCAAAACAAAATATCCTTCTCACATGCTCGCGCACTCACCCGATCTCCCGTTGTCAGCACGCTGGCTGGAGAAGCGGAGCCAAAAACACCCGATACGCCTCCACAAAAGGCCGGGAGCGACCTGATGCTGCTGACCTACTACTGGGGACACAACAAAGTGCGTCAGTTTACAAAGGCAGCGCCCTTTGTTCAGCCAGGCCTCCTTCATTTTTATCAGTAACTAATAAACAGAGCGCAGATCTGCCCCACGTGATTCAAGCCAAGACAATCTTGCGCTCAACGGCTCAACTAATCCCGATTTCAGGGTTCGTTTGGCGCCGAGAAGTCGCCCCGGCACTCTCACGTTTAATGTGTGCTGATCTTAGTGGGTCACTGGTGCTGTCGGAGGGTTTCGAGGCCAGAAATCCAGGTCAGCTAACATCTTTGGCTGACATACTGTGAAGGCTGCGGTTCGCTGGAGGAAAGAGTCTGCCATAAAGCATGGTTTGTTGCAGGGAGCTTGCTAATGTCTTGTGGCATATGAGCACTGAGGAGAAAAGTATGAGAGATCAAACTGTGCCAAGATCAGCTGAGGCCGCCGTTCGTGCTCGGGCTACGTCCCAAACTTCAGACAGAAATAGTTGTGGCATTTCTGCTCTAATGCTTGGCTCTTTTTGTTGCAAAAACAGCACAATAGTAAGTCCTAGTAAGTAATGCTGTGGACCTAGTTTAGACCACAAGTATCACCTGAAGGTGGTACTGACGTTGTTGTCCGTAGTGAACTCACACTACAAACATGGACACTGGGAAATGCAGGAACAGTTCGATATTGTTAAAACGACTGGACTATTAGCCAAAAAGTTGATGGTTCATGCCTCAGCACGACCAAGCTGGCACTGTTGGGCCCTTGAACAAGGCCCTTTACCCTTAAGTTTGAAACTTTTATATTAGTAGCAGTCTCAACAGGTTGTGGACCTCCATATCAGCAGATCAAGTGTTGGTCAGACTTTGATTAGTGTGAAGAGCAGTATCAACAGGGACCTTGTCAGAAGAAGAACGTCACAGAGCGACAATCAAAAAGTCAGCAAAATGCTGAGACCTTCATTCTGAAAACTGTGATTGCTTACAGTTAGTGTAAGAGCGGCTATCAGGAGAGGTGCAACCAAGAATTAGGGCTGTTTTTGTCCTCCTAAGCTACAGTGTGAATGGTGATTATTCTTGACACCCTGGATAGTATACTTTTGTGTGTGTGTGTGTGTGTGTGTGTGTGTGTGTGCGTGACAGGAATTGGGTCACGCACAGTGGCCTACATTTGGAGGGTTTGTTGTCTTCCTTTATTTCCCCTCCCCACATTTAGATCCAGCCTGACCCCGCCTTCGCTAGCAGTAACCAAGCAACTGGGATTTGGGGCCAACCATCCCAAAAATAAAGATATAGTGCACAGGGTTGCCAGGCTGATGCAGAGGGTTGTCAAAGTATTAAAGAAGCTTATCTGAGACTTCATAACATATTTAACACCTTGTTACTTTGCCGCACTAACTTTGTCCATACTCAGTAAGAAGATTCTGATGTCAGTCCACCCAGTTTGGCACCGGACACTGACGAAATTGTAAACAGAAACTGCAGCTGCAAATTGATGTTTGTAAAATATATGTTTATAGGACATATTTTAGTCTATAGGATTTAATACTGTAGAAAAACTATTAATAGTAACATTTGGAATTTAATAAAAATAATAAGTTTATGTTACAAAACAATTATTATTATTACTATTATTACTATTATTATTATTATTAGTAGTAGTAGTAGTAGTAGTAGTACTAGTAGTATACTACTACTAAATAAAGTAATACTTTATTATAATTAACATTAAAATGATAATTTTAGGATGATGATTATGATAATGATTATTATTATTATTATTAGTTATGAATCGTAGTAGTAGTAATAATAATAACAATAATAATAATAATAATAATAAGTTATTATTATTATTATTATTATTATTATTATATTGTAATAATTGCTGCTGTATTATAATAACTGTTGTTGCTATACCTATGTATGATTATTATTACAGTTATTGGTATAATTAAAATAATAATAATTATAATAACTATTATTATTATTATTATTATTATTATTATTATATTGTAATAATTGCTGCTGTAGTACAATAACTGTTGTTATTATAATGATTTATGATTATTATTACAGTTATTGGTATTACAATAATAATAATAATAATAATAAAAATAAATAGTCATAACATTTATATCGGAAATATATTAAATAAATATGACAATAATAATAATAACAACAATAATAATTCTAATAAAATAAATAAATACATAAATAAATAAATTTAAAAAATTAGAAATAATATAAGATTTATTTATTTATTTAATAATATTTTTTATAATAATATTTATATTATTATTATTATTATTATTATTATTATTATTATTATTATATCACCCTGATATGTAAAATGTAATTCTTCCTTCTTATACTACTACTACTACTACTAAAAATAATAATAATAACAACAACAACAACAACAACATCAGCAATAATAATAACAGCAACAACAATAATAGGCATAATAAATCGTAAATAAACAGATCATATTTGACTTTACCTTCGTTAAGGAGATCTGTGTAAGTCTGGGTTTGCCACTGATATCTTCTGCATTGCCTCTGACTGTACTGGAATTCACTGCTCCTCCTTATTCAGTATAACACGGAGTTAATCCCTGGACGAGAGATTGTACATAAACCTGTAATAAAGCTGTTCTGTTGAGTCTCGGACCGGCTGCTGCCTGCACCTATTCCCAATCCGGAGGCTCGTAATGAAGCCGCTCTTCGCATTCTGATGGAGGCCAATCATATAGTTAGGTCACGTTTCCAGTCCACACCCATTAAGAACTCGACTGTCCAATAGACGGTCTTGAATTTGAAAAGTGGGCGGAGCGTTTTGTCCTAGTTTTAGGCTGATACTGGTCCGAAACCACACCTTGTACACTACATAGTTCACTTTTTAGAGAGGTTCGACGCTCGAGAGTGTAGTGTGGATCGGCTAGTGCGCTTTTGAAGGCACACACCTCACTGTTATTGGACAACATCCGAAATATGTTTATTAGCGGTTGTGGAGTAGCTGAAGTGCACTTTGTAGTGTGGAGGGTGTAGGGATTAGAGCACCGTTTAAGGCAGTGCGGGCGTCTCGTCGGTTACGTCGTTGCTGTTGCTCAAAAATCTTCTTTTAAGTCACAGTTTATCGATATTATCAAGCGTTTCGAGTTTAATTTCATTTGGACATGTGTTTCGTGTTAAATAAAATGTAAGGCAAGTCATTTTTCACGAATTCTTCGGTCAGGAACGCGCGGACCCTTCCTTCTCATCCGGGAACGTTGACTCTACGCAAGCATCAATTAGCAAAGTTGTTTACTAGCAGCTATGTAAAAGATTATTTATTTTAAAACACATGGTTGCAGCACACAAGTTGCCACAGACACGTCACTACAGACGTTGGCCTGTGTGTGCACTGGAGTGTGAAGGATTGTGGGAAGTGTAGTTCCTTGAACGTAGTTGTAGGTGAGTAATCACAGAAACCAATGAATCAAAATTTCAACCGATTTAGTGTTGTATTCTGCTTCTGAATCATATGAGCTCTGATTAGCAGGGAATACAATAAATATGAAACACTATAATACTCTAGGACTGGGAAAAAAGTAATCTCATTACTCGTTACACTACTTCTAAAGTACTGTAACGGGGGAATTAATAACCAATATTAATCTGTAATAGCCAGAAGGTGCAAGGATAACAGCCGATAGTCCTTTAGATGCTTTCAAATTGAAATAGTTGTTTCAGTGGAGTTTCTCGGGTTTCAAAGAGGCAGTTGCACAAATCTGGCCAGCAGATGTCGCCAAGGCGCATGGATTCGAAAGTTTTGAACACTGAATCATTTTTTTGGAGTGACTGTTTCAAAAAGCTTTGATTCCTACACCAGTATGTGTAACTTTGTTATTGACACTGTTATTAATCAATAATTGGAAGTGTCACAGAAAAAAGTAATTAAATTGTTGTAATGCATTACTTTGTATTCCATTACCCCAGCACAGCAGTAACACATAGTAATGCCATATGTGGGTGGTATGTATGTGTTGCTTTCTAATAGGAACCAGGTCAGTTGATCCACAAAATCAAACCAAGTACTTCATGACTTATAGACACCAAACGAACGTTTGAATATGTTACTGGTTCAAATCAATCACTGGTTTGTTTTTATTGGGAATACAAAGGAACCATGTTCTCTAAAACCTTTTTATTTACATGAGAATGAATCAGACAGACGGATCGAGCCGTAACTATATACTAGTAACACGTCTTTGTCCGGGAGCAGGGATCAGTGTAGTAGACTGAGATATAGTCAATGCTTTTCTAATTTAAGTAGATCCAGAAAGTGGAGCCAGTATACGTCGTGTGGATGTGACTCGAAGGTGGAGATACAGCCAGGCTTTGCAACTGTGTCCCGCCACAAAGATCAATACGTTTAGATTGGGAGAAACTTTTTGTACTTCACTAACCATTTCTACTACAATGTAAGAATCAAAAATCAGTTGAATAATATTTAAAATTTACACAATAAATAAAGTATTCACAACAAATCCTTGATGGATCCAACTACATGGTCAAGATGACAGATGCTTTACAAATAAGCATTTGATCTTTTTTTCTTTGTTTCAGTTTTTTAACAAAAGAATAATACAAACATCTACCCCAAGTTATCTGCCACGATCAAACCCTTCCCGGTTCCAGTTCCATATATAAAACTCCATCTATCGTGTTAGTTTGGGGTTATATACGGGATTGGATATGCATCTGCACGTCACAGTGCAGAACGCGACAGGCTGAGATGGTGGAACAGCTCGGAGTGGAGTTATTGGAGAATTCGAATAAATAACCTCTAGGCCACCTTCTTATCCTCGACGCCGCGCTGAATTTGCTCTGATTCTGTCCCTGTCTGATGGTCGCAGGTGGAGGACCAATGGAATCACAGCCTGTGTGGAAAAAAAACAAGAAGCACAGTTCGAAGCAATGCCCTCATCATATTCTCCAAGGCTTTCTCATTATGAGAACCTCATCACCATTCTGAGATCCGTTCATTTACCTTTTCTGAATAGTCACACCTGATTTTTTTTTTATACTTGTACCTTTTCCATTCCATTCAGAACATTTTTCATTCAGAGCACCACCATGAAATGACAGGAGTAACATGCATAACGTTTAGCAATCTTACTGGTCACGATCCAAGCAACTGGTGGAGGACTCTCAACCTCCTAGTCCAGTGGTTCCCAACCTTTTCTTCTTGGAAGAAAAAAGTTTTTTTGGAATAAATAACTTAAATCAGAGCTTTTTTATTTTCTCTTGGATTCCTTTTGTAGTTTTTTTCTCCTTTTTTGTTTGGCTCCCTTTCTCTTTTCAACACAGCTAAATATTTAGCTAAAAGTCAAACATAAGCTGGGTGTTTTTTCTTTTAACATCCCAGCAGAGTAGCACTGTACACACATGTCCTTACAAAACCATAATAATGATTCATTATGTGCAATAAGTGCCTACTAGTGATGTGTCGGTCGCGACCGATCCGGCTCTAAGAGCCGGCTCTTTGAAATGAACGATGGGAGTCGGTTCCTGATTGGGAGCCGTTTGGGAGCCAATAGGGAGCCGGTTGTGCACAGACAGCGAGAGAGAGAGACAGAGAGAGACAGAGAATAATAATTATAATAAATTAAGCTACAAACAATCTAAAAGAGTCACTAGGGAGCCGAAAGAGCCGGCTCTTTTTAGTGAGCCGAGCCAAAAGAGCCGAATTCCCATCACTAGTGCCTACTCCTTTTGGAGTGAAAGCAAGTTTTAAAGTATTTTTCCAGTGAGTGTGTTGTTTTAATTTCATTTAATATGTGCAAATTGTATTTTGTATTTCGAACTCGGTGCACGGCAGAGCAGACAAAGCCTCGTGCTCCACTGTCGATGTTTGGACTCTAGGATGGGAACCATGGTTCTAGTCAATAGTCTAGTACCTTAACCACTGTGCCTCCAGTGCCCTCATCAACATTTAAACCAGTATATTTCTTTAATAATGACTATGAAAAGGTATAGACCCTCCAAATGGCTGCTCAAAGGTACAACCCATTAAAATGATCTGACAGTTCCGATACGATGAATACACCAGGGGGAGCTGTAGAGCTGAGAACAGCAGTCCAACTCAGTTCAGTACAGCAGTGAGGTTTTTTTGTTTTTGTCTGTTTTTCGCTGATTGGATTCAAGATAATTATCAGGGTTTGAGAGAGCACTGCAAAATGATCAGTCTCTCTGGTGTTACTATTTGTACGTACGTAGGTGCTTGAGTGGAATTAAACATTGTTGCGTTATTCTATAAATTACTGACAAATTCAAAATGAAAATACTGATCTGCAAAACAACATTTATTCGCTCTAAATGACAACTGGTCATAATAACAATAATAAGAAGATGCAGTGTTTTCAGACCTTGATTAATAACAGAAATAATAATACAAAGAAAACACGTTTAGATTCATTATTTAACAAAACAAATCCTAATGTTTTAACTTAGGAGAGTTCAGAAAGCTATATATCAACCCCAGCTTTCACGCGTCTTGCACTTTTGGTCAGTTATAAGGTTTAGGTTTAGTTTTGGGTTTAGGTGAATCGCCTAATTAGTCGCTCATTAAGTAAAATCAGGTGGGTCTGTGCTGGAATTGGTCTCTTAATTTTCCAGAGCTGTAATTGGAAACTTTACTTATTTTGCTAGACCCCAATCCGACTTCGTGATGAAGCAAACCAAATCCAGCCTACATACCTATATGTCTTTTCTTAACCCATCTTCTTTTGCCGGTCCAGGAAGCGTTGCCGTCGGTCCTCGGGAATCTCCTCCAGGCTGATACCGTGGTTGCTCGCCCTGCGTGCCACCAATGACGTCAATTATGTTACAGTAATAAGAACTGAAGCAGCATTTTGGTGTGCATTAATAGAAAGCTGAGCGATGACAGAGTCAAGCCCGTACCCAGGGGTAAGATCTGGAGGAACAGGCAGAGGTTTGGTGAATCCGTCCTTCCCGACTAACCAGTACGTCTCCTCCACTCCTTTACCCTGGTCACAGGTGATCACAGGTGTTACGATGGCAAGTCATTTTAGAGCTGGCCGTACATACCTGCGGTGTGTTTAGGGTTTACCTTGAGCTCTGTCTTGCCTCTTGTGTGTAACTGGTAGCCGAGCTTGAGCTGGTTGAGGACGTCGACTGTGCTCTGATTGACGTGTATTCTGTAAGCTGAAGAAACATCCAAGTGTTACGTCGGAGCTTTCATTAGTTCGAGCGAAAAACGTCCACTAGGAGGCAACGACGTCCCTACGTGCACCCTTAAGGCCCCAATAACCTACCCTTTCTGTATGGCAAGTCATATTTAAGGCATAGTGCACCAGCAGCCACTAACCAGGACTGTGTTGCTGTTACTCAGCATTTTATTGGGTAAAGTCGACATTTTCCCATGCAGTCTTTTTTAAGAGTTATTTGCTGCTGTGATTAATTATAATATAAATAATACTTGTCCAAAGAAAACAAGTTTAGATTCATTTTTTAAACAAAACAATACTGGTTTTAACTTAGGAAAGTCCGCCTTCAATATTTCAGTCCCACCTTTCATGCGTCTTGTACGTTTGGTCAGTGAATAAGATCTGGTTCACCTAACGGGTAGCTCATTAAGTAGAGCCAGGTGTCTCTGTGCTGCAGTTCAGCAGGAAATGCTGCCTTATATGTAGAGAGGTTGATTTTAAGAAAATTTGGAGTGCTGTATTAATTTTTACGGTACATCTGAGCAGTATTTCCGTACACAGATGTCAAAGCAGCCTACAATAGTACTGTTATTGTGTAGGATAGAAATATATTAAAAATGCACATCGGAGGGAAATTTAGTGGCGCCTGTGTGAACATACCTATGACTCCACGCCTTATACACTGAGGGGGAGGTGGACAGAGACTTGAGGACACTACTTTGCTTTTCTAGTAAAGCAGAATTTTACCTCTAATTCGCCTTAAGAGCTTACAGCCTGCTCTGGAGATTATGCTCTCTGAGCTTGTCACAGAGCACACACACACACACACACACACAGCTAGACTAGAAAGTGCTAAGACGCTTTACATGATGACACATAACAAGACAAAGTAACCCTGAAGAGCCACATTTTGTATTTAAAACTAATACTGTATAGTGGTGTGTATGTATACTGTATGTATGTATTTATACTAAGTACTTATACTAAGTAGTACAGCTCTAAAAAAACAGAGGCTACTCCAGCACCCCTGATAATATTCATGATTTTCCTTTATAAATCATTGGATTTTCGGATCAGCAATTTCACTTAAATATATAATATAGCAGACGAACACAGTGATACTTGAGAAGCAAGCAGGTGCATAAATTTGGTCACCTCAACAGAAAAATGACATCAATATTTATTAGATCCTCCTTTTGCTGAAATAACGGCCTCTAAACGCCCTAAGCTTCCAACGAGAGTCTGGATTATCAGGGGTGCCCAAACCTTTTCATACCACTGTATGTTACAATACAAATGTGACTGTAACACAATGGTCAATGGTTAAACAAATGAAGACTCCCAAAGTAATAACAGTACAAACAGTTATTTTATTGTTAGAGGGTCGTATTAGGGAAAGTATCACAGGCTAAGACCACAACCATTTCATAGTAAGTCAAGGGTTTCTGCTCTTCCAAAAGTGTTGAATAGGATATTATATAACTTTATCACATCTCCGACCCAAAATCACCTCCACAGATATAGTATCTTTTTCAAATGAAGTCGTCTTCATACTTTGTGATTTGCAACAAAAATATGTAACCCTGCGTTACCTCTCAATTACAAATGTAAGCACTGAATTAGTCCATTTGAATACACGTGGGCATGTAGTTACTACTGGTTCAGAGGGTTTGAGGTACTCACGCAGCCCTGTGGATTCCATTCGGGATGCTGTGTTCACTGTATCTCCGAACAGACAGTACCTGGGCATTGTTAATCCGACCACTCCAGCTACCACTGGACCTGTTACACAATGTACAGTAGAGAATCGCAGCCATTAGTACATGCATTAGTATGCTCTTTATATGTTTACTGATCATGTAACCATCAAGGAACTGGATTCACGAAGGTATCTAAGAGAGAAAATCATCTTAAATGTGTGTTTTCACTTAACTTAATTTTTAAGAAATTATTCTTCAAATAACAATTTTATTTTAAGAATTATATGTATAAATATATGCATATGTATGTATGCTTATATTTCCTTAACTCCTTTCTTAAGAACAGTTCTAAGAACAAGTGGTATTCCTGAAAGCATTGTGTTCTTAAATGTTTTTAACATTACGATAGCCTCACGCATGTCTTAGGCAGTAAGAGTTGACAAACAAAAAAGATCTGTATTTTACTTTCCAAGGAGGCTTTTTTTCCCCCTGCTGGCTCATCTTCCACCATCACCTCTGTTCGTTGTTTGCTAAAATTTTTGCAACGCTTGGTTAGATGTTTTTCCTCTGAGCGGATTAAACTAAATAACAGTAAATACAAATTCAAAATGTGTCTCACACAGTAGAGTGTAAGCTGTAAAACACAACTAAGAATACAACGAAGATTTTCTTAAGGAAATTATAAAGATTTTCTTATGATATTTGAGAATTCTTACGTTTTTGAATTGTGAATTGTGTTTAAGAACATTCTTATTACTTAACGTCTTAGTGTTTGTCTTAAGACCGCTCGCAAGTTTTTTCTTAAGAAAGCTTTGGTGAATCTGGCCCTTGGTCTGTTGGAGTGCTGGCCAAACCAGCTTAAACACAAAGCTTCTGCTAGTCACCCAGTATAACTTGTAACTTATAACTTGAAGGCCAGCTAGTGCCTACTAAATTGCAGTTCAGTACTGTGTGTTCATGGTTTAGCAGTAATGAGTTCAGAGAGTTTGGGGAGCTTGGTGCCTAATAGGATGTGGAAGCTAATTGGATATTGCACGGGTTTGGCATGTCACTCTGTTGAAGAACATAACGATATTTGTACGTAATGCCCAAATATCAGCCGAATTAGCTCTGATGCTGATTAAAAATGTGTTTTCATACATAGGATCAGATCATGATATCTATCATATCAAGCCTCTCATCATATTATCTCAGAAGTAGAGATAAACCTTAGGGCTTAGGGAAGGTCAAAGCAAGAGAAATGGACACCTGTGGGCTGTGAAAAGCTGCAGAGGTGTTACTAATGGCGTTTTATTTTGCAAGGCTGTCGGAAAGGAAAACCCGAGTGGCTAACCAGAGTGCAGTCCTATGCGGATTTTGACTTTAACGCTGGGCATGTGCCTCATCTTGAAGGTGCCGATGCAGGACAAGATGTCCAGAGACATGTTGGCCATCTCGGCTGCGTGCCGGTTGCCGTTGCGCGTGGGAACTCCAGACGCCACCATGTACGCGTCACCGATGGTCTCGACCTGAAAAAAAAAGCAGAGAATTAGCGGTTATCTTCAAACACAACCCTGTTCACTGTGTGTGTGGAACCACAGCTCCCAACACCTTGGTCAGAACGACCAAGATGTGTTATGGTTCGTCTGCTCAAACCGTGTAAAAATAATAAGGGGTTTTAGGACCCAAGTGCAGATAGCTCCTGATGCAGGGACAAACCAATAATACAGATAAATTGCAGTGCGACACAGATTCGGAAATGAGGGACGAGGCTGACTTCAGTGCAGCATCCCTCAAAAGGTAGGAGCATGAGCGGGGAACTTAAATCCCCACTCACTTAGGGGAACAATAAGCCAATAAAGACAACAGGACCAGTGAGGGAAAAGCGGCAGGCTTGAGTCACCACACTGAGTGAGCCGAAGCCACTGAGGGAGACAGAGAGACTGCAAAGGATGATGAGGGGAGTGAGCGCTGGGATCTTTCCCTAATCTAACAAGCCCTGGCTACTTCCATACCTAGCCTGTCTCCTAAAGGAGACAGGGTTACCTCTTTCCCTAAAACATAGAGTACAAATAACAGACGCGAGAGCACACATAAGATGGGTGAGGTCTCAAAAAACGCGGCGAGGGTGTGACAACCAACACTGCTCAGGTGTGCCCTTAAATGCCTGAGCCAGCAGGTGTCGGCAATGATGTGATTATGCATGCTTGGGAACGCTGTACTGATCTCGGCGCGTCTGTTAAGTCAACGCTGCCCTCTAGCGTCGGCAGCGCATCTCCTTACAGTACCCCCCATGAAGCCCCTAAGTGAGCGGCACATCACACCTAGCCTGCTGGGTACACTCAGGGTTAAGCATGTGGCGAACGGGGAAGCCCCGGTAGGCTGGAGGTGCTTCAAATTTGGTGCAGTAGGGGAGGGTTTAATGGTACTTCTGGTCTCTCAGAACCCACCGTATCCTAACTCCCTGTATCAGGCCCCAACACAGTTTGGGGGGTAGGTAGGGATTAGGGAGGATCGGCTGGGTCGGGGGGGCAGATGGCAAGGACTGGCGTGACTCTGGGATAAGGCTCAGCTTGACCGGCCCAGGAACGGAGCTCGGCTCAACCAGCTCAGGGAAGGGGCTCGGCTCGACTGGCCCAGGGACAGGGCTCGGCTCGACTGGCTGAGGGACGGGGCTTGGCTTGACCCGGGCCTTGGCTTGCTGCTGGGTCCAAACTGGTCGCATCCTTCTGTGACGGTTCGGCTATGCAAACCATGTAAAAATAATAGGGGAAAATTAAAATGAAAATGAAGCCACTAACAGCTGTCAAAGTGCTGTGGCGAGCAAGGGGATAAAAAGGAAAGCTCCCATCAGGAAGCGGAGCGGGGAGTGAGCGAGCACTCCCAAGCTACACGTGCACAGAGGAGGGGGAGCACGCTGCGACAAAAGCTTCAGGGATTCCCTGGGATTGCCCAAAGCACGTGAAGCATGTTGCGGTAACTGCACACGAGTAGTGAGACACGGACGCGGAAATGAGGGACGAGGCTGACTCTAGCGCAGCGTCCCTCAAAAGCAAGGAGCATGAGCGGGGAGCTTAAATCTCTGCTCACTTAGGGAAAGAATAAGCCCAATAAGGAGAGCAGGACCAGTGAGGGAAAAGCGGGGGGCTCAAGTCGGCGCAGCAATGGGCCGAAGGATGACAAGGGGAGTGAGCGGCGGGATCTTGCCCTACTCTAGCAAGCTAAGCCGTGGCTAAGCTCCAAACCGTACCTGACCTGTTTCCTAAACGAGACAGGTCTACCTCTTTCCCTAAAACACCAAGTACAAAAAATGGACGTGAAAGCACGCATGAGCCGGGTGAGGTCTCAAAAAACGTGGGGAGGGTGCGACAACCAACGGTGCTCAGGCGAGCCTTTAAATGCCTGAGCCACCAGGTGTTGGCAATGTTGTGATTAGCGCTGAATCTGGTTGGCGTATGTGTGCTCGGGAACGCTGTACCGATCCGTTTGTCAAGCCAACGCTGCCCTCTAGCATCGGCAGCGCAGGTCCTTACAAGATGGCAGGTAATTCATTGAAACGTCCATCCTGCTTCTCTCAGTCCAATGATGCGCCCCTTCTCAAACTCTGTCAACTGGGCAAAATGTCTTCAAGTGCATCATAGAGGCATGTCTAGCAGTCGAGTGGTACACTATCCAAAAGTAGCCTCTGAAAGCCTTTTTATGGAGAGCGTGGGAAGCACTTTTACACCCTCTTGTAGCAAGACCTAGTTTCTAATCAGACCACACCAGTAAGTAACTGCATGCCGAGTTTTGGAGCAATCTGACATTTGTTTTGTCAGTGAGTGCATTACATGAAATAATCATCGTCACACTGCGTGTATCAGGACTGTACCTTGTAGACGTCGTGCATGCCGATAATAGAGTCGAACAGGGTGTAGAGGTCATTGAGGAGGTCGACCACCTCGATGGGCTCGCTCAGGGCTGAGATGGTGGTGAAGCCCACGATGTCACTGAAGTACAGAGTCGCCTCAGAGAAATGCTCGGGTTTAACCGGCTTCCCTTTCTTCAGAGCCAAAGCCACGGACCTGGCCGCCGCCGAGAGTTTAGTAAATATTATTAAATATAAGAAATATGGGAGAGACCTTACAGTAACCAGAGGGTTTATTTATTGTGCGTGTTTTTTGTAGAAGCTGTGACTCACTTGGGCAGCATTTGGGCCACCAGGGCATCTGTTTTCTGTCTCTCGACCTCCAGCTCCTCTGTTCTCTCACGGATCAGGTCCTCCAGGTTGGTGGAGTATTGCTCAAGCATGCGCAGCATGGAGTCGATGATGTTAGTTTTCCTGCCTTTACTGATGGTCTTAAACTAAGGCACAGAGATACACAGACAGGTTTTAGGTAGATTACGGCACAAATATTTCTTAAGAAACAACTTCTGAAGGTTCTTAAGACGAACGCTAAGAAGTTCATTAGAATGTTAAATGCAATTCTGGACAAATTGTTAAGTTCTCACATTTTCATAAGAAAAATGTTTTTAAGAAAGCATGATCTTTAATTGATAATGGATGTAAGTTTAAAACGAAATCTCACATAGAAATACATTGACTTGAAAAGAATGTGAGTTTGAGTCTCAATACTTTTAGCCACAAGTGGATGTATGTCCCAGTACTTTTGGCCACATGTGGGTGTGTGTCCCAATATGTTTGGCTACATCTGTGTTTGTGTCCCAATACTTTTGGCCACATGTGGGTGTGTGTCCCAATATGTTTGGCTACATCTGTGTTTGTGTCCCAATACTTTTGGCCACATGCAGGTTTGTGACCCAGTTCTTTTGGGCACATGTGGGTTTCTGTCCCAGTGAAATAGTCCGTGTAGGCCCAGAATCCAGAGCAGACCCCAATTACCTGCTTGAAGATCTCCTCAAACGTGGGTCTGAGGTTAGGCTCTTCGCTCCAGGCTTGCTTCATGATCTGAATAACCTCCAGCGGAGCCTCATCCATAGACACCGAGGGCCGACACAGAGGTGGAGGATTACGTACTTTCTCTACGATCTCTGCACAAATGTTCATGCGGGTTTAAGTTAGGCTCGGTATCTAGATGGTGTCCATGCCTGTATGAATGTACAGTGGTACCTCGCTTCTCGACCACCTTGGAACTCGCCAAATTCAGTTCTCGACACATTTTGAGTAGAAAACTTTGTCTTGACTCTCATTGTTTGCTCGGTGCTCTGTGCACTTGCTTGGACTTGTATGAGTCGAGCCGCACTACTCAATTCATGATTCACGATTCAGTGATACACAGTGATTAAGTGATTCAGATTCAAAATAGCTCTTGCTCATTGCAGATGCTGTTTATCGTGTTTTTCTTTATTTTTACATCTACAGTTCTGTATTCCTAGTCCAAATAAATCTCCATGGATTCTAAAAAGGTTAGGTATAAGAGTCAACCGAAAGGAAAACAGGAACTGAATCCTCTTGGCTTTCAGGTTTAGCAGTTACTGAGTTCACTAATAGAGTAAGTTTTTTTTTCTTTTCACTTTAAATCCATTACTCACTAAATAATGTGAGATTTTTCAACACTTTATTATAAAATAAGCTTTGTGTTAATGATTTGGGGTAACTGTAGGTTAATGTAAGTGTTAATGTGTAATAGTCTCCGCTATGACACAGTACAGACTATATTAAACTCATCGGTTCATGATACATTTAACTTATGATGGATTTGTTGAACACATCCCCGTCGTAATTCGGAGAGCACCTGTACAATACTCCATTAATACATATAATGCCTTATACAGGGTGGATTTTCCAGGGGCCTGGTACCGATTCATTCAATTTACATTATTCTTTATGGAATTGTTGTTTTTGACGAAAACCGAGGTGCCGCTGTACGTTTTATTTCTTGTATTTGCCCGAGTGAATTCAATATATATGTGTGCTCTTGTTTGTGTTTGTGTTTCCAGATATGCAGACCTTTTGCAGGCATGTCCAGCGTGCAGAAGGGTGCGGAACGAGAGATAACTTCCTGCATGATGATGGAGAAGCTGTAGACGTCACCCCTGAACGTTCCCACACTCATCATTGTTGTGCTACGCAAGATCTCTGGCGCCGTCCATAACTGGTCTGCGAGGACACAGAGAGAGTGACCAAGAGGAAGGTCTGCAGAGGCGAGTGTTCACTACAAAAGTGTGGATTTCCTTAATATTGACTGTGGTCACTACAGAGGCGCTTGAAACAAACCACAAGATTTATTTGCAGCAAAAAGGCCAGTATTTGTGTCCCAATACTTTTGGCCACGTGTCCCAGTAACAGGCGGGTTTTGTGTCCCAATACTTTTGATTATGTGGGTTTGTGTCCCAATAGTTTTAGCCACATGTGTGTTTGTGTTCCAATACTTTTGCAGGTTAGTATGCAGCATACAAAACACAACATAAGGCTTAATACTTAGACACGTTTATTCCTATTTATCAAGTCAGAATCTGTACCCTCGTACCCTCAGGTTTGCTGTCTTCCTCAGAGATCCCTAGGGAGCCCATGATTTGGTTTATGCCATAGTCCGTCACCTTTAGAACAAACCGGCCATCTACCACACAGTTCCGGGACTTTAGCCGTCCGTGAATGATGTTGCGATTGTGCAGATACTTCATTCCCTGAGACAGAGACAGAGAGAGAGAGAGAGAGAGAGAGAGAGAGAGAGAGAGAGAGAGAGAGAGAGAGAGAGAGACACACACACGATCTTGGGTGATGAGAGGATCACAGGGGTAACCTATAATCCATGTTCTCTGTCCATGTGTCTCACCCTGATCAGGTCCATGAGCAGAGAGGATTTGAACATCCAGTCGAGCCTCATCTCCTCATTATTGAGCAGGTCCTCCAGGCTACCTCGTGTGCAGTGCTCCGTCACAATCCCAAATATCCCAGAGTCCAGGAACAGACCCAAGAACAGGTTAAGGTTCTCCTGACGCATGTCCCTCAGCTGCAGGTACGTAAAAAGTACAATGTGAGCCATTCTACTGAATGGGTGCCATTCCTGTCTCTGGGACATTACGTGTCTATATAACTAATATAATTTTATTATTAAGCAAAGTCTTTGCAATTGCAAATTTTAGTTAATATAATTTTAAACATTACATTACATGTGGGCTTGTGTCCCAGTACTTTTGGCCAAGTGGGTTTTTCTCCCAAAACTTTAGTCCACAGGTGAGTTTGTGTCCCAGTACTTTTGGCCATGAGTGGGTTTGGCTCCCAATACTTTTGGCCACATGTGGGTTTGTGTCCCAATACTTTTGGCCATGTAGGTTTGTGTCCCAATACTTTTGGCCACATGTGAGGTTCTGTTCCAATACCATGTGGGTTTGTTTTGTGTCCCAATACTTTTGGCCACATGTGGGTTTGAGTCCCAATACTTTGGCCATGTGAGTTTGTTTCCCAATACTTTTGGCCACATGTTAGGTTTTGCCCCAATACTTTTGGCCATGTGTGGCTTTGTGTCCTAATACTTTTGGCCACGTGTCAATTTGTGTCCCAATACTTTTGGCTAAAGCTGAATTTGTGTCCCAGTACTTTTGAACACGTGAGATTGTGTCCCAATACTTTTGACCACATGTGAGTTCATATCCCAATATTTTTGGCCATGTGTGGCTTTGTGTCCTAATACTTTTGGCCACATGTCAATTTGTGTCCTAATACTTTTGGCTAAAACTGAGTTTATGTCCTAGTGCTTTTGGACACATGTGAGTTTGTGTCGCAATACTTTTGGTCATTTGTGGGTTTGTGTCCCAATACCTTTGGCCACATGTGGGTTTGAGTCCCAATACTTTTGGCCATGGGTGTGTTTGTGTTCCAATACTTTTGACCACATGTGAGTTCATATCCCAATACTTTTGGCCATGTGTGGCTTTGTGTCCCAATTCTTTTGGCCACATGTCAATTTGTGTCCCAATACTTTTGGCTAAAACTGAGTTTGTGTCCCAGTGCTTTTGGACACATGTGAGTTTGTGTCCCAATACGTTTGACCATGTGAGTTCATATCCCAATACTTTTGGCCATGTGTGGGTTTGTGTCGCAATACTTCTGGCCACATGTGGGTTTGTGTCCCAATACTTTTGACCACGTGAGTTCATATCCCAATACTTTTGGCCATGTGTGGGTTTGTGTCGCAATACTTCTGGCCACATGTGGGTTTGTGTCCCATTACTTTTGGCCACATGATCAATATGAAGCTGTATCATCTGGATCTTCTGAAGATCTCTCTTATTTTTAATCTCAACTTAATATCCTGTTACTAAAATTATTTTTAGATGTTATTTTTTATTGTAAAACTATAGGAGATTGACTCCTATAATATACTCATTATGAATGGCTAAATAAGTATGTTGTTTGATTCAGTGTTGAA
Source organism: Ancistrus triradiatus (assembly GCA_025084515.1). Classification (NCBI taxonomy): domain Eukaryota; kingdom Metazoa; phylum Chordata; class Actinopteri; order Siluriformes; family Loricariidae; genus Ancistrus; species Ancistrus triradiatus. The sequence continues at coordinate 275,788 of JAJAGP010000637.1, read as the reverse complement.
AAAGTACAGAAAATTAAGTTCAATTTTTAAGAGTTACAACAAGCAAATGACTCCCATTTGGCGGAATCACTCATTTGTGTGCCCTCGCTGACCATATCGTTGCCAGATTCACATATTTAACTGTCCTCAATGCTGTATACGTTTCATTCGGTCTCACCTTGATGAAGATGGACTGTGTGCTGTCACTGACTTCTGAGACTGTACCTCCATTTGGGCATTTCTTCAGCCACACCCAGTCACCCTGCCAACACAAAGCCCGCACTGTAATGGCAAAACACCTCTGACTTACTCGATTGAAAAAAACAGAATTTCTGGCATGAATGGTCTACTTCAAAGGCGTAATATACCACATTAGCATATTGGTCCAGGCAAGACTGACTTGTAAACAAATACAAGTGAACGGACTTACTTTTTTCCTTAAGGAAGTAACATAAGTAAGTTCCTTAAGAAAACTTATTTTTTTCCTCTACGTGCAGCTTTCCGAGGGGATCCTTGGGATGCTCTTTTAAATCCACTTTGACCTCCTATGGAATACTTTCTCGTATTTCTAACAAGCTCATATGTAACACCCCACAAATACTTGCCAGGGTAAACGTGTGGAGTCGTGATTTCTCTGTTAACAATGGGGAGTTGGACTGGAATCTAATTTGGGAAAATACATTTGCCTGGTATAGAAATTTTACCCATCAATTAACTCATTACAAGCTTGGCTGCAGATTCAATGTTACTCCACATCATTCCAGACAGTGGTCTAAAGCTGCTGATTTTGTTAAGGGCATGTCGGAATCGGGGGGAGGTTGGAGGGTGGGGGTGTCTGGTGTAGCATATTAAGAAAAGCCTTTTTTTCCGGCACGCTTGTTTGGTGTTTACAATAAATGACGAGTCCGTTCTCTCCCAAGAGGACCCAGATTGGCATTAAGGCCCAAACCCATTTTTGACTTGGGTGTGGGACCTTGGGCTCGAGCCAAATGTCCTCAAATGCACCTCAAACACGGCCACGTTGGACGTTTCGGGAGTGGACGTGAAGTAGCTTCGTCCTGAGACCGAATGCCGAGGGGTTTTCTCCTCCAGCTGACTCTTGACAATGCTGTCTTCATTCAGCTTCTGTGGAGGGAGAACGGGGTTTAGTCATTCAAAGAAGCCATTGAAAATTGGCCAGCACCACTCGAACTGAGAGGGGAGAGAGTCGTGCAGAATCAGCCTCTCTCGGACTCCCAGAGGCATTATATTGACAGGACTCGATCAGAAAATAGCTCACCCTCTTGCTCATTTGTGTGTTGATAAAGACCAAGTCATCCAGCGTAAGCACGGTCTTAGAAGGGGTTGCAATCCCTCCTCCGATCCCGCCCAAGAAGCCCGTCTGACCTGTCATCCTACAAACAGGAAAGTCCACAGGCATGTATTAGTTAGCTGCAAAATATATCCACGACTGACTGTAAGTTGGCCAAAGTGCAGTTAATATTCCCTGATTGAGAACTGGTCCTGCAACCTCAGAAACAGGCTCTTACTTCATATGGTAGAGGAACACACTCGCAGATATTAAAGCACTGAAGAGGAGGAAGAGGAAGAAGAATGTTATCCCATCCATACCTGCCCAAATGAGGATGAAAGTCAGAAAGAAAAGAGAATGATTAGGGGTGCAAGGAAATCCGTATAAATGCAGTAACAAAACAAAAGAAAGATTTTTGTCTAGACAGAAAAATCCACTTTGGCTGGTTTTACCCCCACTGCAGGCCACGTAACTGCTGAACCAGCAGTTGGCGTCCGTGCCAGGGGAGGCTCCGGCAAAGTGGATGGACTTTCCCATGTATTTGAGCGCGCCGAACTTTCCGTGTGTGTGCGCCGCCTCTAGGATGTGCGTCCGGTGCAGGGTGGAGCCTACGCCGTCTGTGTCTAGCAGCACGTAGCGGGCCTGCATGCCCTCGCCGTTGCTGCCTGCCGAGACGGGCTGATTGAAGCCGTTGAACTCGAAGTTGCCCTCGTTCCGTGCCAGAGCCTCACCCGTCACCCATCGGCCACCGCCGGCTGCTCGGCTCTGCTCCACTGCCATGGCTGTATAGTACAGCATGTTGTAGATGGTCCCAAAGAATGGGGAGACCTTGAAAGGGAAGGAAAGAGGTTTTTGCCTCTACTCTTCCAACGCAGGCCACTTCAGACACTACATATTCCCGAACCTTGGAGTCTATATCCTTAAACCCTTGTAGGGGCACACCAGGGTTACTCTTGGTTATATGCCGGCCATTGCGTATGCACCATTACCTGCTCGGGCTCGGCGCTGCTGCGGATCTCGTAGCTTTCCTGGGCTTCTCGAAAGGCCTCGTAGAAGTTCAACTCCCCTTGGTCCATTGTGATGGTGAGGACCCCGTCGTACGCTCGCCGCAGTTGGGTGTCGCCCTCCAGCGCTGGGTAGCTCACATTTTTATAGGGCAGCGCGTAGAGCAGGGTGTCGTACGGGATGAAGATGTAACCTCGGTCAATCATGCGCATGCGCAGTGCTGTGGTTAGCAACTTGTGCTGAGCCTCGCCGCCCATAAGAGCAGAGTTCATGCACATGATGATCACTGCAGGACAAGCAGGAGAAGAAAGGCAGATACACAAATGGATAAGGATCTTGGAAAGTGATTCATGTTTCCTGTACTATGGCAGTATAATGAACAAAATAAGTTTGAAGAAGTTTGAAGAAGGAGTGTCAAGACCACAAACGTAAGTGCTGAAACTACTTTGGTGTTCCAAATTGGCAAAATTAAACATTCTCACACACCTCTTACTCGGTCTGCCTCCCGTATCTTCTCCAGGGCTTTCCGTGGTCCCTCGCCGTCCATCAGCATGGTAACCACCGTGCCGACGGGTAGGCCAAGGGTACGGAGCGAGGCGGCAAGCTCCTGAGCGGTCGCCTCCCATATATCGCTCTCTTCCGAAACGATGGCGACGTGCGCCCAGCGGAAAAACCGCAGCACAGAGAACAGCACCCGTGACGAGAGTGGCAAAGGCCTCAGAAAAGTGCCGTGGGGCCCGTCCTCCATGTTGGCTTTCAGGCAAGCCCAGGACAGGAGGCCCGCGTTCCAGTTCTTGACCAGCAGAGAGGCAGAGGTACAGTAGCCTGGGTTGGCCGGACCTAGGAAGGCAGAGCCATAGCCCTCCAGCTCTGCAAAGCGGGCCAGAGCCCTGGATGTCTGGCAGTCCTCATTGATCAGCGTGTAGTCGTACCAATAGCCTTTGTTGAGGTAGGGATCTTTGTTGATTCGGGCCAAGGCCAATCGAGCGGCCACATCAGGCAGGGCTTTGGAGTACATTGGGTCGCATATCCAGGGTCCCACGAGGGCAATCTTAAACGTCGCACCCCAGACCTCACAAGGCAAGAATGAGAATAGAAATAGGAGTGAGAGAGGCCGATACATCGACATGAAGGCCCGTGTCCGGTAGGCTAGTCCTGGGTCGCCATGGGCTGTTGCTTTCCGTCTTTCCTTGCGTTCTGGGAAAGTTTCCAGTTGCCATCGCGGGTGGTACGACTGCCAGAAGTAGTCTCTTTGAGTGATCATTTTGTGTGTCTCCTGTTACAAGGCAGGGAAATACAAAGGTGGTGGAAAAGGGAGTGTGTGTATATGTGTGTCTATGTGTGTGGTTAGCCAGCAAAATAAAATTGTTTTTAATACATGTTGTAGTGTTTTAGGGGGATCTACACACTATACTAACACTGGGTCAGCCATGACTTGTGTGTCATTTCAGTGTATTGGTTTAGACGTCAGGGTGAAAGGTGGGAAACAAGAAAAGACATTTCAGTTACCAAGCTACAATCAGCCAACAAGTCACTTAGACATTATAACCACTTACAAAAATTCCCTCTTTGCTGCCCTGACCCTGCCATCACCTCGCCACCTGGTGCCATCTGTTGGACTGAAAATAGTATTAACTTTTAGGAGGGCACATTTCTGTGCCAGGCTGCGACTGTCCCTGTGTAGCCCTGCGCGTCTGCCAATCTAATTACGTGGGCTGAACGTTATTAGCCAAGTGCAGGACCAGAAAAACGTGAGGGATAATAGCCTTTATCCCTTATCCCTTTACTCTCTCTGGCTTTTTTTTTCTCGCTGACTTTCTATGGCTCTCCTGATGTACCTGTTGCTTCCTTTGGTTCGTTTTTCTTCCTATACCAACTCTGAGTTTCTCACATCTTTACAGGTAGCTCCCAGTATCTTGCAATATTTAATTTAAATCCGTAGAATATGGCAGGCACCCTTATCAAGAGATCTTGCATTCCAGACCCCTGCCTTTCTTAAGGGCAAACAGTGACAGCTTGACAGAACTTGTCATCTGAATGAACAAACATTTCTAGAGCGTCACCCTGGGTCACCAACGGGCTCAGTTTCATAACATCATAACATTTTCAGTGCTTATACGGTAAGTGCTTTTTCCAACTGAACTGGAGGCTTCAACCGTGGCAGCCTGGTGGAGGCAGGATTTTAACAACTTTCCACTTAGTGGGTTTTGAAACCACGACAGCTCTGAATTTCTTTGAGAATTTGCTAAAAAGTGATTGCTTTCCGGTACCAGATTCTGAAGAGCATAAGTAGCTATGGGGTTAAGCTACGGCTTTGTCATTAGCCTCATCCTACCTCCCTGATTAACACATGGGCTGGACAGCATAAAGAGTTTGTACTTCTAATCAAATTTACTATAAACAAGGTCTTAAAAAATTCTGCTGAGGAAGGAAAATTTACCTTAAATTTCATTTAGGGAACTTAAAGGATGATGGGACTGGGAATATGACTTTCAGAAGTCCAATGGAACATCTGCCTACTGTTACAATACAGTTATTTAATAGCATCACTGACAATCACAGTTCTGTTTCAGCACATTTACATGTACAGAATACCAACTAAAACACCAGGTGGTAATGACATTTCAACATTTATACACTTCAAAGTCAGGGAAGTACAAAGGACGTCATCCTAACCTGTATTGACATGTCTATCTGAAGGCCTTCTGGAATAAATCCTCCATCTGTATGTTGAACTCGTGGAAAGCCAGAGCTGAAACTTCAGTCTTCTATTTTTAAAAAAGTGTACAATCGCAGTGAAAAGGTTCATCAAAAACAGGAATTAGAAAAAAAAAATATTTCCAGTGATATGTCTTGATTGTTCCTCCTTAGTTTTTTGCAAGAAATGAAAATAGAAATCCCTCCAAGGTGTAAGAATTGGCAGGTTTTCTTGTGAATGAACAGGCTTCTGGTTTCTTGAGGTTGGAGGCTCCTTGTTGGACTGGGTCTCTCCCCAAACCGAGGTGCCTGTGGCGGGAGATCAGGTGGAACAAGAGCTTCTCTGAGCCCTGGGTCTTACTGGGAATAGGCCGATTTAGAAAAGAAGAGATGAAGAGAGAGAGAGAGGACAAGTGGAGGACAAAGGAGGGGTGGATAAACGTCAGGTCCAAGTTGTGACTTCTTCACCTTCTTTAGTCCCTAATCCACAGTATACAGTATGTGTGTATGCATTCAAGGGGAATCGTTGCCAGTTCTGACACAGTACAGTGTCTGGAGAGTATCAGTCTGAAATCAGTACTGTAGATCAGACTAATAATCCAAGTACCTGTGTCTTTTGGGAGTATGACTGCTATACAAAACTATCCCCTTTTTCTTAAGTGGTAATAAATTCCACTTTTATCTAAAGTATCCAGCCAGCTTGCCGTTGTTGGAGTTGCTCAAATGGACAGTGGATCAAGAGACCAAGCAGTAAATTAAATAAATTTGTATTACATTTATAAGACAGGGATTCAAGGGGTGGCAAGTCCTCACTTCCCGGTCTGCTCTCAGAAGTCGGGGACCAGTCGTCCCTCTTTGCCGCAGCATCGTATTACTCACTAATCTGATGGAGCTTTGCTACCTATAAGGAATCTGACCTGTGTGAAAGCTTGGCAAGCTTAGCTGGCACCCATTAAACGTTGCACACCTGGGGTCCTTTCACCTCTAGCTGTCCATCGGCGGGCAGAAGCAAAACACAAGCAGCAGGACCTGCTCTTTCAGACTTACATCTGCAGCCCATATCTGCCATGCTGTAGTTTTGGCAGATTTGAGGATTAAGATCCTTTCCCAAGGGGTCAACAGGGGGAGCTTGGCATAGCCAGGATTTGCTTGTGACCTACCAGGTGCCCCTGTAAGCTGCACCCACCTTGTGCATTCATATTTTCAGCATTTCCCAGGTGTCTTCCAGTGGAGCTGAATAGCCTTTCTCAGCAGTGGCTGCGAATTCATAACATTTTCAATAGTAGACAAAAGTCTTTTTTATTGAGCCACCACTTTACCTTTGGACACTTCTGGACCTTTTTACAGAGTTCATGTTTGATGTGTTGGATCTGCATGTAGCATCCTGCAGTATTGATGTTTGGTAGATCGTTCCAATAAGAGTACTCCCCTATTACTTGACCAAGTTAAACCCCTTACCCTGTTTACTGGTTGATAGAGAAAATGCAGCGTTTTGAAAATTAAGGGTATTTTGACAAAGAAAAACTATGAATGGTTACTATAATATCTCTACCCTGGTTTTACCAAATAACCGTAGGATAACCATGGTGGATTTGTAGTACTGACATAGTTACCATAAGATACCTTAGTAGTTCATAGTAGAATCATGGTTAAATATACTATAACCATAGTTAGTTCTATTAGTTCTAGCTAAACTACTAAGGTATTTTATGATAGCCATGTGTCTACTATGAATTCGCCATGGTTTACTATGGTACTTTACGGAAAACATGGCAAAACCACAGATACTTTTCATAAGCCTTGTGAATCCATAAAGAGGGTCCAGTTGGTTGTGCTTCAGTACAGCTCTGCTTCTGGTATTTGTCTCAGCATTCACTGTATAGTGGAACCAGAGAGGAAGCAAATGACAGATTTGTGTGAAATCACACGCCATGAACAAGCTCTAATAATACATTTTTTGCCATCACTCAAGCATTGGTGCTTTATTGCCAGCACTGAAAGTGAGTGATCTTACACTTGAGTGCTAAACTCCCTGCTTCTTGATCTGTGTATGTTGTTTGTGTGACACTGTCTCAGAACTGCTGGTCCAGTTGGTCTAATCAGATTAGTCAGCTTGGCCTGCGCTATACTGAGCTTCAACGTGGAAGCCTATTACCAGCCAGCAGAAAAATGGAAAACAATGAATCACTGTGGCATCGAACACCTTATAATTTTTTCTTTAGCAAGGGAGAAACTGGTACCAATGGCACCAAACATTCTACTGTTCTTGTACTTTCAGGCAAAGCGCTTTAACAAGACGGGTATGAAGCGGTTTAGATCGATGTATTTTAAAGAAATATTAACACGTGACTTGAGTTGTTGAACTGCCTTGGTGCTGTCGTTCAAAGTGAAGTGCCCAGCGCTGAAGCCGATGGATAGCGCCACATATCGACTGAGAAAGCCAGTAAGAGAAAGTACAGCTAATCCACCTCGGCTTGGAAGCAGACAGGACTCCTTTGAGTTGCTATTTTTGCCACCCTGCGAGCTTTGCTTCTTAGAGCTGCTTATCTAAGTTATAACCTCTCGCCGAAGCAGGACCAAAGCCTGCAGGATGGGTCCAGTGCATCACTAGTACTTCCTGGCAATAGTTTCGTAATGTAGAACTGATGGGTTTGGGGAAACTAAAAATGGTCCTATTTTCAGTCCCTTAAGTAATGAGATGGTCAGTCAGTGTCACTGCCAATAGGTGGACTAGTTATTATTTGCCATAGATCCCAATGCATGTCACACCACAGTGAACTGGTGTTCTGTCCATTTCTGTAATAGGTTCCAGATCCTTTACCAATGGTCCCCTCACCAGGATAAACCAGTCACTGAAGATGAACGAACTAGGCTGAGGCAAGGTTTTGAGAGATAACACATTGGACATTTATTTAACAGGCACATAGTATCAGACAACTGTGTTCAAAAGGTAATCATTTTCAATCCCATTCAACATTTAGCATGGATTATATTTGTTTCAGCAGTCCATTTAGCTTCAAATGCAGAGTAGCTCTTTCAAGCATGCTCCTGAAGTCCTCAAGCATCAAGTGCTGCTAGACTTTGACTGTTGTCCACAATCCTGCACGGTTCAATACTGCTGACGTCTGCATTTCTCATCTCATGGAAAATGAACATTTGGATCATGCCAATGCAATTTTGGCGAAGGCAGCGGAAGCAGAAGACGAGGCGGCAATGAGGGCAATTGATTTTGGGGCAGCCGATTCCGTTGTGTGTCAACAAGGCTTTGCAACCAGGACAGGCCCTGAAATAGGGGCAACCTTTTGCTGAGCTCCCGGGTTGGGTGATCAATTGGACGGACAGCAGGGCTGCACGGACGGCACAGTTTGGGTGCGTGCAGGAGTTGCCCGACGAGTTGCTTGGCCATTCTCTTTGGCAAGCCCAGCAGAACCGGTAGATGCTGCGAGTTGATTTGGAACAACGTCGACACACGGCACACTGACCCTCCAGCTTTTGGACGTCTGACTCATGGCAGCGTGGGCACTGGAGATGAGAAGGGTAAATGCCCGATAAAGGCTTTGATCTGCTAAAGTTCAGAAGTACAATCATATGCAGTGGGGCAAAAAAGTATTTAGTCAGCCACTGATTGTGCAAGTTCTCCTACTTAGAAAGATGAGAGAGGTCTGTAATTTTCATCATAGATACACTTCAACTATGAGAGACAAAATGAAAAAAAAAATCCAGAAAATCACATTGTAGGATTTTTAAATAATTTAATTGTAAATTATGGTGAAAAATAAGGTTATGGTCAATAACAAAAGTTCAACTCAATACTTTGTAACATAACCTTTGTTGGCAATGACAGAGGTCAAACGTTTCCTGTAAGTCTTCACCAGGTTGGCACACACTGTAGTTGGTATTTTGGCCCATTCCGCCATGCAGATCTCCTCTAGAGCTGTGATGTTTTGGGACTGTCGCTGGGCAACACAGATTTTCAACTCCCTCCACAAAATTTCTATGGGGTTGAGATCTTGAGACTGGCTAGGCCACTCCAGGACCTTGAAATGCTTTTCACGGAGCCACTCCTTGGTTGCCCGAGCGGTGTGTTTGGGATCATTGTCATGCTGGAAGACCCAGCCACGTTCAATCTTCAATGCTCTCACTGATGGAAGGAGGTTTTGGCTTAAAATTTCAGGATACATGCCCCTGTTCATACTTCCCTAAACACGGATCAGTCGTCCTGTCCCCTTTGCAGAAAAACAGCCCCAAAGCATGATGTTTCCACCCCCATGCTTCATAGTAGGTATGGTGCATCTCGGCATTCTTCTTCCTCCAAACACGACGAGTTTTTACCAAAAAGTTCTGTTTTGGTTTCATCTGACCACATGATATTCTCCCAATCCTCTTCTGGATCATCCATACGCTCTCTGGCAAACTTCAGACGGACCTGGACATGTACTGGCTTAAGGAGGGGGACACGCCTGGCACTGCAGGATCTGAGTCCCTCTCGGCGTAGTGTGTTGCTGATGGAAGCCTTTGTTACTTTGGTCCCAGCTCTTTGCAGGTCATTCATCAGGTCCCTCCGTGTAGATCTGGGATTTTTGCTCACTGTTCTCATGATCATTTTAACCCCACGGGATGAGATCTTGCGTGGAGCCTCAGATCGAGGGAGATTATCAGTGGTCTTGTATGTCTTCCATTGTCTTACAATTACTCCCACAGTTGATTTATTCACACCAACCTGCTTGCCTATTGTAGATTCACTCCTCCCAGCCTGGTGCAGGTCCACAAATGTCTTCCTGGTGTCCTTCGACAGCTCTGAGTTTGGAGTCTGACTGTTTGAGGCTCTGGACAGGTGTCTTTTATACAGATAACAAGGTCAAACAGGTGCCATTACTACAGGTAATAAGTGGAGGACAGAAGAGCTTCTTAAAGAAAAAGTTACAGGTCTGTGAGAGCCAGAAATCTTGCTTGTTTGTGGGTGACCAAATACTTATTTTCCACCATGATTTACAATTAAATTCTTTAAAAATCCTATAATGTGATTTCCTGGATTTTTTTTCTCATTTTGTCTCTCATAGTTGAAGTGTACCTATGATGAAAATTACAGACCTCTCTCATCTTTTTAAGTAGGAGAACTTGCACTTGCAGTGGCTGACTAAATACTTTTTTTCCCCACTGTATATATAAATAAACATCAGCTTTAATTTAAACCAATACAGCCGCGCTGTCTGAAGTATTTATGGCTACATCCCAAATTATGATAAATTCAGGTACACCAAAAGTGGTGGAATATTTTGATACAGTGGTAGTTAGGGATGGAGCCTTCCTTCCATCCTTGCTTACTTACTTAGACAATTGCGTCATGGCTAATCGCAGCCTTCGACACAGTGCTCTGAAATAGCGCTTAAAAGCTTAAGTCTCTTCTGCAGTTCCCAGTTGGGTTTAATGCCTGAAAACTGTGTGAAGGAAAAATCTGTGATGTAATATGCACTCTCTCTCTCTCATACATACATACATATATATATATATATATATATATATATATATATATATATATATATATATATATATATATATATATATATAGTCCTATCAAAATACTATGACCACCCTTTGTTTCTAGGCCCACTGTTCAGGATATCAGCCATGTTTCCAATATAGGAACACTTTGCAGTTCTACAGTTACAGTCTCTACTCCATCTATTTCTTTACATACTTTGTTCGTCCCCTTTACTCTGTTCCCTAATGGTCATTACCCCCATAGAACCAGCACAAATCAGGTACTATTTGGGTGTTTGGGATCATTCTCAGCTCTGCGGTGTGAGTTATGCTGGTACGATTGGATCAGACACAGCAGTGCTGCTGGAGTTCACTCACTGTCCATACTATTAGACACTCCTACCTAGTTGCTCCACCTTGTAGATGTAAAGTCAGAGACCGCATCTCATTTGTTGTTGTACAGATTGTGTTAGTCATCCTCTAATCCTTCCTCAGTGCCCACAGGACACTGGTGGCTGGACATTTTTGGTTGGTGGACTCTTTTAAACACTGTGGTGTTTAAAACCTCCAGCAGCACTGCTTTCTGATCTCCTCATACCATCTCAACACACACTAACGCATGACCACTCCATTAGTGTCGGTGCAGTGCTGAGAATGATCCACCACCCAAATAGGACCTGATCTGTTCTGGTCCTGACCATTAGAGAACAGAATGAAGGGGCTGTAGAGAAACAGATGGACGACAGTCTGTAATTATAGAACTACAAAGTGCTTCTACATGGTAGGAGAAACTGACAAAATGGACAGTGAGGGCAGAAACAAGGATGTGGACCTTATAAGCTTATATATGCGTTGAACTTACCTTTGGCGTTGATACATGAGCGCTCATGATTCTGGTTTTTCTTGGCTCCTCCTACAGATAGACATATAAAATTTAGGGTAAGGACTTCAGATGGGGAGAGGGAGGGTATAAAAAATAACGATAGACAGCCAGAAGATGCGTTTTACACACTGTAATACTTTAGGGGTTTAGACCAACAAATGTTGGCACCAAAGCCAACGCAATAATTTTTAACGTAGCGTTATCTCTCTTAGATTATAAAGAGTAATCGTTCACTGTATAAGTTAGTAAATGTCCAAACGAAGAGATGGTAAACACGGGACAATTATAGACCAGTACCTTCACGTCTGATATCCTTAGCTGTCTGTAACACTCCTCTTTCTCAGCTCTGTTACAAGAAGTCTGTGTGTTTCAGAGTCAATACGGAAGGAATCTGAACAAAGGGGAATTCTGACAGTAAATGCTTTCATTTTCTTTTTCATAGAAGTCTCTACGCTTCTAGTTCACTTCATAACCCTATCAGTTTTTCCGAGCAAGTTACACAATAGCAATTATAACAATCTTTGTAATGATATTTATTCATAATCCTAAATCTAGTTGGCCATACTAATCTTTATTTTTGGTTTTGTAATGATCTTGTTTACATTTCAACGACAAAACTTGTACGACACCTGCTGACAGAAAAAAGTATCGCAGTCTTTAATTGGAGAAAACGTTAGCATTTTATAAATATACAGAAAATAATAATTACTGTATTGAGCAGTACCATACTGTACTAAATGTTTTCATATTGTGTTTAATTGCATGGCTGTTCCTTATATATTACTATTCTTAGTCGATTTCGCAATTAATTCCTGCAGAACCACTTAAGGTACAGACTCCGTTCAAACTGCATTTGAAAGGTCTCGACTGTGAGAGGCATGCTATGATTTTGGAGTCAATCGGATTTGTAGTTTTTAATAAATTTTTTATTAAAATTCACAAATGTCTAATAGGAATGAACGGGGGAATGATCAGTAATGCAGACTTTAACTGACAAAATTCAAATTTTAGCGGATGTCGATTACGTCACTCAGTCTCGGAGACACAGCACACAGTTTTTCATTCAAACTAAATTTGTTTGTGAGCCTGTTGACTTTACACTAGATTTCACCCTGGGTTTACATCTGTGATATGTAATCCAACTGCTATACAGGGGATGGAGATGTCTGTCTCTCTCTCTATATACAGAAAAGATTCGTTCTAATCTCAACAACAATGCAAACTTTACTGTTATAATCACAAATCACCATTTAGTTAATCCATGTTCCATGTTAGTCCATGTCTCCACTAGATGGAGGCATTTCCGAATGTTAGTTTGAGTCTTTGCTATTTTGAAGCTTGTCTCGAATATTCTGTGAGTCGGTTCTCCGTTTATTTTGCTCCAGATAGTTAGAATTTAGATGCTTGCTTGCTGGGTTTGGGGTGCAGTGGGTGACACTTGCTTGCTGTTTGGGGAGTGGTGGGCAGTGCTTGCTGTTTTTGTTGGGTGCTTGCTGGGTTTGGTGGGTGATGCTTGCTGTTTGGGGTGTGGTGGGTGACTCTTGCTGGGTGTGGGGGTGATGTTGTCTTTGGGATATGGTGGGTGATGTTTTCTTGCTGGGTTTGGGGTGCAGTGGGCGGTGCTTGCTTTGTTTGAGGGGTGATGGTCAATGCTTACTTGTTGTGGTGGGTTTTACTTACTTGCTGTTTTGGGGGGGGGGGGCGAATTTTGCTGAGTTTGGTGTGTGGTGGGTGATGCTTGCAGTGTTTTTGGGTGCTTGCTGGGTTTTTTGGTACAAATGAATTTTGGAAATGTTACTGATTTCTGGTTTAAGGTTGCTACTTATTTAATCTATGGCCCACCTGTTACAGATAGTTACCAAGTTTAGCACCTTTTGCCAAGTTTTACTTTCAAGCCATTGTAACAGGTAAGCCTTCATTTATGTACTTATGGTACTTTTGAGTAATGGTTTTAATTATTCCTGATATTGGAGGATATTTCTCTTGGAGTTTACCTGCTGCTGTGTTGCTGCTTTTGTTGTTCTTGTTCCCTTTCTTTGCCCCCCCCCCCATCCCCCCCCCCATATAATATTGTTTTTCTTTGTGAATAAATTATTTGACATGTTTTTGAACATTTTCTTGTTTGACAGTGACCATGATTTATTGTATTCGTAAATGTTACTGACAAATAACTTCTGCCTTCAAGGTTTTGTGTTCTTGTGTAATTTAATGGTTATTAGTTTTTAGAGGTAACTAACTGATTTGTTTGCATTTGTGTGTTGTAGATAAAGGCCCTCACAACTGGGTTGTTCAGTGACCAGGAACTGTGCCACCTTGTCAGTTATTGACTACAGTTTTGTTTAAAATGGTCTGTTATCATATTCATTTTTTTCTGAGTGATGTTTGGCAACTCAACTTTTTCCTGAACATTTTCTTGTTTGTCAAGACATTTTTGCTCACAAACCAAAACTGATTTTGGTTGCCTTTGCAATCATGTTTATATAGGTTCTAAGTGTATATAATGGAAAAAATGTTTTCTTTATGGGTTTTTCTGGTTTTCTTGAATTTCAGGTTCATGGTTTTGTTTAAATATAACTTGTTAACTGATTTATTTGCTTTTTAGATTGGATTGTTACTCAAGTGGTCAGCAAGTGGGAACTGTTCTGGCTGTTCAGGTTTGACTTGTAATTTGATTGTTTTGTGAAAGTGATGTGGCTTGCTTTTGTGAACTTTCTGTTGTAAGGTGAGATTTGTTTTATCATATTGTCTAATTGTTTGTTTTTGTTTGTTTGTTTGTTTTTTGTGTGTTGTAAAGTGCTTCAACCTTTTCCTCAGTTTCTTTTTATTACAACCATTTTCTCACAAGCCAAAACTGATTTCTAGTTGTTTGTAATCATGTTTATCTGTTTTTTAGTAAATTTTCTGAAGATTTCTGATTCTTTCTGCATGTTTAGTTTTGGTTTCATAGTTGTGTATTTGTGTTTAAATGAAATTAACTTTTGTTTGTTTTTTAGATGGATCTCATGGTACTGGATTCTTACTCAGACGGTCAGTGAGCTACAATGGTGCCACCTAGTTTTATTGATGATTTATACCACTGTTCCTGTTTTTGTTTTTAATTGTAATTTCTGGTTTGTGAAAGCGATGCAGTTTGTGAGCTATATTTAGGATTGTGTTTAAAACGTTTTAGCAGGTATTTGTCTTTTGCTAAGGTGTGGGATTTTCATTTTACCATTTGTTTTGGTTTGTGAGAAAGTGGTCCTGCTTATTTTGTTAGAAAGCTTTATGGTTTGCCTTTAGTTTTCTGTATTGTTTAATTTCAGGTTCATGGTTATAGGTGTTTAAATGTAACATCTGTTTCCTTTGTGTTTTAGATGTGAAGCCCCTCACCCCCACTTGGTCTGAGAGGGAATGGTTCTACTTCTGAAGGTCCTTTGTTTTAGTTAATTGTAATTGAATACTTCCTGCCTCCTGAAAGTGATATGATTTAGTTTTGGTTTGTGAGAAACTGGTCCTGTTTTGTATTTGTAAATGTTCATGTGCAATTAAAACATAGAACTTTTTTTTTTTTTTTTTACTGTGATCTAATAGATATCCGGTTTTCGTTTTATGAACTGCTGATATTTGCTAACACATCCGGTGATTGATCTCACTTCCCCTGATTCAATCTTGTGCTGTAATTTGTACAATGCATGTCAAGGTTTGTTCCAGCTTCTGATTAAACAGCTTGAAGCCTTATGGGTTTGAGCTTGATGGTGGAACCTACCACAAACCACCACCTGATACTCATGCTTGTTTTTGAATGATCTCTTACCTTGTCGGTTGTTTAGTTCAAAGGTTCTTGTACTCAAAGTCGTGTGTCAACACCCACCCCGCAATTGTTAAAGTTTGTACCCCATTGAGTGAGACTGGTGTAGTTATTTCTTTAAATACACAAAGTGGTGACTTGTTAGCGCACGTTGCCTTGTTTCTTATACTTATTTATACTCAAGTTCGTTTCTTCGTTTTGAGTTGTGCTCTGATCTCTTATATATACCTTCATTTCTTGGTGGTTACATTTTGAAGCGTCAGTTATTTTCAAATCAAATAAAACTTTTCTACAGGGTACATCAGTGTTAGATGTATCATTAAAAAGTTCGGCAAACATCAACACAGTCCATTACGCATTGGAAAATGCGCCGTCCTAGCCTTCTAAAGGACCTTCTGTAAAAAGTTCATTAAGTACAAAATAAAATGGATAAATAATGCTCAAATACACAAACTAGCATTGGAGTGCTTGGAAAAAGCGGGGAAGTGTATTTATCCTGCTCTGGTCTGCTCTGGAATAATCTCCTGTACTGCGTGATCATATTTGCGTCTTCTGATTGGCTGGGCTTTGGACCACGCTCCTCGAGCTGTGATTGGCTAGAAGCTGTGTCAATCAGGCACATCTCGCATCATTGTGCTCAGCACGACAAACATCCCGTATTCTCAACAGCCAAACCTAGGCGAACGTCAGGTAGGATAATTGGGTTAGAAACACTTTATTTGTAGAATTTTCCTTGTCTTGTTTAATGTATCAACATTTTGAAGAGCATTTGCTGTTAATAAGTGAGAAGTTTTTTGAGAGGTTTTAGAAAGCTGTGTAGTGCCCCGTCTGTATTGCCAATTTTTCCGCTAGCATCACAGGGATTTCAATGTAAGGGTAGCATCAAGCTAACTTTGGAATACAATCACTTTAGCACACTGCATTTAGACAAACATTTAATAAAATGATAGAATATATCTTTCATTTTAATGAATGACTGTAATAACAATTATTACTGTTATTGCTATTATTATTGTGGTTACTCTTGTGATCAGTGTTGGTGCTTTTGTGTTTACTACTATAATTATTGTTATATTATTATTGTTGTTCTTGATGACTAGATCTAGCTTAAACACTGCACTTATTACACTGTACTGTAAACGTGTAGGCCATATTTACTGTTTTTAAAATGTAGAGTGGATACTTTAGAAAACACTCCGCCTTCCAAGTATCTCTCAAAATATAGATGTTATAATGTATATTAGAATAAAGCCTAGCTCCTGTTTGCTGTGCCAGAATGTGTGCCAGGTGAGCCATTCTCTGTTGTTTACTGGGTTTGCTGTGTTCGAGTGTGCCAGTTTAGCCATTCTGTATTGTTTATTAGGTTTGCTGTAACCAACTGTGTGCCACTTTAGCCATTCTCTGTTGTTTATTGGGTTTGCTGTGCCCGAATGTGTGCCAGTTCAGCCATTCTCTGTTGTTTATTGGGTTTGTTGTGTTCGAGTGTGTGCCAGCTTAGCCATTCTCTGTTGTTTATTAGGTTTGCTGTACCCAAATGTGTGCCAGTTTAGCCATTCTCTGTTGTTGATTGGGTTTGTTGTGTCCGAATGTCGTGTATTGTTTATTAGTTTTGCTGTACCCATGTGTGTGCCAGTTTCGCCATTCTGTGTTGTTTATTAAATTTGCTGTACCCATGCGTGTGCCAGTTTAGTCATCCTTTGTTGTTTATTGGGTTTGTTGTGTCCGAATGTCTGCTAGTTTATTGTTTATTAGTTTCGCTGTACTGAAATGTGTGCCAGTTTAGTCATTCTCTGTTGCTTATTGGGTTTGCTGAATCCGTGCCAGTGACTGCCCTTAGCGAAAAGCAGGCTCAGGACGTTGAAATCCAAGCATAACATGTTCTCTGTTTTCTCCTGTAGGCCATTTAGAATTAGCTGTTCCTGTTTGGACAAGTAAGATTTTCATTTTATAAGCAAACATGATGTGAAAGGAGACAGAAAATATATCAGGATGGCCTGAAAGGCTTCATGTTTGAATTTCAGTGAATTTACAATGGAATGCTTCTTTTTTTTGTATGTATGTATGATTTTAGTCTCTTCTTTAGCTCTTCACTGGTCAGCCACTTCATTAAATCCTCTTCTTGTTTCTACACTCATTTACCATATACAATCACTTTGTAGTTCTGCAGACTGTAGTCCATCTGTTTTCCTTCACACTTTGTTCGCCCCCTTTCCCCCTGGGTTTCAGGTGTACTTCATGACGTGTCCAGTCAGTGCACCATGCTGATCTGTTACTATCTTTAATGATTTTCCACTGTGGTTCTGGTTCTAGTACTAAGAGCTACTTGTTATGCTGTATTTATACGTTTCAGTGTTGATCCTGCTGTGGAAATCGACTCTCTCGGGACATTGGTGAGTGATGATCATCAACATGAGAACCACTATGGTGAGTCTGAATATCCATGGAGGTGCACGGGATTTAAATATGAACTTTCACTGTGAATGGCAACAAGATCAGACACACAAAAATAACATTGCACATGCAACTAATATTTACAGAGAGCAAATGAGAAAGGGCTGTAATGCAGCGGATGTGATAGGTTCATTTAGAGTACTTCTGTTAGTTATTTATGATTGAGTTTGATTATTCTGTGATTTGAGATGTGTATAGCCAGTGAGTACAGTGTGTCTTATAAGTATGAGCAGTGTTAGTGTGTGACAGAAACTGTTTATATAAGGATTTTAGTGCTAACCGGAACAGCAGTGTTTACTGAGATCGCGTGTGTGTGCCAGGTTGTGTAGGGCACAGACCTGTTTTGGAAGCCCTCTGTGGTTTATACGAATGTTAGCTTCTGTGTAGTGTCTTACAGAATTGTGGATTTAGAAGGATTTCTTTTTGTAAAGTTATAGCTCATGTCAATTCAAGTCAGATCTATTTATATAGCTCTTTTTACAGTGAAGCATTGTCTCAAAGCAACTTTACAAGTTTAGATTATCTCCTAATAACTACGTCCAATCCCAAGTTGGGCAAGCCTAGGGCGACAATGGCAAGGAAAAACTCCCTAAGTGTTATGAGGAAGAAACCTTGGGAGGACCAAGACTCAAAAAAATTTGTTGTGTCTGGGACGTCATGAACAGTTAACGTTTACACAGCCGACAGATTTAGTCTGAGCTGCTTTTTGAATGGAGGACAGTCAATCAGAACAGCTCATTTACAAATATCAGTCTTAAGAGCTCTGTAACAAAACTAGCTTGTTTAATTCTAAGGGATAAAGACAGATTGGAAGTGTAGAAAGGTATCAAGGCTGGTTTTGGTACCTAAAACCACACAGATGTTGTAAGTGGAGCTCAGAGGGGAAAAACATAAGGAGGAAGAAATTAAGAATGACCTACCTTATAGATGTAGAGTCAGAGACAGTAGCTGATCTGTTGCTGCACAGTTTGTGTTCGTCATCCTCTGGTTCTTGTTCAGTGCTGACAGGATGCTCTCGGCTGGATATTTTTGGTTCTCCGTCCAGCAGTGACTAGATTTATCTACTGTATTATCTGATTGCAGTTATTTAAGCTGACCACAGTCGTATGTTTGATCATAATGTGAGTCGGGTGCGGTTTCATCAGCTGGCCTGAGGCAAATACATGTAAAGAAAAGAAGAAACACTTTAGGCGCTCTCACACCACAGTAACTTTTTCTTTGTTCTTAAAACTGTTGGGAAGATGAACCATTTTTAACAGGTTTGGTACTTAAAGTCCTCATAAGGCTTAACCCTTTGTGTGTGTGTGTGTGTGTGTGTTTGTGTTGTAAGTGTGTAAGTTGTAGGTACGATGGTGTAAACATGGTTCATTTTTTAAATGCTTTCTGATAAGTTACTGTTGAGATTTCTAAACCTGGTCTTTAGTTTAACTCACTTTATGATTAACTCAGGTGTTTTCATGAAGTTTTCTTCATTTTTAAGCTTCTGCTTTGACTTCTTGACCACGTCCTGAATGATTTGTGCATTTCCTGGTTTACATTTCATTTATTTAATGATGCAGTTTCTCCACAGTTTAAGATCGGATCCAGAGCTGGAGCACCAGGGAGACGTCCAGCCACTGATCACACAGCACATCCAGCCAGTCCTGCTTCTGATAATCAGAGCTTCTGCTGTGTGTTAAAGCACTCCAAGTACGAAGTGGTTAGATCGGATCCTGTCGTGTTTGACTACAGCCCTGCGGAAATAAGAGAGAGAACGAGGGAGTCGCCTTTCCTTGAACGGACAGAGAGGCTTAACGTATGGAACGATTAATCTGAACAGCTAACGTAAAGAATTAGAACAGGAATGAGCTCGAGCGTTCAGAGTAGGGTGGATAATAGAGGAAGCAGGCTTTGTTCTTCTGATCCTTACAGATAAACATTAAGAATAAAATATTGTAAAGGTTCTACAAACAGAGTGGATGGAGTTCAGATTAATTCGTTAGTGACTGGATTAATTAAACACTAATGACTCCACCAATCAGCTACTGAGGAAAGACTCTTAGAGACTTATAGACCTTGATTCAAGGCCTAAAGCCACACTTAGAAAAACTGCATGGTACCGGCACCACTGGTCCCGAGAGTCGCTATGAACCTGCTCATTAATCATCCTGAAAACTGTGAGCTGTGAATATTTTATCCAAAGTATCTCCTGGGGTTTGAACCCTCAGAAATTTAATTCAGCAATTTTTTTTTTGTTATTAGTGTAAGTATCTTACCTTTGGTCTTTGATTAAGGCTGGTCTGAGCCGAGTCATAGTTGGACGATCTTTCCCCATTGGCCTTGTTCAGATTTGAACCCAGGTGTCTCTCCCTTCAAACCTGTAACCTAAAGCACCTGACTTAACCTAAAGGTTAAAAGTCTGTCATTTTACACAGAGCAAGTCTGCACACTTATACAATCATCAGCTTGTCTTTTTTGAGGACGTTTTAAAGGTTTATTCACCAAAGGATTTTATACACAGCATTGATCATATTGGTTTAGTTTCATTTTGTTGTTTTCTGGTTATTTCATCGGTGTTTCTTGTTACATTTTTATTTCGCTTAGCTTTGTGGTTGAAGCTGGAGTCAGTTGTATCTCATGGAGCCTGTGGTATGCTGAGGGCTGTTTTTGATGCTGGGATTCCCTTCTCTGGAAGCTGGAAAGCAAAGCATGTTAACTTACCTGTGTGCCACTTACCTTATTGTGATCTTAGGCTCTCTCTCAGCCATTTGGAGACAGAGAGAGATTGCTGCATGAGAGGCTGCTGAGGATTTAACTGGTGGAGATGCAGTTCCACCACCGAAATCCTTCAAAAGCCGTGCTGCTTTTCAGCTGAAAAAGTTAAAAGTGTGCGCATGTTTCTGTCAGCATTGTAGAGGTCCAAACCCAGCTCCTTGTAATGTGGTGTTGGTTACTTTTTGGTTGGTTTAAACAGGCTTCCGGTTTAAGTGATCCAAACCTAAATGTAATGTCACTAAAAATGAAGCAGCACTGCAATGACTCTGATAGTTCAGCACAGTTTGCATGTTACTGGTGAGTTCTGTGTCCTTGTGGTCATGGGTTTGAATCCAGCTGTATTGAATAAGTTTCTGCTCTTTGTTTTTTAAAGTTGAGTTTGAGCTCTGTCTTTGTAAATGAATCAGTTTGAATGATATACCCTCAAAAAAGAAGTTGCAGTTTCGCCACACAGATAGGTCTGCTGGTTAAATAGCATTGTTGTTGTGTTTGCTGTGGTGTTGTGGTTGTAGGTTCAAATCCAGTTAGAGATTGTAGTTCCTTGTACCAGCTTCAGCTTTGTTAGTGAGCCAATTTAAGTGATATACTCACCAAAAAAAGAAGTGTGAAGAGATGTACTGATAGCTCAGTGGACTAAGTGGTAATCTCCATGTGTTGGTGATTGTGAGTTTGAATCCTGATAGAGTTGTTTCATGTTTGCTTTTGCTGGCTTGTAATTGGTTAGTGAGCAAATTTGAATAATATGCCCTCCAAAAAATAGATTATGACATGGAGCAGTGGGCTAAGTGGTGGTCACTGTGTTTGTGATTGTGGGATTGTGCGCCCGTTCCTCCTTTTCCTAGTGTCTTCCAGCTTGTTCTGTCTTTTTTGTTACGTTCTCGGAAGGACTAGGTTCCTTCCTAGAATGTAATGAAAGAAAGAATCTAGACAAAAGAAGAAAACAAGCTTTAAGACACTAGGAAAAGGGGGAACGGGCCCATAGTATAGGGAGTAACATATTTTGACAATACCTATCTACATTAAAATTACAATCCCTGATCCTCCTCCGCTCGCATAACCACCTGCTTTCGCCTTCCGCAGAGCCCCAGTGGAAGAGCTCGGCTTCCCACCCTCCCGCCAGCCAGCCGACTGGCCCACTGAGGCAGCGCCCTTCCAGCCCGTTGGGCCAAACTCCACAACGAACATGCGATACGTGAGTTTTGGAGGGCCAATCTCGGCAGGATTCGAACCTGCTGTCTTGGATTTGCTGATCGAATGTTCAGCCCGCCGAGCCGTCCGTCACCCCCTCCTTTTGGGGTTTTAGGCTTACTCTCGGGCCGCTAACGAACAACACGATGGTAAGAGCGACCAAAAAGTGAAGTATGCTACACCCTCCGTCACAGGATTCAAACCCATAATCAAGAGCTCACCAACGATATTGCTAAACCCACTGAGCTATCAGTGCATCTCCTCCCTCTCCTTTTTCAGTGGTATATCATTTGCATCGGATCACACACACACAGTGGTAAAAGCAACTAAATGGAGAACTAGAACAGCACTTTCCCGGTTGGATTTGAACCCACAATCACAAACACAAGTGGGATAGACCAGACTGTTGCTTAAATCACTGAGCTAAAGATGCTCATGCTAGCATCTGATTTTTATCAGCCTTATCGTGTGTGCGTGTCAGTCACAAACTAGAAGCCTATAAGGATAAATGAGAACAAGCCAACACCACATCAACGAGAACCTTTAAAATTAGATCATTAATCTGAGCGGAGAGGTGCTAAGGCCTTTTAAGGGTTTGGATTGTAGAACTGTCTCTCCGGAAGTTAAAACCTCAGCCGGTTCTCTTACAGGAACCTCTCCATCTCTAAATACCTGAAAGAGAGCTAGATAACAACACAAACTAAGTGGCACACAGGTAAGTTAACATGCCTTACTTTCCAGGTTCCAGAGGAGCAGCTCTCGGCATCAAATCCAGAAAGCAGCAGCTCACATACTTCATGAGGTACAACCAACTCCAGCTTCAAACACAAAGGTAAGAGAAATAAAAATGCAATGATAAAATACAGATAAGGCAATCAGCAACAAGTTGAAACTAAATTACTACAGAAAGTTATTGAAATGGTATCCTGAGCACTTACGTACATAAGCTTTTAAAGCAACCTTAATGTGTTTAGCATTTCTGTCTTACAAGCCGATGATTCCAGAAGAGTGACTTGTTCTGTGTAAACATTAGAGCCTTTACGGTATTTCAGTAAAAAAGGAATGGGGGTAAATCAGGATGCTTTGATTTTGCTCAGGAGGTTCAGCATACAGTTTAACGACTTGTACTTTAAAAGAACTCAATGTCCTGAAGAGGAAAGTTGTCCGTTTTTTGAGCCGTCTCACTGATTAATTACCACCTCATCATTATACTGTCATTCTAGGCTATACATAACTATACGCAGTCACATTCCACACATTATTTATTTGTAATGAAATTTATACCGTAGTTTAACCGATTTTTCTCCATTATGCGCACTGATCATAGGGTAAGCATCTACCCAAACTATATTGTACAGTAGCCTGCCACTTTTTCTATTTTTTTCCTTGGAGAGCGTCGCACTAAATTTCATTGTATAGTATAACGCTTTTATTCAAGTTCTACAACCTCTAACCCAATCACCCTTACCTGCCGCGTTAAGCCTTTTTCAGAGAATTTCCACTGCTGACAGCTGTAGCGAGCAATTAACATCTATTTAAAAGCTGTCGCCGACATCCTGAATTTTAACAGACTGATTTTTAAGATCGCATTCCACGAGCTACGTTTACAAAAGAGTAAGAATCTGAAACAAATCCATGATTAAATCAACAGCTGGTGTTAATTAGAAT
Organism: Ancistrus triradiatus; assembly: GCA_025084515.1. NCBI lineage: Eukaryota > Metazoa > Chordata > Actinopteri > Siluriformes > Loricariidae > Ancistrus > Ancistrus triradiatus. The sequence goes on along the minus strand of JAJAGP010000637.1, from coordinate 252,604 downwards.
ATCATCACCAGCTATTTAATGGCACTCATTAGCCTTAAACATCACGCTGATGGTGAAACAGTTACGTTTCCGGACTGTTGAGCAGAGCAAGAGTTTTAACTCGCCTCACCTCATTAGTAAGATTAGAGTTATTACAAGTTCTTGCTGTTAATGAATTTTACCAAACAACAGCTCAAACATCAGGGTGGCAAATATTTAGTGCAAGTATCTATAGCTCCAATCTCTTTTTATTTGCAGTAGTACTGTGACTACTACAACATCTTTCATACTTAATAAAAGCAGTGTGTATTTAAACTGTGGGCTTTTGATCTTACTCTGAGGACTAATGAACTGGAGCTATAACCGTCTCTGAGCCAGAAGTCACAGAAGAGCTTTTAGATTTATACTGTACTAACACTTAAACCTGATCATTGATCGGCTTTCTCTCTCACAACGGATTCTAATAGAGTAAACCGAACATGTTGGACTGCAGGCTAAAGAAGGAACAGAAAATGAAAAGCTGCATGTATAGTAATCATAAAGCAAGTAAGCCATGATTGTCCAACATTTAACTAAAAACCTAAACCCCAAGTAACAGGTTACGTCAAGAAATACCTTGACAATACAAACAAAAACTACACTCAAGGAGCCCCTGTGAAAGAACCAGCTCTTCTTCCACTGGAAAGATGGAAGTGGTCTGGTTCCACCATTGTTGTGTGGAGGACTTGAACAATATAAAAAAATAAAATCAATCGATGCTTATAACCAACAAAACCTGTTGAGATTAACATGTTAATCCATAATGACAAAACAGGAACCATGTCTAGAGCCAAACGCATCCAGAAATACAGGTTCAGTTTTATTCACTTGAAACTATCCAAGTTTTACAAACTAGTGAACACAGCAAAAGAACACCGAGTGCAAAAGACACCCTATGAAAAACAAGAACGGAGCAAAAACCACAGCAATAAAATTAAGCGGAGAACGTTAAACCACAAATGTTTTTAAAAAAAAGATAGTTCATAGCCCAGCAACCACAGAACCAAAACAAAACCTCTCACACCTTAAATGATTACAAAGCAGAAGGTTGCAAACAAACCAAGATTAGAAACGTAATCTGTTCCAAAGCTTCACTCACAGGTTATGGCAGAAAAGAAGATCATTAAAGGATGAGCTGAGATACCTTTAAACAAAAAAAAAAAAAACAGAAAGCATTGGAACACATCAGGACAACAATATAAATCCCACGTTTATAAATCAAAACAGAAAGGAGAGAATATTTACAAGTCAGGCAAACCTTCACCAGAGCTGGAAAAGCAGTTACATATACACATATACATATATATATACATATATATATATATATATATATATATATATATATATATATATATATATATATATATATATATATATATATATAAAAAGAGAAACCACTCGTACTGATGAGTGAATATGGAGAACAGATGTCTAAAATCACCCCCAGTGTATCAGAAGGCATTTCACAATGAAGCCCTGTGAGCTTTTCTCCCTCTTCCCATTGTTACAGAGACACTTCGTGCAGAACGGAGATAAACCCAGAGCAGATGATCCTGGATCTGTTAATGACTGCAGCTCATTAATAAACACACAGCACAGAATCAAACTCAAATCACTCAAACCTGAACACAAAGTATAAATCCGAACATGGTACAAATTCACAAAAGAAACAAAACCCCACAAAAGCTTTGATTTGTTTAATTAAATGTTAAACCCATAAGCTCATAACATGTTTATAAATGATAGCACATGTTCCAGTTAGAGGAAACGAGTTCAATCAGAAATAACATCAGCAAATGGGAGGAAAAAAATAAGAACCCTGTCATACATTAGATCACATCTTAACTCAGATAAACCAAAACACAAACTAGAAAGCTTTTAATTATTCCATTTTAAACATAAAAACACATTTACAAATCAAATATGTTCAGAAATAAAAAAAAATAAAAAAAAATAAAAAACCTAAAATGAACTGGAAAAATTAAATAACTAGAACCATTAACCAAAAAAAAAAAAAAAAAAAAAAAAAAAAAAAAAAACATCCGCAAAATTAAATATGGTCAATCAACCAACAAAACATTTAAAACCCAATCCTAAAGTTGATTACCTGTTAAATCAGGAAGTCAGGAAAAATCAACTTAAACACTAATAATGAAGCTGAAATGACCCAATAACACAAACATTACATCACATAATGAATTACAGAAGTTGTACTCACAAACCAAAAACACACAACAACAACAACTCAAAAAGTATCATCAAATAACCCAAAATGGCAACCAGAAACACCTCCAGTTTAGCAAAAGTTTAAACAAATCAAATGAGAACACAATAAATCAGAAATGCTGGGGGCACAACAGGAACAGACCCATCTGAGGTAGATAAGGTCAGACATGGATCATCTCCAAATTCTAAAACATCACAGGCAGCAGCAACCAGGAGCCTGAAAGAGAAAAGAAAGAAACCAAACCCAGTTCCATAAGTGTAGATAAAAACCATGGAGAATCTTTAGGATGTGCCGGAGAAGACTTTGCAGTGGTCCAAATTTCCCATCATCCATACAAGATCTTGGGGGAAAATAAATGCAACTCTAGACGGAACAACTTCTGCATTGTCACAACATTTATTTCTGTCCAGAGTTGCATTAATTCTTTCCCCAGGATCTTGTACTGATGATGGGAGATATGGACCACTGCGCAAAGTCTTCTCCAGAACACCCCAATGATTCTCAATGGGGTTCAGGTCTGGACTCTGTGGTGGCCAATCCATGTGTGAAAATGGTGGCTCATGCTCCCTGAACCACTCTTTCACAATCTGACTCTTCTGAAACAGATGAACATCTTTTCCACGACCACAGGACGTGTCTTTCGACATGGTTGTTTAACAAATGAGAAGCTACTCACTGCATCAGTTAGGGTTAAACAGCTGGTTGCCAGCTGAAACATAATCACCCATGCAGTCATTATCCGAGGGAGGCTCTTTTTTAAAAACTACTTGCTTAGTTAAATCCAGGTGGTGACCTTTTTTTTGGCCAGGCAATGTGTGTGTGTGTGTGTGTGTGTGTGTACAATAAGAAATGACATTAATCAGAAACACATTAATAATAAAGCAGAACATATTGAATATTAACTAAGACATAACAGATCAGGGAATTAAAGTGATTTTATCCAGCTCCTAATAAAATAATGAAGTGCTCATACCAGATGTAAACCGCTGAGATATCATGAGCTGTTAGATCACTGATAACGGTTTCTACATCAACCTCATTCTGAAATTAAGCAGAGAAAGAAAAAGGTCAGAAATGTGTAGGCTCATATTCTAAAATCATTACAAAAACACATTTGAACCATTTAACCAAGATTGTATGTAATGTAGTCAGAGTTACAGAAGAAGAGTGAAAATGCAACATTTATTACAGCACATTTGAATTACAATTTGTTAAGTGACTGAATGATGTTTGTTCAGTGGGAAAATATTGAAAAACCTTATAAACAAGTACATAGGTTGTGAAGAAAAAGGCAATTCATTTAAAATACTCATCATGCTAAATACAATGTTTTATTTAACATAACAGAAAACCCACAGTAAAACCAGTGACATACATAAGACCAAAGATCCTTATCCCTCAACTCTAATAAATTAAGAGTTTAAGTTTTACATTTGGCATAAAGTCAAAGACTAAAAGGAACACTTAGCTTTGAATAAAGTTGGCCTATATAGAAGTGTCACTGCTGTTACTGTTACCTTTCTTATGTTGAACACCAGTAACATTATTCATGACAAACACATTTTGTAGAATGGCTGCTACAGAGAATCAAACCACACCACAATCAGTCACTAAAATATATCCACTAAAATATGAAATTAAATCCATTTGTATTCCGTTTCCACAACTGAATAAGAATCAAGTCTAATAGCTTGCTATGAAATCATGAGCTAAAAAAACATTCTGATAACTGAAAAGAGACAGTGAACTTACCAGCTGCTTTTCTTCATAGATCTTCAGGAAATATGTACAATGAAGCAAAAAAAGAAATAAATGGACAAATGCCGTTAGAAGCTTAACAGTAACAAAGCGATTAAATAAAATACTTCATATTAAAGCAAACAACTGTTACAACACCTATAATAAAGAAAAGCCATCACATGATTATCGTGTACCATCACAAACACTGAACACAAACAATGAGGAACATTTCACTAACACGTGCTTCACCAGAAACTCAAACTTAATTCAGTCAAATTACAAGATTAAAAGGTCCTAATCAACCACACGTCATTTCTGAGATATTATACGATATTAACGATTAATCTCAAATGTATCGGTGATATTAAAGTTTTAATGTTATTAAAACAGCTGAAATACCTTTCTTACCTGAACAATGGCGTTCTCCTTCCTAATTAGAGGCAAAGGGTGTGTTGTCGTACTACACCAATTAAAACCTCAGACACATCGCCATCTAGAGGAAGCAAATAAACTGCATTCATCAGACCTTCCCAGTGCTGTTATAGCTTGTACTGATGGATTAAGTCTTATTATTATAATGTCGAAAATATCAGCTTCCTCCATATAACGAGTCTGTTATCTAGAACTGCAGGTAGCTGATTATAAATCCCCCGATTATCCTAATCTCGCTGTGAATGCGTAGCGGGAGACTAATGACAGATTAATGAAAACTTTCTGTCCGTCACGAGCAGCTGTACAGCAGATAATGAGCCGCTCCACTGACTCACTCTCTACACTGCTAACATGGGAGTAATGCGAGTACTGAGCTAGTACCCGAGATCATAGTCCCCTCTAGCTACAGTAACTGTCGTGATCTACAAAGATCTTCAGACTCAGGATTATATTTAATCTCTTATGGGCCCAGGACATGTTTAGGACTGACCCATGATTATATTTAAGTTATTATAGGAACAGGACAGATTTCAGAAAGACTCGGGACTGCATTTAATCTATTATAGGTCCAGGACATGATTAGGACAGACCTATGATTATATTTAATGTATTAGATGTGCAGGACAAGTTTAGGACAGACCCGTGTTTATAGATAGGCTAATCCATTATTGGTGTTTATAGGTAATC
>JAJAGP010000637.1:147500-245000 GCA_025084515.1 Ancistrus triradiatus | reverse complement strand
TGAGAGCTGGGAGTAGATTGCTGTTATAATCCGAGCGAGCGAAACGGGCAGGTTTACTTTAAGGCACTCAAGACAGCTACTCGTAGTTTTTCAGAATTCTTAAAAAGAGCTAGGTGTAATTCTACGCTAATCCTAACAGTAGCTACCTGTGTTATGTTACGTTACGTCTGTAGTGTTATGTTAAAATAATGATAACCATGTGTAGTTTCGCGTTAAAATCATAGTGAGAGCTTCGTGTAGTTTTACGTCAAAAACCTAACAAGAGCTACTTGCAGTTTTATGTTATATAGCTACCTGTAGTTTTACGTTAAAATCATTACGAGTGCTGTGTGCTTATGTTAAAATCCTAATGAGAGCTACGTGTAGTTTTACCTTAAAATGATAACAATAGCTATCTGTAGTTTTATGTCAAAATCGTAAACGCTACCTGTGATATTGCGCTAAAATCATAATGATAGCTAGCCGTAGTTTTATGTTCAAATTATGATAGCTATCTGTAGTTTTATGTTCAAAAAGTAACAATAGCTACCTGTAGTTTTACGTTAAAATTATAATGATAGCTATCTGTAGTTATGTTAAAATAATTAAAAATAGCTACTTGTAGTTTAATGTTAAAATCATAGGCATCTTAGTTTTACATTAAAATTATACTGAGGGCTTTGTTTAGTTTTACGTTAAAAACATAACAATAGCGACCTGTAGTATTATGGTAAAAAACTAGAGCGCACTTCGTGTGGTTTTACATTAACATCCTAACGAGAGCTATATGTAGTTTTACGTTAAAATCATAATTATAGCTCCTGTAGTATTACGTTAAAATCTTAACGAGAGCTATGTGTAGTTTTACATTAAAATCCTAACGAGAGCCATGTGTAGTTTTACGTTAAAATCATAATGATAGCTTCCTGTAGGCTTACGTTAAAATCCTAACGAGCGTTGTGTAGTTTTATGTTAAAACTGTGATAGCTATCGGTAGTATTACCTTACAATCCTAACGAGAGCTACGTGAAGTTTCACGTTAAAAACCTGACAATAGCTACGTGTTGTTTTTCAGAACTCCAGCAGAGAGCTAGGTGTAATTTTACGATAACCCTGACGATACGCACCTCTAGTTCAACATTAAAATCATAACGAGAGCTTTGCGTAGCTTCTGGATAATCCTAATAACAGCTACCTGTAGTTTTTCAATGATCATTATAAGAGCTAGCTGTAGTTTTACATCAAAATCATAATGACAGCTACTTGTAAATTTACGTTACAATCCTAACGAGAGCTACGTGTAGTTTTATGGCAAAGTCATAACGAGCGTTACGTGTAGCTTTACGTTAAAATCGCAGAGAGAGCTACGTGCAGGATTACGTTAAAGTCATAGTAGGAGCTACGTGTGGATTTGCGTTAAAATCCTAACGATAGCTAGATGTAGCTTTACGTTAAACGTGCAATTTCACGATGATCATCATCAAGAACTATGTTTAGTTTTATGTTAAAATCGTAACGAGAGCTAAACGTGCTTTTTTGTCAGCATCTTGGGCGATGTGGTTATAATTCAGGAGGTGAAACTTCGTGATGTACGAATTTGTGCAAGTTTCTGTCTGCCTGGTCCGTTTATGTTTTGTTGACTTTATAAAGGAAAAGACCTGTTAGGAACTGAGATAAAACGTCTGCGCACAGTTTAAGAGAAACTCCGTAGCTCATTAAACTCGGCAGACAGATGATGTCATATTTAAGTCATTTTAGGTGAGACGATTAATAATTAAACATAGTCAGAATAGAATCAGGCCGCGGTTTCGGGGATGAACTCGGAAAATCCTGCTGTGTTTGTTTTTAAAACTACACACAGTACCTAAAAATGACGTCCCAGCAGTGCCAACAGAAATAAATCGAAAACAATCTTACATGATTAAATGTTATTTGTTTTGTGTGCGCGTGTGTGTGTGTGTGTGTGTGTTAGCTGGCCAGCCGAGGCTTGGACATTGTTCTGATCAGTCGATCGCAGGAGAAGCTTTGCAGCGTTGCCAAGGACATAGGTGAGTGCCCCCTCCTACAGTCAGGCGTGGGAATGACAGGGTTCAGTTCGGCCTCTTCTCAGAGCCGGTTAGTGGTTAATCTGAGCCTTTAAAAAGTGTTCTCTGCATCAGGGACTCTCAGAAACCCTTGTTGCTATCTAGCTACATTAATCGTTGTGAACCCGTGTCACAGAATCACGTTTCGCAAGGCAGACCCGTATCATTCAGACGGACTTCAACCAGGGTCACTCCATCTACCCGGCTATTGCGGAGCGACTCGAAGGCCTCGAAATTGGAATTCTGGGTAAGATGATGAGAGCTTCCAGAGCACTGCAGAAACAACCAGTTCCACTCAGTACAGGTTCATTAATGAAGGGGAGATAAACCGACGCCGACCCCTTAACCTCTCTCTCGGTCTCTCTAGTGAATAACGTGGGCATGAACTACGCTGACAAGCTGGTGAATTTTTTAGACGTCCCTGACCCAGAGAAGGTATGAAGTCATGTGACCTGTTCTGCACAGATACTACCAAAGTGTTGGTCATGTGATTACAATGTATTTTGATTCTTTTTGTTTTGTTTTTCCAGAGAATCTCCGAAGTCATCAACTGTAACGTACTGTCCGTTACGCAGGTGCGACCCAACGCGGCTTCAAAGCACGGCCTAAAGTTTGTAGACAGACATCACATACGAATTTAAAGACATGCATGAAAGAGGTTTTTTTTTCTTTTTCAAACCGACAGCCATTCAACAATATAGAGAGAGGTTGTGCACTGATTTTCGGATCATCCCAGTGGATGGGCTGGAGGTCACGACCTGCCACAAAGGTCACTTTAGCTACAACAAAGGGTTAGTCCAAGTCAAAAAAATGAGGTCAATCCAAAACCAGCCATTCTCGTGGCAAACCCATATTACGTACAACACCTTCTGAGAATCAGAACTCCACTCCAAAGTGCAGAGGCCGTGTTCTTTACACCACGCCATCCAATGCCTGACATTATGGAAGCTCCTGAAGAGCAGTTCAGAGGGGGTCAGGGGTGTGCTCTGGTGTTGTAGTCAAAACCAGAATGAGTCAAGACAGAGATCTGGAGTGGCCCAGACCAGATTAAGATTTTTCTTTTTAATCACACAACAATAAAAATAAGAAAATGGATATATATGGACTATAATATTTATAAAAAGTCAAAATAGCTACCTGTAGTTTCAGTTTAAAAATCACAACAGCTACCTGTAGTTTTATGTTAAAAATCACACCAATAGTTATCTGTGGCTTTATGTTAAAAAACGACTGGTAGCTATTGTTATGTTAAAAATCCCAACAATAGCTACCTGTGGTTTGACGTTAAAATCACGATAGCTAGATGTAGTTTTACGTTAAAATCATAGAGACCTATATAAACAAAATGAATCAGCTTGTAATTCACTTTACATTCATCATCATTCATTGTACATGATATTTAGTAATGAATAATATTATGTTATTTTTACAATTATTATTATTATATTATGGTCCAACTATGGCAGTGGAACTTTTGGAAGCAATTGATGGTGACGATTCTGTTGCCCTTCTTCTCTTAACTTAATCAGAATCACCACCAAAGTCAGCTGAATATAAACCATCCATTCGGTGCATTGTTACGCCAAAACATAATAATAGTCATTCCAGATTTTGTGGACATGGTAACAGAGGGCAAAAATACACACTATTCTAAATAAAACGTGCCGATTGGCTGGATACTGAACGAGCAGAGCAGGAACTTGTTTTTACTTAGGCGTGTAGCGTAAAGACCGGTTTGCTCTGTTGATATTCTAGAACGATAGAATTAGCGGACGCACCAGGCTTGACAAAATTTCCGCGTCCACCACAATAAGGTATAACAACAGTGGTGTCTACATACTTTTGGCCATGTTTTCTCTCTGCTTAGCTTCTACAGCCTGTAATACATGCACTTTGGTAGTTCTGATGGTGATGATAATGGTGCTGGTGTTGTTGTCTCTTAGATGAGCAGACTGATTTTGCCACGCATGGTTGAAAGGTACACGCCGAACCACGTCCTGATTCCATCTAGAACGTGTGTGTTTGACAAGCCTTGTTTATGTTAACAGTGTGTGTGTTTATAGAGGTAAAGGCCTTATCATCAACATGTCATCAGAAGCGGGTTCCGAGCCTCAGCCCATGCTCGCAATCTACTCGGCTACAAAGGTGACACAAGCACTGAGGTGCAGAACCGTGCCCATTGTGATCATTACATAACATGCTAATGCTAATGCTCATCTCTCTACAGATCTTTGTGACCTATTTTTCTCGGTGCCTTCATGCCGAATACAGGCCGCGAGGGATCATGGTGCAGGTAAGAAATAATAATAATAAAACAAGACGTCCCATTCTTTATTTTGGCTAATGTAATGGAAACCCATTTCGGGTTGAATCTGTATATAGTAGCGTAACAGTGAACCTCCATGCCGCACGCACCCTGTTTATTATCGGATGCAATCGCATCTTTTCAACACTAGAGGGCTCCCACACGTATTCCCTTACACACACACACACACACACACACACACACACACACACGAAAAGGTTTCTAGTCATTTCATTTAATTACATGGGACTAAAGAGTCTTTTTGTTTACATATTTTATACAAGAAGTGTACCCTATTTCAAATTGTTTTAAGAAACAAAATTATTTAAGATGAAGCTACAATAGGCCATTTTATTTACTGTTTCTAGTCATTTATTTGCAGGGAACTAAAAGGTTTTTGTAAAAAAAAAAAAAAAAAACGTATTCAATATAAAATGTGTATTGTTTTGCATTCTTCAGACATTAAAAAAAGTAAGAAAATGTTTATAGTCATTTCTTTTAATTCTTGCAGACTAAAGATTCTTTTTATTTAAATGTTTTAGTCAAGAAAAGTACGCCATTTTGAATTATGAGTCTTCAGAAATAAAACAAAAAGTTATTTAATACCGTGTACGGGGAAGCTACAATAGAACAATTGGTTGACCAATTTAAAAACCGCTGTTTCTAGTCATTTTATTTTCATGGCGGGGACTAAAGTCTGATTTTTAATTGTTATTCTTCAAAAATAAAGGACTGTCTTAATACATACAACAGAGCATTTTCTTTACAGGTTTAAAACTCTTGTTTCTAGTCATTTTATTTTAATTGCAGGAAACTAAAGGTTCTTTTTTTAAAACTTATTAAAAAAAACCTTATTATTTACACTTTAGAAATGTTAAAAAAAGTATGAAAATGTTTCTAATCATTTCATTTAATTGCAGGGGACTAAAGTCTTTTTTTGTCACATTGTTTGCTGTGGCATTATTTAAATCTCCTAATGTCTTTTAACTCCAGGAGAGTAAAGAGTGTTTTTTTTTTTTATATTTTATACAAAAGTACACTATTTTGAATCGTTATTCTTCAGAAATAAAGGAATGTTGTCACTTAATTATTTAATATTTTAATTTAACAGAAGCTACAACAGAGCATTAACAATTTTTAACTTGTTTGTAGTCATTTCATTTTAAATGCAGGGAACTAAAGGTTTTTGTTTAAAAACATTCAAAATATCTGCATTGTTTTTGCATTATTTACACTTCAGAATAAAAAAGTAAGAATGTTTCTAGCCATTTCTTTTAATTACAGGGGACTAAAGACTGTCTCAATATAATGCTACAGCAATATGTATAAATAAATTCAATAAATCAATATTTTAAGCAAGAGAAGCACACTTTTGAATTGTTATTCTTCAGAAGTAAAGGAATATTTTTTCTAGATTATTTAAGCTATTAAAACTTCTGTTTCTATTTTATTGTAAATACAGGGCACTAAAGGTTTTTGTAAAAACATAACATATTCAAGAAAATGTGCGTGGTTTTGCATTATTCACACTTCAGAATAAAACAACATAAGAAAATCGAATCGAACCGTGAGCAGTGAATCGTTACACCCCTGGTACACAGGTGCTTTAAAGTCTGCTGTTATGGAAATACGTTTGAGATACGTTTCGCATCAATGAACTCGCCCTGGAAGCCAGTGGGTGTGGTAGAGCAGGGACTCACCAAACTGCAGCCGCGGTCCTGGTCCTGTAGCGTCGCTGCTCTGTCTGATCAGCAGGATCACATGGTGAGGGGTTCCACTAGCTGACAAAAGGAACTCTCCAGAGGTAACTCTTGTCCTGTTCTCTCTCCTCTCAGTGCTTGATTCCATTCGTGGTCTCCACCAACATGACCAACAACATTAAGGTGAATTCTCTGGTGAAGAGCGCAGCCTCGTTTGCCAGCGACGCCTTAAACACTGTGGGTTACAGCAGCTACACCAGCGGCTGCATTACACACGCCCTGCAGGTACACTCTCACTCACACACACACACAAATAAAAAAACAGAAGGTCTCACCGTTTAGTTGCACCGTGTCCTGGTGCCGGACTTTGTTGGAACAGATCTGGGGGCTTGTCCGGGATCTGAACTTAATCTCATCATAACCGGATATCTAGTTTTCAGATTATTGAAGTGTTCAGTAAACAGAATACTTCAGTTCCTCAAATCAGACTAAGGCCTAGAACCCGATTAGGAGCTGGACTTTTTTGTGTTTGGGATTTCTCCATTTGGGATGCAACCGCTTACTCCGATTTTAATTACAATGGAGCATCATCTCAAAGCAGCTTTACAATCTTATATTATCTTCTAACATCCAAGCCCGATCACAAATTGAGCCAGCTTAGGGTGACAGTGGCAGGGAAAAACTCCCTGAAGCTAATAAGGAAGAAACCAAAGAAAGACTCAAAATGGGACCCGACCTCTTTGGAACAAATAAAATAAAATAAAAATACATAACTAAAATACAATATAATACATCCACTAATAAATTAAAGGTAATATAATAATGAAAATACAATACAATATGTAGACTAATAAATGACAGGAAACAATTTATATTTATATATATCTATATATAGATATATTATATATTTAATATAACAATCCACCCAATATATATATAATATATATATATATATATATATATGATATATATATATATATATATATATATTTACATTTACATTTTACCGAGCATTTTATGCAGACACCCCTTATCCAGAGCGACTAACAATTGGTACAGTCTTACAATCCAAATCAATTGTGGGTTAAGGGTCTTTGCTCAAGGACCCAACAGTGGCAGGCTTGGCAGAGGTAGGGATGAACCCTGGACCTTCTGGTCCCAGAGTCCAGTACCTTACCCACTAGGCTACCACAGTCCCATATATATATATATATATATTATATATATAGATATATATATATATATATATATATATATATTATATTATACACCCACACACAACACATACATATAACATACATAACATACAACATATACACATACACATACACATACACACACTGTCCTCGACTTACGACGCCAAGATCCGTTCATAGGTGGCGTCATAACCGATTTTTTGCGAGGTGGTAAGTCGGAACAATACGTACATACTGTACGTAAATAACATACTGTAAGCACCTTATTCTATCCTAACACAGTAAGTCATCAAAAACGACGCCGCATAACCGGTATTCCTCCGCCGCGCACACCAAACACGAAGTTCGCGTTTGGCTGTTTCGACGACGCAAAACCACTTAAGGCGAAACAAGGCTTTATACAGTTAAATGGGGAGATGTGTCGTAACCCACAAAAGGTCGTAACTCGAGGGACCGTCGTAAACCCGAGGACTACCTGTATCTATATATATATATATATATATATATATATATATATATATATATATATATATATATATATATATATATATACACACACACATATATATACATACATACATACATACATACATACATACATACATACACACACTAATAATTTTAGAGGTAATATAATAATTAAAATACAATATTTAGAGGTAATGTGATATTGTGACAAGTATAATAAAATAGAGAATATAGAACTACAGCATGAGAGACAAAATAAATGTAAATTATGACGAAACGATCCCAGAACACGGTTGCCAGGTCCTCCTATTATAAAAGACGTTGCTTTTTTGGGCTCATTCCCTTAGACCTGGATGCTTGTTTCTCTCGCGGGACCTGGCAACCCTGGAATTAAACGCAGGGAGGAACCAGGAACGCAGTCTATGCTCGAGGAACTCTAGTCTGCTTCTTTTTCAAAGTAAAAAAGTTGGAAAACTTTCCATGAGGTTTGCTAGTGAGAGCGAGCCGCTCCTTTGTTATTTAATAAACCTTCCCTTTGCTCTGCAGCACATTGGCCTGTCCGTCTTTTTCCCCGCCTGGCTACGCCTGTCTCCGTTCGGCGTACGGCTCACCGAGAACTTCGCGAGGAGCGTAGAGCGGATGGGCGAGGCGCAAACGACACAGGGCTGCAAGAAACAGGAATAACACAACCACAATCACGCCACACAAAGTCGTCTGCAAAAGCCTGCGTACCACAAGTTAACCCCCATCATCAGTAGATTTAGGAAAAATCCTTTGGTTTTATCACCTGCCCACCTGTTTTGAGGTTTTATAGGACATACATTGATTTCCGATGCTCAATCTGTGCCTGTATTATCATATTATTTATTACTGGACTGGGCAATGGGTTCAGCTCCCAGTACAGCCAGGCCTTGACCTCCAATTACCTCGAGTGATTCACTGTATCCAAAGATCGTACCTCAACGTCGACGTAATTAATAGGAATTAAATAGGTGCCACTGCATTTTTAAAACACCAGCCATGAGCACATCTCGTTCAGGTAAAGCTCAATTTGAGATCGAGGATGTTTACTTTGATTTTCAGTTTAACATTCGTCACTGAATTACTTAAAATGCGATTTCCTTAAATTGGTTTAAATATTGTTGCTCTTCAGAAATTAAATGGAAACGATTTCACTCGGTTATTTAATATATGGTGAAGCTACAACAGAGCGGTTTATTTCGAATTTGAAATATATAATCATTATTTTTTATTTCAGGACTGTTTTTTTGTTGTTGAAAATGTATTCAAGAAATTGTGTATGGTTTCGCATTGTGGTGTACAGTTCAGAATTTTAAAAAGTCGTAAGAATACCAAACTGTGAACTCAGGATCGTGAGCAGAGAGCCTCTGTCGTTGTGCGTACGAGACAGAACTCAGTACAAACAGGAAATATTTAACCCTTTTTATTGTGCATTCTGTATAATGATCCATCCTTTTTCTGTACTATTCATAAACCACCTTTTATACCCAAAGCGTCTCATATTAAAGCTCATGAACACAGTCCGTCCCTTACTAACACACGACATCACCCGGTACGCTTTTCCACAGAAGTCTAGACTATCGGCGCTTCTCTTCACAGAACTAGACATTGAACGCTTTTCCACGACTTGGTCCAAAGTATTTGGTCAACACAGAATTTGGCATCGAATGAACACACAGAAATGACCAGAGATGGCCTGAGCTTAAACACGCATCAGTCGAGAAACTCAAATGGCTGAAACGCTACAAAGGGACAGTGATCCAGCCTAAGGAACGCTAACAGCGTAGGTGAGCTCACTGCCATCGCGTGCAGTCATAAAGGCAGCCTGATACAATCACACTTCGTACATTCACAAAAAAAAACGTGGTTCCATGATAAAATTCACAAAATCTACCCAACACCTTCTACACTGTCAATGTTACAATATTTGGTTGGCAAATATTTTAAAATATACACTGTTTTTCCTTTGTTTCCCAAAACTGCTTGTACCGTTTCACTTTACATATTTTTGTACATAAACATAGGATAAAAAAAATAATGGTGAGTGCACAAGTTTGTGCTCCCATGCTATGTGGAAAGAGACCAACACCTACAAAATCCGGAATGTTAATAAAAGGTGGGTGAATCCTTCAGCAAGACGACTCCAACATTTCAAGTGACTGAATTTATCCATAAGGTGTGGGAAATTAGAATGAAAGGTGCAGGTCAGTCCCACAGGAATATGAGCAAGGAATGAGCTTATGTGCACTATGGCCTTCCATACCACAGAGAAAAATGAGACTATGAACATTATGGCCTTCCATAACAAAGGAATGTAAGCCTATAAACCCTTATGGCCTTCCATAACATAGAGGAATATGAGACTATAAACGCTATGGCCTTCCATATCGTAAAGGAATGTAAGCCTACAAACTATATGGCTTGCCATAACAGAGGAAAAAGAGCCTATGAGAATTATGCCTTCCATATCAAAGAACTATGCGCCTATGAACACTATGGCCTTCCATAAAGGAGAAACATGGGCCTAGAAATGCTATGGCCTTCCATAACGTAGAGAAACACGAGCCTGTGAACATGATGGCCTTCCATGATTATAGCATAATATGAAGTTATGAACACCATGGCCTTCTATAATGTAAAGGAACACGGGCCTGAGCATTATGGAATTCCATAACATGGACGAACAGAGCCCATGAACAGTATGGCCTTCCAGAACATAGGGGAACACGAGCCTGCCCACACGATGGCTTTCCATAACGTAAAGGATCACAATCCCAGGGATCAAGACTTTCCATAATGCAGAGGAACATGAGCCTACATGGAAGTCCATAATGTTTATATGCTCATGGTCTTCTACATTATGGAAGGCCATAGTGATCAAAGGCTAATGTTTCTTTACATAATGCGAGCAGATATGTTACGTTTTAGAGAAACTCCCATTATGTACAGAAACACTAGGAACATTATGGCCTACCAGAGGAACAGAAGTAAGGGGCAATTTGGAGCAGCCAATCCATGTACCGCAATGCTTCTGGGAGACAAGGCTCTAGGGGGCACCAACACTACTGCCACCATGTTTCTCCCATGTCCTTCCTCTCTAATGGATTCGACCGGAGCATCACTCTCCTACCATGTAACTGTAACACAAACAGACTGATACACACCTTAAGGTCCCTTTAAATAGAACGCTGAACAAGAATAAATACGTGGCAAAAAGGCAACTACTCGCTACATCAGCACAACGATTAAAGGAAGGGTTCAGTACAAATTCCATCGACTATTTTCCTCTCTACTCTGCTTCTTATGTAACAGCACAGACCTGCCAACGTGTAGCAAACGGATGAGGTGAAGACGTAACACAACCTTAAGTGACCTTAAATCCCAGACGTTTCGGCCTAAAGTTTACTAAACTACTAGGACATGTAGACTTGTGACTGAACCACTCCTTTAGGAAGCTTAAAGCAGGCCCATTTGGAGCTCAGAGCTCGGTGCAGGTGACAGGGGTGAGGCCGTGAATGAGCAGCGTGGGTCCGAGCCCCTGAGTCACAGTGTCCAGCTGCCCCAGGTACCGCTGCGCCTGGCTGGAGTCGGCAGGCGGGTGGGGCAGGTAGAGGAAGCGCACGGCGGCAGACGCGCTGTGCTCCTTCAGGAGCTTGTTGACGCTGAGCAGGAACTCCTCGGACATTGCGGGGGGCGCCGTGCTGCTGCTCCTGCGCCGCAGTCGCGCCAGCGAGTCCCAGGGCACGATCTTAATGGCGGCCCTGATCCTCAGCTTCTCCAGCAGCTCCCTGAAGCGCTCCTCTTTAGCCAGCCAGCCCTGGTCCCCGGACTCGGCCTCGACGCACAGGAAGATGCGCAGGCGGGCGCGGCGCCACCCGGCGGCCATGTTCAGCACGCACGCCATCTGGAGCAGGAACAGGCTGCAGATGTCGGCGTAGCTCTCGTCCCTGGCGGCGCTCAGCAGGTTGGACGGCCACACGTCGATGGTCTTGCTGCGCTCGGCCGCCGCTGCCGCCTTGCCTTTGCTCTCGGGGGGCATCTGGAAGAAGTAGCGGCCCAGGCAGACGTTCTTGCCCATCTTGACGGCGTCCGAAATGATTCCCACGTACTCTTCGGGCTGCAGCCAGCGCGGGCTCTCGGCGTGGCGCACGGGCGGAAAGTGGGCCTGCAGGGACGGGAGGTCGACGCCAAAATTGTCGCCCTCGTCGCCCACGAATCCGGCGCCATCCACCGTGCCTTGACAGAACGTGGGGTCTTGCAGGAGGTAGTCCTCGGGGTAGCTGTTGTCGTAGAAACCCAGGACTAACGTGTTTGGTTTCATTCCACCTGGTAACGAGGCGAGTACAGGTTAGACAGGCGTGCCCAATGTCACAGCACCCCCAAAATCCATAACGTTAATCAAACATCGGCGAATCCATAACCCAAGCCTTCCATAATGTAGAGGAACCCGAGCCTACACCTACTATGGGCTTTCATAACATAGAGCAACATGTGCCTATGAACACTATGGCCTTCCATGAAAGAACATGAGCCTATGAACATTACGGCCTTCCATAACATACATGAACTTATCCACACTGTGACGTTCCAGAACATTCAGAAACATAAGCCTATGAACACCGGCCTTCCACAACATAAATGACTGTAAGCCTATGAGCACTATGGCTTTCCATAACATAATGGAACATGACCCTACAAACACTATGGCCTTCCTTAACATAGTGGAACACCAGCCTACATACACTATGGCTTTCCATAATGTACAGGAACATGAGCCTTAGGAATATATAGCCTACCATACCATAGGATGAGCCTATGAACACTATGGCCTTCCATTACATAAAGCAATATAAGCTTATGAGCACTATGGCATTTCATAACATACTGCGAGCCTGCGAACAATACTACAAACACTATGGCCTTCCATAACAGAACATGAACCTAAACATTATGACCTTCCATGACAGAGGCGAAGGAGGCTCTGAACACTATGGCCAACACCATGAGTCTACATGGAAGGCCATATGCTCATGTTCCTCCATGTTATGGAAGGCCATTGGGTGCACGCTCCGTAATGTTTGTACATACAAATTAATTTCTACGTAGCTCTTTGCGGTGCACCCTGGTGGTGGGTGGTGGAAACACATTCAGTAATGTAACGCCATGAGATTTTCAGGGCGCAGCTAAGCGCTATTTTCCGATCCACGTCTGTTTCGGTCAGCTCCCTGTTTCACAGAGGTACGTGTTATTAACGTTAATGAGAGGGAGGCGTTGGGTCTCACCGAGTCCCGTGATGCGCAGCAGGTGCTGGGTTCCCTGTCTGACTGAAGGGGAGAGGGTCAGATCCACAAAGGCCTTCACGCCCAGTTTGTCCACCAAACTCAGCCAGAAATTGTACTGCTGCTGAACCGGGTCCGACGGCAACACATCTAACCAGAACAGGGGGGACAGGGAGGCAGGGCTGAGCAAAAGTTCTGTCCTACTCACACACCGAACGCAACTTTTTCGTACAAATCATTCGGACGAAAGGAAATAAACTCATGCTCGTCTATAATCACAGCATCTTCCACATCAGATGCGATTTCTCTGGAATCTTGGTCCCCTTTTGAGTCCTCCCTTATAACGTTTAGGGGGATTTTCCTTGCCACTGTCACCCTAGACTTGATCAATTTGGGATTGGCCCTAGATATTAGAAGATAATCTAAAATGAGACGCTAGTCCATTGTAAGAAGTGCTCTAGAAATAAATCTGACTTAACTTGCTGTTGGCAACAACAAAGAACCCAAAGCTTGTTTGCTTATTTATGGATTGATTTCAGTATTTAGCGTCACATTTGTACCAGGACCAAGGTTACCCCATATTAAAAGTGCCCAACGAAATGCAGAGCCTACTTTAGATTTACATAAATAATCGCTGTTATGTTTAGTAAACGACTTTAAATTAATAAAGGCATTCTGCTGAATCTTTTTAATTAATATCTCATATTTTTAAATGAGATTAACCTTAATTAATAACATACATCTTGCCGTTACCGTCTTGTTTACAGACGTTTACCGATAGTGCCAGTCATTCTAAAGCTCAGTAAATACTGCCCTCTAGTGTTTAATATAAAGATCGTCACACATTAAGCACATCGCATTAAGAACGACTTGATTGAGTTTAACACGCTTCAGCTCCTATAACCCTCATTCGGATCCTGTTCCCTTTAAGCCCCTCAAACCTAAACACGTGTCACTCCTGCGCGACTCCTCACACCCCGGCGCTACTCCATTAAGCGTTTCACTCGACATTCAACAGCACCTTCCGCGTGCTTACCCAGGTCGCCGATCTGCACGTGCCCCAGGACGAACAGGCCTCCCTTCTTGAGCTGGTTGACGAAGCTGATGAGCTGGCAGGACGAGCGAGGGTTCGCCACCATCAGCAGCACCTGCGGCCGCCAAAACTTCACGTGGTCCTTCCTTGAGTCCAGCATCAGCAAGTACTTCCGCACCTGAGCCGGGGTTCAGCCACACACTCAAACACCTGGTGGATCGCTCTGTGTGTGTGTGTGTGTTATAGGTACACAAAATGTATCTACTAAAGAGAGACTACACCAAAGTGTCCAAACTTCACAGCCTGTGCCTCCAGTCCGACCAAAGTCATGACACTCAATTAAGAACATGACATGGGGGTGTGGGTTGGAGAGGTGCCCTGCTCTATAAAAAGCAACAGAACACCCGAGATATGTTCCTGTGAACCGAGCTTAAAAATTTTCTTTTTTACTAGTCTTTTTTTTGCAAAGACAGGCTTCATTTTGCCGGTTCATATGTTTTTTTTAAAGTCAATCTTTCTGTAAGGTTGTTCTTTTTATTAAACTTAAACTGACTGTGCGTCTGTGTTAGGTTATTGCCAAAATGGTGGCTTGTTTTAGGAGTCACTGTTTCAGGAAAACATTTTTTTTTTTTTTTTACTTTTATACCTGTTTAACACTGGTTTTCTTTTTGCTCAGATTTTTTTTGCCTGCCTACTTTTTATTTTGGGTTGTTTATTTAAAGCTATAAACCCATCCTATTTGTCTGCTTAAGCTGGAATGTAATTTTTTTATTTGCTCATTGTATTTTTGTCCATTTCTGAAATCAGATTTTTTATTTTTGCCTGATTTATCTTTTGCATGGTCTGTGGGCCATCCATGCTTCTCTTTACCCGTTTTAAACTGTTAGTCTGTTTTTCTTGGTATTGAGACAAATTTACCTTTGTTTGCCTGGTTTTTGCTTTTTGTTTTGTTTTGGGAACTCGTCTTACTTTATGGCTCTTTTTAAAAGTCCATCTTTCTTTCCCACCTCTTCTGTGTAAGACAATCTTTTTTTCCAACCTGTTTTCGGCAAAACAAAATTCTTTTAGGCATTTTTTTTGCCACACAATGTTTGTTTGAGAAGTGAATCATTTGCCTGTTTATTTTCATCTGGAAGCCATTCTTTTCTTTTTCAGCAATTTTTTTTTTGCCTGTTCTTCTGAAGCTTTTCTTTTTTGGAGAAGGCCATCCATCCTGCTCTTTGCCTGCCTTTAAAGCTGCCAGTCTACCTTGAACTGTCTTTAGGGGGAAATTTTCTTAGCCGAACTTTTTGTCTGTTTGTTTATTGCTTGAATTTTCTTCTTCAGATTTCTTTTTGCCTTCTTTTAGCTTGTTTTTTTCAGAGCTGATTTTTTTGGCTGTTCTTTGGAAGCCAACCTTTTCTTTTCGCCTGTTTTAATGATGGAAGGCTGCCTAATTTAGATTTTTGGTTTGTTTTTATTAACATTTCTTGCCTGCTTATTTGAAGGTCGATGCTAATTTCTTAGGTCTTACTTGCTTATTTGAATTTTCTTTTTGTTTTTGTCCATTTCTGAAACCAGATCAGACCTTTTTTGGCCCGAATTGTCTTTTGCATGGTTTTGGGGTCATTTTTGCCTGTTTTCTTCCTCCAGAATTTCTCACTTCATTTGTCATATTTCTCTTTTTAGGGATCCATCACTTTTCCTTTTGACCTATTTTCAGATGCTCATTCTGCCTGTTTTTAAAGAGCCGATCTTTTGTCTTTGTTTTTAAATCCTAGCTTTTTAAGCTTTTCTGTTTTCGCCTGACCTTTTTGGTGTGGATTTCCCCCGCCCACCTCCACCTGTTTTGTTCATACCTGATGAAAGATGAGGGCCTGGCTGATATAGCCCCAGCTGCTGGTGGGAGAGCGGTAGTGCAGGATGAGCAGCAGCAGCAGTAACACCACGATACTCGCCGACGAATACACAGGATTTATCACGAACATCATGACCAGACAGCTGACCAGGCCCAGCAGGCATGTGTGCCACGAGAAGAGCTGGAACGTAGGCCTGACACACACACACACACACACACACACACACACACACACACACACACACACAGACGGTCACTTCCTCAACGAGAGCAGGCGCATGAGTTCAGACACCTGATTCCCAGTCAGCTGATCTGATCAGATAAGATCTGGTGCTATCCTGTTTACCTGAAGTTTGGAGCAGATGCCCATTCCAGTGCCAGGCAGGCCAGGTCCACGGCGGCATAGGACAGCAGGTAGAAGACGGTCACCAGACCCGCGATCACGTTCAACTGCCCTGCGAACAACGTGCACTACCACACACACATAATAAGTACCGCCATACCTTCAACAGAAACAAAGAGCCACACATTCAACACACACCCTTACCTGTACCAGTGCCCAGGTGTAGAGCACGGAGACCCACGGGTTCCCAGATTTAGAGGTGATGGCAGCCGGGGCCAGGGGTAATCCTAGAGAAAACACACACACACAAACACACACACACAGCTTATAACCCAGCAGTGACCCCCCCCCACACACACACACAGAAACCCTAATCATGAACCCAGACTGACCAAACAGCTTGTCGATGGCGAGGGCGTGAAGAATGCGCGAGGCCCCGATCAGGGAGCACATGGCCGCCGACAGGGAGGCGCAGTAAACGCCGACGATCACAAACGGAGACCAGATGTTTATGTGCTGGAACACGCCATAGTCGTTAATCAGCAGCAGCCTGGAGAAAGTAAAGAGTTCCAACATGGAGAACCAGGCACCTTCTTATCTTTAGACAGTGGCACCTCGGTTCGAGTACAGAGCTGATTTTTCCCATAAGGAATAACAAACTGAACGGATTGGTTCCAGACCCCCAGAAAATCCCCCCTGTAGTAGGCATTCTACGCTTTAATTATTAATGTAGTTATGTTATCCAAAACCATGAACACAAAGGGCTGAAAAATGTCACAGAATTTAGTGAGGAATGGATTGAAACGAAGTGAAATTAAAAAGCCGAGAGGATTCAGTTCCTGTTTTCCTTTCGGCTGGCTGTTCTTAATAACCTTTTTAGGACCCATGGACATTTATTTGCACTGGAAATACGTTGGTGCAGATGTCACAATAAAGAGACACACAAACACAGCGCAGATCTGCACTGAGTAAAGGCTACTGTGAATCTGAATCACTGTGAACTGAATCATGAGTCATGAAGTTGCACGGCTCGAGAACCAAATTTCGACAAGTTCTGATGTCGAGAACCGAAGTACCACTGTACACACACAGGTTCCTTAAAGTTTGTGGACATTTTAGTATTTTCTATATTTCTGCATAAAAATGACCAAAGGTTCACATACTTTTGCCACTCACTAATATGTAATATTGGATTATTTTCCTCAATAAACAAATGTCCAACTATCATATTTTTGTCTCATTTTTTTAACTGGGTTCTCGTTATCTACGTTTAGGACGTGTGTGGAAACCTGATGATGTTTTAGGTCATATTTATGCAGAAATACAGAAAATTCTAAAGAGATCACAAACTTAAGCACCACTGTATGAATGTGTTACTGTATTATTGCCAAAACCTGTCACACGTAGAGCTGACGAGGAAGAAGAGCAGCACGTAGACGATGAAGGTGTACAGCACGGCCATGATGGTGCCTTTGGGAATGGCTTCGCTGGGGTTCTTCAGCTCACCTGGTAAACACACAATACATAAAAAAAGAGACCATAAACGTCACTATATAGCACAATAAGCATTTACAGCCTGCTATAAAAGCGCATCGTCCGGATTACAGCCCGGAATGAGAGACCGAGAACACAGGGCGCCCACAGGATCGGCAGTACCTGACATGTTGGCTCCTGCCATGATGCCGGTGCAGCTGGTGAACATCACGGCGAAGACGGTGGAGAACGACATCATCCGGTTTGTGCTGTAGTCCCGAGAATAACCCGCTACACACAGACAGGAAACAAACACAGAGCGGCTGAGCATTAACTGCTTAAGTTTAATGCTCCTCACACAGGTGACCTGTTCATGCGTGTGGCTGTGTTTGT
Source organism: Ancistrus triradiatus (assembly GCA_025084515.1). Lineage (NCBI taxonomy): Eukaryota > Metazoa > Chordata > Actinopteri > Siluriformes > Loricariidae > Ancistrus > Ancistrus triradiatus. The sequence continues at coordinate 226,889 of JAJAGP010000637.1, read as the reverse complement.
GACGCGGTCAGCGTCCGGTCACCAGTCGACCGATTGGTGCATCTCTAGTATATAGCAGACTCTTGGGTTCACGTTAAATTCAACTTGCAATGGATTTGTCGGAAGGTAAATGGCAATCGGAGACTACCTGGACATCCATGTGATACACAATTTCCGCTTAAGTTTCTTCCTAAAGCCAAAGTTCCCAACCTGGAGTCCCCAAAACGCCACAGGGGTGCCTGAGGCTTTGCTCTGAGGTGCTCAGAGTTTGTCAAAATACACTTTCCCCATGTTAAATAAAAACATCAGCTGGAAAACACCTGTATAGAAAATTCCTTCAAAATATATGGTTTCATTTTTAGCTAAATGTTGAGCAATTGGAAAGAACATGAGCCGAAAAAGGGGGAAAAGCTATAATTTATTCATTTTTGGCTGTAAAGATTTGCAAAGAATCACTGTATTATTCTTTGGTCTTAATGTCTGTGGGGGCAACTTCAGTTGATTTTTTGTTCCGCCAAGAAAAAGGCTGGGGAACCCCTGTTCAGCAGCACCACCTGTTAGGCTGGCCATAATGTCTTTAGATAGAAATTAAAAACTGAACCTAGTCCACTGAGGCACATCAGTTCCGAATTCAGAATTAGGTCTAACTACATAAGAAGGCTACAAAAATTTAAACATTGAAATTTGGTGAGGAAAAAGAGCAGCTCACTACTAAAAACAAAAAGAGAGTGACAAAAGGAAGGTCTTATTTTGAATAATTTACAAGGAACCCAGTATCTGATTCCGGACTCCCAGTTTTCCGGGCATGACTCACGTCCCAGGTTGTGGTAGAGCGTGCTGCCGTTGAAGCCCGTGTAGCTGGCGTTCTGCGTGACCGAGCGGTTCGGCCCGATGCTGAAGCTGAACTGCTGTGGCCCGACCGCTAGGGGGCTGATGATGATGGAGAGCACGGCCAAGGTCACCACCAGCAGGGTGACGAAGGAGGCCTTGGCGTAGATGTGAGCGCCGACCAGACACACCACCAGGCAGAGGAGCAGCAGCACTGACGAGTAGAGCACCGAGAACCAGTAGCCCTCAGGCAGCACTCGGATTCCCGACGCCACCCCCGCAGCTGTGGGAGCAGTCACAAGAAAGTCACAAGGGCTGAGGTAAGCAAACCAGACACAATCTGATCTTTTATCGTCTATTAATAAAACACTGTTAGAAACCACAGCATGTTCCTCTTCCTCCAAACCTGGATGAGCTCCATGAGCTGCTCCTAAATGCAGGGAAGCTCTAACCAGACAAAATTTGGCTGCCTGACTCGCCAGGATGAAAGTCATTACCAGTCATTACCACATGGCTAGTTTAGAGTATGATGCCCAGTCCATTGTATCTAGTGCCAGCCAAGCTCTTCTTTTGCAAGAGAAGTGACAAGTTTGGCAATTATCGTGTTTTAAAAACACAAACAGGAGGAAGTCGAGCGGAAACAGACTACACGAGCGAGAGACTTCCTCTAATTAGGTTGACGCGTGCATCGCGGCTTCTAACAAACGTTGTAGTTTCAGCACTCTGGCTGCAAACTCTAGTTTAAAAAAATGCATCTTGGTTAAAGTTGGCATGTTATCGTTTAAGGGAAGTCAAAATGATTTCTGTAGGGCTTTTTTTCTTTTATATCCAAACATTGTCTCAAAGCAGCGAGACCAAATTGTAAATTCTAAGCACGTGGAGACGTGCTTAGAATTTTTTCTTAAATGTTTTAAGAAAAAAAAAACCTTCATAGGACCCAATGGACCTGACTGGGTGGCTTAGATGTTATATGTAAGACTTAAACCTCGTTACCTCATTGATAAGATTATAGCAATAGTTTAAATACACAGAAGCGAAATAAAACAAAAGCGAGAAAGCATTTAAAAAAAGATAAATAAACTATAGACTATAATACATCAAAGGGAATACAATATCATAAAGAGTATAACAAAATGGAGACTATAAAACAATAGTATACACAATATATACTGAATATAACAACGTATAAAACAAGTGTATCGGCATTATTTAGTCCGGTACTTCACATCTGCTTTGGTCTCACCTGGATCTTGCCCAAAAACGTTCAGTATGCCCTCCACCAGACCGAGCACGTACACCCCGCAGGAGCACACCTTCGCCAGGAAGAACATGAGGCCGATGCTGCCCCCGAACTCCGGACCCAGAGACCGACTGATCATGTCTGAGATCGGCAGGTTAAGGACAGGGACTCTGAGAAGTCGATGCTTACAGAAAAAGTCAAAAGTCAGCGCAGGATACAGTAAGCCCCGCCTCCCTCAACCGCCCCGTTGGTGGAGATGGCGCAGATGGACAGGACCGTCAAGGAGATGATGAAATAGGCCACACACAGCATGAGCAGGCCCTGCAGGAGCCCAGCGTGACCGACCACAAAACCTGGAAAACATCAGACAGGAATCAGATTGGTGCCGGCTCACTGCAGCCCATTAGCCAAATGCAGGCGCTCTGGGTAACGCTAGCATCGCATCTCCATTGGGCAAGCAAATTAACCTTTGTGAAATATCAATTTAAGATGATCTAAAACTAAAATTAAATTAGAGATGACGTTAAAGTCAAAGCAACAAGCCCTTTAAAGTGATCATGTTTATAATCTCAAAGCAACATCCTAATGTAAAAAAGCCAAAGTTGTCATGTTATAAGGCACAATGCAGTAACAAAGCAAGTGTAACAATGCATTGTAAAGAGATCATCAGGTGTGCCGTGGAACATTATCCAGTTTCACCTGTTATACGCTGAGCGAGCGGCGTGTGGTGACAGGCAGAACAATTACATTCTCTTCCACTAGAGGGCAGTAAGAGGTCAGCTTTGTGCTCAACTAAACAGGTCCTGGTTTCACACTGACTAGCTAAATTGAGGCTAGATTTTTGTTACATTTCAATAAATATACCTTTTGTGACATTTTTCTTTGATGGTGTGCCTTTCTTCGAATGTGAAATGTGCGCCGTGGCTCAAAAAAATTGGGAAACGCTGGTCTGATCGGATTATACGTTCTCGACTTTGCCACCGTCTAATGCAATTCCAGTTTTGAACACTAGATGGTGCAGCCGTACTCAGACACATATCACGTTCTCAGGGAGAATCCTAAATTCTTTTCATTGCAGGTGAAAAGGTGGGGGAAAAATAAAAATTGAATCGGTATTCTTCAGAAATGAAAAGGAATGTTTTCCCCTGGTTATTTAATACCATATGTGGTGAAGCTATAGGAAGACACGTTAAGATAATGCCTTTATTGGCACTGTCCAGTTATACAATAAAGTTAGGATTGCTGCTCTAGCACAGTGCAAGTTTATAAGAATTAAAAAGAAATATTGAATCTAAGAAACATTGCACTGATAGAATGGGGCATTTTGTTTACAATTTTAAGCCTTGTTATTGTTAAAAAACGTATACAAGAGAATGTGCATGGTTCTCATTGTTTAAACTACAGACATAAATGTCTTGTCAAATGTAAAGTGGTGAGAAAATCGAACCGTGACCTCAGTATCATGAATCGAATCATTACACCCCTAGCTGCACTCCATCCACTTACACAGGGCTAAATACACTCGGTCGCGGGCGAGATCATCGAACAAAACGATACTAGCTCGTAACCCTCGTACCCGCTCACCTGTGCGGAGGAAGAGGATGATGCTGAACATGGACAGGATGGTGGGCACCATCACCCCGAAGAAGGTGTTGAGCCTGCGGGGGCTGTGTTTGGAGGCATCGTCGCCAGCCGTGGAGCCCTTCCTGGAGTCGGTGCTCTCCCCCAACACTCTGTACGCTCCGTGGGACAGGAGAGCGCTGCGTTCCCCCGCCATCACCTTGAAAACAGGAACTTTAACACTTCCCCTTTCTGCGCCGAGGCATGATAAACTGCCGGCGGAGGCGCTCAAAGCGCGAACCATAAATTTAAATAAACCGAGCTCAGAATGTAGATCCTCAAGCTGGTGTGTCTGGCCATCGGACTCGGACACCCTTATCCATAGCGACTTACAATTGATACAATCTTACAATCCAAGCAATTGTGGGTTAAGGGCCTTGCTCAAGGACCCAACAGTGGCAGCTTGGCAGAGGTGGGATTTGAACCCTGGACCTTCTGGTCCATAGTCCAGTATCTTAACCGCTAGGCTAACACAGTCTCCATGCTGTGGGTATTATGACGTTATATAGGCAGTGGACAAAAGCCATGCCGATCAGAAACATCAAAACATGGCAGGACCCAGAACTAAGCCCTGTGGCACATCTTGGGAAACTTGATTATAGAAATCAGAATTTATTAATTTAATTTATTAATTGTAAATGTAATATTGTAAGATGTACTAGAAATACTACACAATTTCCAAAGTACTACCAAACAAAACCAGGGTCCTGAGCAACGGGATACCATATTTCAACCTAGTTTGCTGCCACCTGTTAAGGATGGTGGTGGATTAACCATAGCTCTATGAATCATTAAGGGAGTTTATAAATATCTCAGCCAATTACATGAATGATTAGATGAATGATTCAACGGAAGGAAATAAAGTTAGGCACCACTTTGCACCTGCTTATCTCAAATCAGGCTCACAAAGGTGCTCCCTTGATAGGACACAGGTAAGCCAGCACCGTTGGAAGCACCTGGTCAAACCTTTAATCATGCAGGACATTTTAATAAATTCGTTGCGAATGTAAACACCGGCCCTTATTACCTCCTTTATACTCACATATTGTTAATGCTGCGTTAATTTACCCCTATTATGAGGTAGTAAATTGACTGTGTCCGGCATGACCAGGAATCACATGCAGCGAGTTATGACTTATAACTGATGCAATAAACCGACAGCTGATGAACCATTCCGCGTGTGGTAACGTGAAAACAAACAAGAACGAACCCGTCAACGAGCTGCTACGAGGATTTTGAAAACCAGCTACCAAAGTTACATCCGCAACTTCCGCTTGCCTAAATGAGCAAACCGAGAAGTCAAAGCATCACACCACTCTATTTACCTAACCCCCATTGCAGAACGCACACGAAATTCAAGGTACATTGAAGGTAGCTCTACATTTCAAAAGTTAACGTTTTCTGTAATGGTTGAACTTTCCACCCTTCAAATCCCCCTCCCACAGCGCTGGGAATAAAACAGCGAAGACAAACTCATAAAAACGACACTACAACTTACCTTAAACTTGTCCAAAAACAGTCCAATTAATTTAGAGTTGATAAACGCGTCCTTTCCTCCGCAGCATCCCGTTTGTACATCCCGTGCTGTAACCGCCTGTAAATATCGTCCGAACGATCTCCTGCCTGTTAAACGTCACTACTCTGAACTGGTCCGAAATAGCACCGTGCTCACTATTCCCTACACCCTACAAAGTGCGCACTGACTTACTGCACACGACATAACTAGTGCGCTTTACAGAAAGCAGGTTGTGGTTTGAGACGCCGCCGATAGAGGCTTCTAAACACGTACAGCTTCGCACTAATTTGACATACTACTTAGTACGTTAGTATGCCGCTTATATAACGCAGGATAGGATACTACAATGCTAGTTAGTATGCTAGCATCCGTTTGGGGTGAGCTGGCCCAGGCACATGACCGGGCACGTGACTCACAGGGGCAAGAGAGTTTATCTTTGTTTAACATTTAGCCTGAGTTCGTAATGCGGTCATCATTTAAGTTGTGTTAATTGCTAAGCAAATTAATTCGATATTAATCAATGTTCAGGCATAAATATATTCGATTTAGAGCGCATATGTGTAATGTTATTTCAATGGGAGGATAAAAAAAAATTATACTTTACATAATAACTGTAAAAACAGCAATTATTGTAGTATATTGTTATTAATATTATATAATTATTTACATAGTGTATTGTCATCCACGCAAAAAAACGTTAATAATAATAATAAACATATAATTTATTTATATAATAAATACATAAACTACAAATAAGAATAACCAATCGTTTATTTATAATGCATATGATTATTATTATTTTTATTATTATTATTATTATTATTATTATGCTTCATAATTATGCTCTATTCAATTAACATATATATATATATATATATATATATATATATATATATTTAAAATATTAATATTATTACTTTTTTGCTATTATTATAGTATAAGTAATATTATATATTATATAGTTATAAAGTGTGGTGTCATCCATCCATTTATATAATAAATATATAAATGATAAATAAGAAAGTTATCATTTATTGTTCTTATTATTATATTAATTTATCATTATTACAATTATTCTTCTTATTATATTAATATATTATTATTAAAAAATGTAAAATGAATAATACAATTACTTTTATTTCATTGTATTATTATATTCTTTTTGGTTCTTTTATAATATATATATAAAAGAACCAAATTATACAGAGCAAAAATTATATATATATATATATATATATATATAAATAGTAACAGTATTATTTTATTGCCTTTGTTATTATTATTATTATTATTATTATATGTACTGCATTCTCACCCATGGCAGAAAACATAAATAATAACAAATAATAAGAATATATAATAATATAAATATATAATTTATGTAACTAATAAAAACTATATAAATTATATAATTATCAATTATTTCTATGTTCTCATCCATGGTATACTACTATTATATAATAATAATAATAATAATAATTATTATTATTATTATTATTATTATTATGTACTGCTTCATTTTCCCGGTTATTGATTATTTCTTGGTAACAGCATGCCTTGTCAAACCCTCCACACACCTTCCTTAGGCTGCATTCACACTGGAAGTCGAAGTGACCCAGATTGAATTTTTCGCCCTCATACGTACCAGGCTGGTTCCTCTCAGTGCAGTGTGAACCCTCTCTCGGACGTGGTACTGTGACCTCGCGGCGTCATGTGACCTCGGTCTCAACCAGCTACTGGCTGAGCGTCCCCACAAAAAGCTCAAACTCTTCTTCGTTCACCTAGTTCATTACGTGTGAATTCGTCCCTACAAATTACAGTACTGTGAAGAGCTTTTAGGTTTCTTTAGTTCGCTGCTGTATGACCCAGTTTGCTTGGTTATTTCTCCACACATCTTGAGACGATTGTTGGACACAGAATCAAATAGAAATAAATGGGAACAACCTACCAAAAAATCTGCATTTGGTTCCAATTTTACCTGCAGTCTGAACGCAGACAAGAAACCAATTCAAACCTCGACACACAATGTCTGCAGACATAAATATGACGATGATGAACAGGCACCTGCTCTGTAAGATGTGACCAGCCTGTACAGAAAACCTCCTGCAGGTGAGCCGTTGCACACGGGTGTAAAAATACACTTTCAGTTCCTTTAATGCGCCGCAGCTTCGTCCTGTGCTAAAAGGCATTATTGCTATTATATATATTATTCAAATTATATAAAACGAACAATAAAAGTACTTTTAAGTCATTTTTACTTTTTATGTTTACTTTTACATTATTGTTATTGGTGCTTTTATTATTATTGTTATTATTATTATCATTATTATAAATAAAAATATTTTAAAAATGAGTAATACAATTTTTTATTATTAAAATCTAAAATAAATAATACAACTACTTTTAAGTATTATATTATTCTTATTGGTGCTTTTATTATTATTATTATTATTAAAAATATATAAAAAGAGTAATACAATTTTTTATTATTAAAATCTAAAATAAATAATGAAGTGAAAGAAAGAAAGAAAAATGACAGTTAATTATTACATTATTCTTATTGGTGCTTTATGTATTATACTATTATAATTACAAAATACATAAAAACAAGTAATACAATACTTTAAGTATTTTTTCATAGCATTATTTTTATTGCCTTATTATTATTATTATTATTATTATTATTATTATTATTATTATTGTGTAATAGTACTGCATTCTCATCCATGTCAGAAAACCTAATAAGAAATAATAAGCATATATAACAATATAAATATATAATTTATTTAGATAACTAATAAGTATGTAAATGATATAATAATTCTATCGTTTATTTATATTTATCTATTCAATTATTGTTGTTATTATTATTATTATTATTATTATTATTATTATTATTATATTTATGTATGTAATGCATTCTCCTCCATGTCAGAAAATAATAGAAATAATTACTAAATAAAAAGAAATATAGTAAATAATAAGAAATAATAATCAATAATAATAATTATTATTAGCATTATTATTATTATTGTTATTATTATAACCGCACAACACAGGAAACCTCACGCAGGTGAGACAGTGCAGAGGTGTAAAAAATACACTTTCACTTCTTTAAATTCTATGGTAAAAAGCCGTCGGTGAGATTTTAATGTTATGAGCATTTCACATTCTGCACATCAAGCCAACACAGAATACAAAACCCAATAAAGCTACAATCAGTACAATGTTATATATACACACACATACACACACCCTTTATACCAACTGGGGCCAAAAAGTGTAGCACGAGTCACATGCATGCAGTAACGTATAGGAATGTAGTGTAACCACTGCACTGAGCTCTCCTAGCCGGTTTTAGTCCTCTGACACTGTAGTATTTCTTCACAGTCTATAACTAAAGCTACTTATGCAGTCATTAAAGGTGCAGTCAGTGCTTTTTGGCAGGTGTTTTAAAACCCGGCTCCTCCCCCCTGTTGTAAGGCCTCTTCAATTCATACCCTTGTCAGCTTTGCAACCTTTGACATATCGAGTATAAATCACAGAGTTCCATTTTAGGCAACTGACCTTTTTCGTCACATGAGCCACACCTGGGCTGTGTAAACGGACTAAAGCACCAAATCGGACATTTCCAGTTCAGGTTTGAGCCACTTTTATAGGTGGCATTGCAATGCGAGTCATATCGTCCGTTATAAACTCACACAAAGGAGAATCACATCACAACCCCTCCATGTTTGAGGGAAGTTTAAAGAAATAGCCGAGCACAGCCACAGGAAAACATAAAAAAAAAACGAATAACGTTCCCTTTGTAAGTGCCTGTTACTTTTAAAAAGTCAGATTTGTGCCACTTTACCTGCTGTGTAAAGGTAGCCTAGACACGCCTCCTCGTCGAAACTGGTTTAGATCCAAACCAATCAGGTCCACGTTATGTTTCTGAACGTTGAGCTACTATACACGGACTGCGTTTAAAGTACTCAGCAGTACTGCTAGGGGCAATCGAGCTCGAGTGGAGAACCAGCCAACCTGAAGCCTTGGTGCTCCAGTCTGAGGGAGGACCTGTGGGTGACGGATCACCTCCCTGTCACTACAGCACAGAGGAAAAGAGGATACAACGAGGACAGTTCGTCCCATCTTGAGATCATTTTAGACCATGTCATTTCAACCTGCCTTAAAATCACTGACTGCACCTTTAACTACTCTGTGAGTTCGGAAAGCCGTGACTCACACCCCCGATCCTTCAGGTTCCCTAAGATGGTGTGACTACTGAGAGACCGGGGAAGAACCAACAGGTCTAGGATCAAAGAGCATGAGCTAAAGGTTTCTGCCTTGCCAAAGGCTCCCGAGTTACGTGGGGGCCGGGCTCATCACGTGGAGGTTTGCCTTAAACGAGCCCGAGCAATCCCTTCTGCCCTCCTCAAGCTCCTAGACCAGATCCAGCGACTGCGAGCTGAGATGCCAGCTGTAGGAGCCCGTGTTCGGGAGGAGAGAAAGGCCGGGGTGAGCGGTAGGAGCGGCGGAGGCGGTGGCGGCGGCGGCGTTGGGCGAATGCTTGAGGCGGTGTTTCTTGAGCTGGCCGAGCTCGCGGAAGCAGCAGCCGCACTGCGCGCAGCGGTAGGGCCGCTCGCCCGTGTGGATGCGCTGGTGCTTGTGCAGGCTGTCCAGGTGCCGGAAGCGCTTCTCGCAGTAGCGGCAGGGGTAGGGCCGCTCGCCCGTGTGGATGCGCTGGTGTGTCTTGAGGCAGTAGAAGCGCCGGAAGCCACGGCCGCACACGTTGCACCGGTGCACCTTATCGGTCGCCTCTACGGGCGGCATCAGGCCCGCCGGAGCCTCCAGGATGTCGCCAGAGGCCGCGGGAGGGGAGATGATCTGGGCCGAAGGGGCGTTCAGCGACGACGAGGACGAGGAAGGCGGCCCGGGGGGATCTATGGGCTGTACTTCGACCTCGTCCTCGACCTTCACGCCGCTCTGCTTGATCTCCTCGCCGGGGTCCATCACCTGAATTAGACTCAGCTCGCTGATGTTTCCCGCCGGGTTGCCCATCTCAAACTCAAACCTGCCCAGGCTGCAGGGGTCATCGGCGCCCTTCGCGGACGACCCCGCCACCTCTTGATCCTCCTGATGCGCTCTCCCGAACTCCTGCATGGCACTCGCAGAGGCCTTGTAGTCTATGGAACAAAGGGAACACGGAAGACAGCCAATTATCGTCTCGCCATATCCGATAATGTCACAATCCAAATTGTCACGTTTTGGAAGAAGAACCTCCTGGGATTGCGTCTAACATCGCAACGTTATCCTCATTCACCTCGTACTATTGAGGCACACAGCGAAGTCCCTCAGCACTGACCTCACACATCAGAACACTGTAATTATTAGTTTTATTCTTATTAATCCCCAATTTGGCTTCCAATTTTCTTGGCATCTCCCGCTGTCTGAATGACCGCACCAAAAATGGAGAAGGGCCACAAAACAGCCGTTCATGCACCACAAAAGCGCCTCCGCTTAGGTTGCACCATTTACCCTCGACATTTTTATTTTTACCCTTTACAGAAAAGTCGATCTTATATACCAGGGTGCACGGGTGGCTAAGTGGCAATTCTCTAGACCATCCCTAGCCTGTGGTGCTTTCCGGCTGTGCTCTGACCCTGATAAAGCAGGGTTAAAACGTGGAGTGAGAAAATGAGATAAGGTAACTCTGCTGTAATTGATATACTGGTCCTGTAGCGCACCCTGTCTATTCAAGGATGTAACTGCATACATGCAAAGTTGCCTACATGGTAGACAAGCCAGCTATGAAGTGTAAGCACTTAAGGTAACATCAACAAGACTGGAAAACTTAACCTTCTGGTCAACAGTAAAGCACTTTAACTTCTGCGCCACAGTGAATCATAAACATGGGGAAACACCAGAGTGACTCAAAAGAACCGATTCCTTTCTGAATCACAAGTCTGCTCGTTGATTACTCACCTTTATCGATCAGGGATTCATCCGTGATATAAAACGGATCCTCCGCTGCTGCTGCTTCCTGGCTTCTCTGGATCATTGAATCCGGTTCCACTGGAGCTCTGCAGGTCTGGTTGGAGGCGTTTAAGAACGAGGCCGAGGATGAGCGCAGTCTCCTGCGGTTGATCAGGGTCCGGGGCCAGTCGGTCTGCACCGTGGGTAAACACAGACCCACACTGGGTAAGGCTTTGGCGTTTCTGCCCGAGCCTCTGATCGATCTAGGCTGGGACTCGCGCTGGTCCGAGGCTGACTCGGCCGTGAGCTGCAACGGAGATTCGTCCGCGGACCGGTTTCGGTTCAGCAGCAGGCACTGCTTGATGTTCTTCTCGGCGGCGGACATGTAGAACCGCACCGCCTTCAGTTCGCTCTCGGTCACCTCCAGTCTGTCCCGCAGGCTGCGGTTCTCCCTGCGGGACTCAGCGGCGGCGTCCCGCGCCTCGGTCAGCCTCGCACCCACGATCCGCGCCGTTTCCTTCAGCACCGTGTCCACGGCACTCCTTACCGCGTGCTCTATCGTGGAGGCGAGCTCATACTGCAGGAACGAGACGCTCATCCCGTCCAGAGCCATGTTTGTACCGACAACCTTAGCTGGCCAAACCCTGCGTGTTCCTGGGTCCGTTTTAAAAGAATATACACCCGGTTTAAACTCAGCACGAACCTAAACGGCTTATTCTCATCATACAGAGATTCTCCTTAAAAGAAACCTGCCCCAACGTTTGGAGAAATAAACCGTTTTTCGTACACAAACGCATGTAAACAAACCGGGAGTCTCCTCTTGCTGTCGCGCTCTGCGAAGCAAGGTAGCAACGCCAGGAATTGTGGGAAATGAAGTTTCCACAGGCTACACGGTTAGCAAACGGTCACGTTCAAACCCAGCGGTAAACAGTAACTATTTAACAGGTTTTATTTCACATTTTAGACAGATTAGCCTGTCCTAACGTGTGCTCCATCACGCAGCCACAGATTAGATAACACTGGGTGTAGGAACAGAAAACCCAGGACCAGGTCTCCCCTCCCTCAGCACAGTAACCATGGTGGTGGGTCAGCATATTAACATATTATAATGAACTCACATAGCCTGTGGTGGGTCTATTCATGTAAGTACATCCAAATAGTAGTGTTGCACTTAAGACCAAGACCGAGACGATTTTAAGATTGTTTATTCTCATACAAGGATAAAAAGAAGAAAATAAATACATAAATGAGTTGTATTTCATCATATATTAACGTTAAATCATATTATTCATTAATGTTATTGTATAGTCTTAGTCAAACTAAGACGATGTAACTTTTGGAAGCAAATCATGCTGATGATTCTGTTTCCCTTAAATCTTCTCTCACACTTAACCAGAAAGACCAGGCATAATATTTCTTTCTTTCTTTATTTTTTGCCGAACCAACGCTGGAACACTGAATTGCACGGACCCAGTGCTGTTGCTAGGCAACCCCTTTCTCGTCGATGCCAGTCCCTTAAGATGAGCAGGGCAGCTGGACTGCACCACTATGGGCATGGGGGTGTGTACGAGCGTCATAAATATTCGTGTAGGATTAGATCTGGCATTATATATTGACTGTACATTCTGATCAGAGTTGTAATTGTAATGTATTTTTATTAGACAATGGGATGTAATTAAATCTGGGGTAATTAGGAGTGAAGAGTCCTTTGGGTGATGGCCTTGGCCTCCTGAGAGGGAGCACATGGTTCAATGGAGATCTCACAGAAGAGCTAATTAACGCTTATATGAAGTTATTCAGACCAGGCTGGCTTTCCAGGAATTTGCAGCAGGTAAATTTAGAGGTGTATTTCCAGAGCAACAATCCAAGCAAGTGAAGGTTAAAGGGCTTCCTCAGGAACCCAACAGTGGCAGCTTTGAACCTGGGATCTTCTGGCCATTAGTTCAGTAGCTAAAACGTTTTCCTATGGCAGAATAGCAATAAAAACCATATACATTGCTCTGGAAGGCCACTTACAGCATTTGTAATCGGTTCACTTGTACATTTCGATTTTGGGTTTAAGAGGCTTTATAAAGGCACCCTTATACATTCTCCGAGGACCCTGACTAATAAAAACAGGATTAAAATCGTAACACTATATACATATTAAAGTGTATTTGGGAGTTGCAAGAGTAGACCACAATTATAAGGGTGTCTACATAGTTTTGATCATAGTATATCTATTGTATCAATGGAGTATTAGTGGGATAGATGATGAAGACACTGCGCCTGGCAACAACGACCAGTGGGTGTAAACCCTCCATGATGTCCATTGTGGTAGACCCAGGTTGTGAAGGAGTTAAAGGGGGGTTGCGATGGTACGGTCTGAATGAAATGGGTGTGGTTGAAGCTCGCATGATGTTGCATCGTTTTACACACCGAAGCGAGATATATTTGGTCTCGTAGATGATACGTGCTGCTTATTTTTTATATATCTAAAGAATATTTTTGTATAATATTCCATCTGAAATCCAGCTGGTGTCTATTCGGGTTCTGACGCACTGGAACGTCTGGGTGGCTTTATGATTTATCATTTGTTTGAACTCTACATTCATTGTAGACAGAAGTGCAATCTTTAAGGCTGTACTTGAATTGATCTATTTGTCCTCTGAGATAAGCGAGAGAGAAAGGAAAAAGGCCGCTAGATCTGTTCAAGACATCATACCGGTCCCGTGCCCCTTATCGTTACCATCAGATTTGGACTCGCGTGCTCTTTTTCATGCGCTAGAGCTCATTTTGCATATTTTATCAAACAACCGAACCATACAAGTGGAACCAAGAGCGCAACAGTTCTCCTGCAGAAATGCACTGAACGGGGATTTTTCCAGCTGCGTTTCTTCTTCTGCGGGCTCCGAAAAACGCCGTCATGCCCGTTCAGTTCTGAAGCATTTCGGATTAGATTGGCCTTCCCAAGCCTGGACCTCCAGCAGTCTCATCAAACAGGTATTTCATCATCTAATCTCGGATAGCAATCGATAAATGACCAGCGTTTATTTTCAGCCTGGAGTGGTTACTTTTATTGGCATTTTAATATAGGCCCAGCTCCTGATGCTGCTTAAAGTCATTCATTATTCAGCTGTCGCAAGGTAATTTAGGGCTGGATTAGAGTATCATAATTTAGGCAACTACCAGGGTAGCAAATAATATTACTATTTATTATAAATATTGCCATAAATCTATATCTTGGTACTTTTGTCTAAATTGTAATCACCATATGTCCAAGAGTATCACCCTATATCCATTTGTAACAACCTATATCCGTTGGTATTACCATACATCCATTGGAATCACTGTACAGTATATCAATTGCGTTCACTTATATCCATGGTAACATAAGGTAAATATGTTTATTTGTATCACTATATAACCATTGTTATTACCTTTAAACCATTGGTATTACAATACATGCATTTGTATCAGCAAATATCCATTTGTAACACCCTATCTCTATTGATACCACCATGTATAAATTGGTAGTACAATATATTTATTGGTATCACAATATAACCATTGCTATCAGCATTAAACCATTGGTTTTACCATATATCCAGTGGAATCACCCTATATGCATTGGTAGCAACATATTCTACTGGCAGTAACATATATTTATTGGTAACACCATATATACATTGGTATCAGCCTCTATCCATTGGTAACACCCTATATTCACTGGCATCGCCATATTGGTATTACAATATAACCATTAGTATTACCATATATCCACTGGTACCACCACTCATTAAAAATTATAATAGCCCCATTAATTCGTGAACACATTAATCTCCAGAAGCCACTATGGCCTCGTCCAGGGTCTATTCCTGGACCATTAATTGTCAGGTAGGACCACGCCCTGGACAGGGCACCAATGCATCTCAGTGCATCACGTGCTCATTTATTCACACCTAGGCAATTTAGAGCAGTCAAATCACTCCTTTTAGTTAATAGGTAAGGCACTGTTTTCGAGAGGGATCTAGGGGAAAAGACTTAAGATTAAAACACTAATAGTGTCAGCTATGCAGTGTTTGGACTTGAACCCTTGATCTTCTGGTTACTTAGTCCAGTTCCTTAACCGCTGTCCCACCCATGCCCAGACTTGTTTTTGGGAGAAGGCCCAAAGAAGAATATACCAAACACTGCACTGTAACTATAACAAGGGCCTGTGCAGCACCACCACCTTTTAGCAAACCAGTCATTATTTTCAGATCTATACTGTTCAAGCCTTCACCTGTTTGACCTCGCAGGTGGCCGAGGTGGACGATCGATAGTCGTTGCAAGATGAGCGAGCTGGAGCAGCTCCGGCAGGAAGCCGAGCAGCTGAAGAACCAAATACGAGTAAGTACTTCCTCACACTGTATCGGTACCATCGCTGGCCTGCTTATGATCATACTGAATCAATACTGTTATAATACTCAATTAAAACCAGAACATTAAGTCTATGTACTGCCGTGTAATAACTTTTTGTTTTTGAAACAGGATGCTAGGAAAGCATGTGGCGACTCCACCCTTACTCAGGTACAACCCACAAACTCTTGCACAGAGTCATTTCCATTTATTCCCTGTGTTCCCAAGCATTTGCCCATGACTATATTCTCTAATGGGGCGGGATACACAAAGACCCATAACGTGTATTTGTGTTTGTGTTTAGATAACGGCAGGGCTGGACCCGGTGGGCAGGATTCAGATGCGGACAAGGCGTACCCTGAGAGGTCATTTAGCCAAAATCTACGCCATGCATTGGGGCTCTGATTCCAGGTATCCGATTTCTTCTCTCAGAGCTGCAGTGCTCTCATCGTCCATTAGAGGGTGCTCCCTGTAATGTTTTGTGAGGCCAGAGTTGCTCTGGGCATTTATCTTCTGTCCTTTGCTCAGGCTCCTCGTCAGCGCATCACAAGATGGCAAACTCATCATCTGGGACAGCTACACCACTAACAAGGTACAGTGCCAAACATCCACCTACCCATCTAGCTCTGTGAATCCATCCATCCGTCTATCTACCTATCTAAAAGTCTCTTTACTGAATCACTCCAAACATCCATCCATCCATTTATCAGCCAAACCACTCATCCATACATTCACCCATAAATTTAGTCCTTTGTCCAATCCCACCCCAAACAACTTACCTACCCAAGCCACCCATCTATGCATCAACCCTTTCATGATGACAATTAAAGTGAACTGCTCTGTTTGGACAGATCCACGCCATCCCACTGCGTTCGTCCTGGGTGATGACGTGTGCTTATGCTCCCTCTGGAAACCTTGTGGCCTGCGGCGGCCTGGACAACATCTGCTCCATCTACAGCCTGAAGACTCGCGAGGGCAACGTACGAGTCAGCCGAGAGCTGCCTGGTCACACGGGTAGACACCCACACCCCACAGATGTATATTAAAAACCATTGTGTTGCTTTGTCTGTCTTGTTCGATGATCTGTTTCTGTCCTCAGGTTACCTTTCGTGCTGCCGCTTCATTGATGACAATCAGATCATCACTAGTTCAGGCGACACACTCTGGTACATATTTTGTTATTGAGACCACACCCACAAATTAGAATATACACTAATAATGCACACAAACGTGATTAACGCAAACTGTCGAGGTTTAGCTTTCAAACGCTTGTGTATGTCAGCGCTCTGTGGGACATCGAGACAGGGCAGCAGACGACGCTGTTCTCGGGGCACAGCGGAGACGTCATGAGTCTGTCCCTGTCTCCGGATGGACGGACGTTCGTGTCGGGTGCGTGCGACGCCTCCGTCAAACTCTGGGACGTCAGAGACAGCATGTGCAGACAGACATTCACGGGCCATGAGTCGGACATCAACGCCGTGTGTGTGAGTACGGTAGATCGTGGTACTTAATTGAGTGTTGTCGGTGCCTTCTGGCTGGGCCTGGTGTCACATTCAGACAGTGTCACATCAGACAGATTTGATGGACTGGGGGGAAAAACAGCCTCCTCAGAGTGTCTGAGGGAGAGGCGCCTGACTAGAGGGGTACTGCAAAGAACTGGCATCTGCCCCATACCCCGCCCTGCAACCCTGACTAGGATAAGCAGGGTTAGAAGTGTCAGAACTCTTCCGCTACTAACTCTTGACTCCTTCTCCGACTGTCCCAGTTCTTCCCCAGCGGCAGCGCATTCGCCACAGGCTCGGACGACGCCACGTGCCGCCTGTTCGACCTGCGTGCGGACCAGGAACTCGGCCTTTACTGCCACGACAACATCATCTGCGGCATCACGTCTGTGGCCTTCTCGCGCTCGGGGCGCCTGCTGCTGGCAGGCTACGATGACTTCAACTGCAACATCTGGGACGCCATGAAGGGAGACCGTGCAGGTACGACAGAGCGTTTATCCTGACCCTAGACTTGAAATACAGCCCAAGCTAGAATTCATTTTAGTTCAATAAATGCTGAAGGGGGGGGGTTGGCTTGAAGACTCAGCTATTTGGACCGCCAAGGGAATCAAGACGGAGAAGCCTCACGCTTAACCCTGAACGATCTTGAAAGTCGCTTCTCAGCAGCTTCTGTGGTAGCTTTAATGGGTCAGAGCCGTTAAGGTCCTGGATCACTGACCAGTAATATTCATCATTAAAACAATATGAAAATTTAGTACAGTAAATACAATACAGTCATTTTTATCTATGGATCTTTTATAAAAATTGAAACACTTACTGAAAACAGAACTGAAAAAAAAACAAAAAAACTGGAATGCCTTTCAAGGCTGCCATTCTCTTTTCTGCCAGCAGGTGTCACAAGGATTCTGTCATTCAGAAGCTAATTAGATGTATACAAGACAGCGTTTTTGTTTCCTATTGTAATTCCTAAGACCTCGGACGGTAAACGGAACAGACGTAGACCGGATGGACGTTAAACAGCGCTTACCTGTACTGTAGAGCCAAAATGGAGGAAATGTTAATTGTATTTATATAACCCTCTGATCCGATTATCGGGCTAGGGCGATTATCGGGCTGACCCTGGTCAGGGTCGCTTTCCCGCGACCCTGACCAGAATTAAGTGGATAATAAAATGAACTAATGAATCAGTTGCAGTAAAGAAGAGCCCAATAAACGTCAATAGAGCTGCAAAGCAGATGATGTTTTTGTATTTTGTACGATTTTATTTAATGCACCTAAATTATTTTTAAGGAGGTTTACGTGTGTTTATGGAGTGCCGAGTAGCCAAACGCTTAAAATGGATGACGCGTCTTGGCCCAGCCTCAATTCGCAGAACCTTGCGTTAAATGATTAGTGTGAACATGGCTTACGTTGCGTCTTGCTCACCGGCCCAACAGTGGCAGTTTGACAGTACTGGGGCTTGAACCCTCAAACCTATTGTCTATAATCCAGTACTCAGGCTTTTTGCATACAGCTTTCTTTAGTTCTGAGCTCCTTGCGTTAGTTAACTAGCAGTCAGCTGAACTTCAGTATCATTAAATGGTGTTGCGGTTGGACTCTAACCGTGTTTGATCCTTTATCTTGTAAATCTGTGCCCTCGGTGAGCTTGGCAAACGGAAAGCGCATCACTGGGCACGGTCACTAACCTCGCGCTTCGTCGTCTTTCCCTCAGGAGTCTTGGCTGGTCATGACAATCGGGTGAGCTGCCTGGGCGTGACCGACAACGGCATGGCGGCGTGCACGGGCTCCTGGGACAGCTTCCTGAAGATCTGGAACTGAGCTCGCGCTCGCACACAGTCACACTCATCCGTATGCAATCCATTGTACATATAACGTTCCCGACATTCGCTTTGTATACACAACGCTAATCTGTACACGGAGCTGAACGAGACCAACCACGGCGTAGAATAAAACGAGTGACACTCTGAAAGGTTGCGTGTCTGAGCAAACTTTCTACTGCGCGCGCGCACGCACGCACACACGCACACACACACACGCACACACACACGTTATACAAAAGCGTTTTTTGAATACACGTTACAGCCAAAAGTATACAGACGCCCCTCCTACTGAGCGATCCGTCATTAAACTGGTAACAGATTCATAATACGGAGCACACAGGCGTTAAATCAACCACCAACAAGTCTAATCATTTATTTGTACATTTGTTTTCACAACCGAGCATCGCTTCAAAGCAGTTTACAAAAATTACAGCCCTAACTGAGCAAACCTTATAAGGAAGAAACCTTGGCTCAACATTGGTAATCGACGTCCTTGGGCAGCCTAGGTGTTATATGTAAGAATTCAATTAAGTGAACTAATTAATAGGTTCATATTAGTTGATTAGTTAAGAAAACCACCAAACTAAATAAAAATCTAAAGAGCGAAGATATTTAAAGAACATGTAATAATATTTATTCCCCACCATCTTTCTGAAAGCCTGAACGCTTTCAGTCCGAACCAGTTTATTTCGTTTTTTTCTGCAAATGTTTAAAAGAAAGTCCGCCACGCTACAGATAAGATTATGATAGGGCTGGGTAACGCCCATTTTAAATTGTTAAATCACTCAGTCTATTTACAGGCTTTGTGGGAAGGTGTGCCCCTAACGGACAGGCAAGCAGAACACCTATTCCTTCTGAGATTTTCTCGATAATGCTTTCATTATTTAGTGATAAATATAAATGTGTCCTTTTTACCTCTATCCACCCTATTGTGGTATAAACTCCAGAAGTACATCCTCCTTTTGCAGCCCAACAGGATCGCCGAAGGCTCCCGTGGCCTCGGCCATGGCTCGTTTCGTTCCTCGCTTTGCCGCTTCGTTTGGCATCGACAGGACTGCAAAGGTTAATTAAATAATAGTAACCTGTTTTAATAGTTTCCATAATTGGTGGTGAAGTGAACTGCGAACCCGGGTTGTTTTCTTTTCTGAACAAATAGGTTGTAAGAAGCTGGCAAGACTGAATAGTAAGAGTAATAATGCAAAAACCATTATAGAGATAGACATTTCTCATACAAAATCATACAAGAACCAAATAAAGGTACATACCTGATCCCAGAAGTTGAATCTGTTCATCTGGACATAGATTTTGGTACCAGTCGTTATGCAAAGGTGCTGTATATAAGATTGGGGAAGTTTTCCAACTAGCTGAGACTGAAGAAGTCACTTGGATGAGTGACGAAACGTTTCTCCAACAAAATCTATGTCCAGATGAACAGATTCAACTTCTGGGATTTTCTTACCTGGATCATTGAGCATGCATCAAGACGTACATACCTGATCTGAAGCAGCTACAGGAGGAAGACTGAAGAAGCCAGCAAAACCGAAAGCCACCTCTGTACGTGTTTTCTTTATTTTGTTTCTACTTTAATTTATTATATTTAAACAAAATAGTAAATATGCAGGAGAAAGAGACGACACTGCTTTGAACTGAGATCAATGTGTATTTTAATCTTCAAACAATCCCGCGTAAGACGTTACAGATGTGTGAGTTCATCCACTGTAAAACCGTCAGATAAAATCAAATCAGCTCGCTCAAAAACAAAACAAAACAAAACAAAACGCTCCATCGTTCAAACATTTGGGAGGGAAAAGAGCTAAGAGTGAGAGAAAAGAACTAAACAATCATTAACCCATCACAGAGGATAAACGTTAAGACCTTCTGTTATCAGAATCAACCAAAGACCGAAGTAATGCACACACGCCTACGCCCGGTAAAGAAAAAAATATATATTTAAAAATAAAATCAGGTTTACTTGGGTTTACAACAACCGTCGAAAGTGAAACACCAAGCTAGAGCGGAAAGCAACGCGCCCGAAAACCAGCAGATAAAAAGCCTTGATCGAGGAACACGCACCCTGTAAACACGCACGCGCTCAACCTGAAACTGGACACGGTCCGTGCACGACCACCGATAAAGACTCCCAACCGACCGACCGACCGACCGACCGACCGGCTCGCTGCGCGCGGGCTTTATAGCACTGGAATGAACTGTGATTAAGACCACACCTAGACTGACAAGAGATGGGAGATTTTAACTACAACGAATCCTCGGTATGATGAAGGACCTGCGTTAAGGTTTACAATGTTATGATGTCATACTGAAGAGACCGGCTAAGTGTAGTCTCTCGCTGCGTAATGTAGGCTGCGAAAAGTTTTACGATGCCGACATACAGAAGGCTTAGTGCAGTCTACAACGTTGTACTCTTATTTAAGTTCAGGATTTATCTGAGGCGATTCTAGGGTCATCAGGCTGCCGAGCGGATAATACCATTTCAGAGGCAAAGGGGGCGCTTTTGTATTTGTAATGATAAAATATAACGTTTAAACCATATTCCTTTCTATGGTTTGAACTTTTTTCAGCTTATCAGATGTTAATGCCGGTTTACGAAACACGAGAAGATACAACGACTTGCTCGTGTGGTTTTAGGGTGGTGGGACAATTTAGGTTTGCTTGGGCCCCGTTAAAAATGGGCTAGACACGCCTATGGCGTCTTTGGAATGTGGGGTAAACCCATGGGAAGAACATGCAAACTCCACAAAGGTGAAGTCAGCCACACACTGCCGCCTTCTAAATGTTGCCAGGTTTATAAGACATCACCTTATGGATGGTCCTTAAGGAATTGCGTTGCCAGATTGCTCAGTCTACATTCACACGGTAGTTGGACTGCGTAGCATTCTGTACGTCACCCCATCGTGTAGCGTCACCTCTCGCTCCTAAAGCCTATATATAGCTATGAGACAAAGACTTGCTGTCACCATCTGGCCACCGGGGCTAAATATAGGCCACACCGTAGCCGCGGTACTGATTGGGATCTGCTACGGTCAGGACGGGTCGGGATGAATTTAAACTAAGGTACGAAGGCTTTCTGGAACAGACTCGACGCAGACTGGTCCTCCTCCACCTCCTCAGTCTCTCTCAGGGCAACGTGAACGCTACGTACTGTCAGAAATAGCTCTCCTATTCACACGCCCACGGCCCCGCGCGCTCTTTTGTGACTGACGGAAAGAGAGAGAGAGCCGTATCCGTCTAAATCCGAAAGCTCAGCTCAAGCAGAAATATACATTGTGCTCAGAAGATTCTTACATATAGAAATCTGTTTCGATCGAAGGTTACATTCATTAAATTCTCAATATACACGTAGATATAAGCTATGTAGTAAAATAATCATAAATACTCGAATTTTTTCCCTTTTCTACACTTCTATAGGCTAAACTCTCTCGAACCTGTCATTCAAATTTTATTTGGGATTTATAATAACGATCTGTATATATATAATCTGAAATTACACTGTGATATAACATCCGATAACATTTGGTATGAGCTGAGACAGCTGGAATCGAGACACGGATCGGGGATTATTACGTCACAAAATGTGCGGGCGGATCCTCAACATGGCAACCGGAACCACATCTAATCCTGTAGAGCAGGGGTCGGGAATCACTACAGTTTGTACAGTCCATGTAGCTTAAATGTTAACTGTTTCACACGCGTTTTATCATACCTGGCCTGGACAGAAAGGGTTCGAGGACTCTGTGTGGGACTCGGGTCCGTTGCAGAGCTGGGTAAAGGTTGCTGTTGTGGCACAACCCCTCGACCAACCACCTCTCCCTCAGACACAAAATGTCTGGACGTGACATCTAGTAATTTTCCTGTTTTAACCCGTCAGCCCTGGTCTGGTAACTGGGACACCCGGGACTTCCTTGGGCGCAGGTTTAAACACGCCCAGGACAAGACGCAAGTCCTTTCTGGAGGTCACTGTTGCAGCTTCCCAGCCAATCATGTTCCTGTGTTACACTCATCCCTGGCCAGAAGGGACCAAACTCAGGTCTCTGTATTGGTGGGTATAGAGCGAAGTCCCTCAGCACCGACACCACTGTTAACATCCATACATTCGATTGAAACTAAAACATTTAACAAGCTCATCTAGTTCACTCTACAAGATTGCGGTCTCTGCGTTGGTCACAGCAACACCTAGGCACCAACTGGAATATAACATTAAAAACGACAATATATTAACTTTGGGTACATGAATTAAACAGTAAGTGTGTTTACATGCACTTAATAATCTGGTCATCAATCCGATAACAAGAACTGGATTTTATTTCAGTAATCGGATGCCAGGTCTGCTTGTTCTAAGAGCGAATTTGCGTGGCGTGCCCCGTAGCTCTGCTCAGCGGTCCAGCAGAAAATTGACTTTTTAACTGGCTGTAATTTCAGTGGGGCGCAGCAACATATTAAAGTGGGTCTGATGATGCCCCTGATATATACTGACATCTTAAAGGCTTTAGTTTTATATTCTCTGTTTAATTATACTCTTCATAATATTGTATTGTCTTTCATTGATCACAGTCTAAATATTATTAGATTTAATTTAAATATATCTTCTCTATTCTTTTCTACATGCAGCTCATTGAAAATGCATCGATCCATTACTATCCATTACTATAAACCTATTAACCAGGTCACTTAGTTTAATTCCTAAACATATCAATCTAAGCCGCCCAAGCAAGTCGGGTCCTTTTTTGAGTCCTACTCCTAACAATAACGTTTAGGCAGTTTTTCCCCTTGCCACTGTCGCCAAAGGCTTGCTCAGTCACGGCTGTGATTTTTCTCTTATTCCAAGAGACCTGGCTGGGGGATTATTTTTTTAGCGGGATCTGGCAACCCCGGAACTAAACGCAGCTCAGAATTAAACGGGCAGACTCTGAAAGGCAGCAAGTGCTCGATTTAATGAAGAATTTCATTATTTAAATTAAGAAATGAATAAAGTTTGAAGTTACAAATACAGAGATTACTCGCTGGTTCCAAAGTAGAAATCCCCGAGTCATCAGATTTAACTGGATATTCACCGAGCTTGGGTCACGTCAGGGTTTTGGGGATTAAATAATTAAAGAATGTACTCTAGTAGATCGGAAAAGGCTACAATTCATCCGTAGCTGAAAGCCATAAGATACAAGACTGCTTATTGAATTCATTTTGGTATCCGATTGCAGCACGTTGTTAATAAAACCGCACCAAGTGCATCGTTAGAAACCGAGTCTATTAAGAGCTTGTTTTTAGAAGAGCGTTCCCGACCCCTGCCGAATACAAAGTCCCAGCTGTCTCAAACCGATGTGCAGCACTCTGTTCTGGAACAAGAACGTATTCGAATGCGATGGCTTTAGAGCCTGAACTGATCGTTCCGGCTAATGGGTTGTTTTTTGTAAGTGCACTTTCTTTATAGGAGATACATCTCTGATTGCACGGGCTTTACTTTGTACTGCTTCGGCCCTGAACCGCTACGCTTTGGGGTGGGGTGGGGGGGCTAGAAAATGGTCTGAACAATGTGAATACATCCTTCGCTAAAAAGACCAAGGCACTGCTAGAACAGTAAACATGGCAGTTTAAATGATGACGCCAAGCAAAGCTTGGAAACTGGGCGTGGGACAAAGCGCACGAGGGACACCAAGCAGATGAAAACGTGCGCCCGTGTCTTGGCGGGATTTGTGCACGCTTGAATTTGGGGTCCTGGTGAGAAAAACTCGACCGGTTAGACCGCTGAGTGCGCAAACGTTCAGATTTCCACGCATACATTTTAAACCTCGCCTACTTTTAGTTCCAGAAGTACAGAGCAAAGTCCCACTGAACCCACGGACATTTTGGACCCTTAACATCTCAGCCGACACTGTCTTTATTCGGAAACAAACCCCACGTCGGACACGTCTGCAATCTTGTGCACCCAGCCGTATCCGGTACCGATTTCGGCACACGTCGGAAAGTGCTACGTCCTACGATCGCGATTTAACTTGACGATGCTTCATAAAACGAACCAAAATCAAAGCGATTTGTAAACAGGATCAGAAGTCTGGATCCACAATAGACCACGCTAAGTGTGTGTGTGGGGGGGGTGTGTGTGTGTGTGTGGGGGGGGAATGAAAGGTCGAACGGTTTGCTAGTATTGCAGAGCTCAAGCTATTGCTTTGGACCACACCATACGTCACAGTCTCGCACTCGTCCACGCAACCGGATGACGGCTTAAAAAACGAAACTAAACAAAACCGAAACTAACTAAGAATTCAAAACGAAGCGAATATTCACCAACGATCACTGGATCCCTGCTGCAAACCTAAAAACTACGTCTCCCACAAGGCCGCAGGTCACGCCCGTTTTGGCAGCACAAATGCCTGGAACACATCACGCTGAACATGATCCATAGAGCATTCCTCATCATTCATTACAAGGCCAATTCGAAACCATTACAGGGGCTAATTTTCTGGTCATTCATTCGTTTGCTCGATTCACGATTCAGTAAAGTGATTCAGATTCACAACAGCTCAGGCTCAGTGCAGATGGCCACTGTGTTCATCTTTATTTTCACATCTACTGTATTCTTAGTGTAAATGAATCTCCATCAGTATAGAATGGTTAGATATAAGGAAAACCCGAAAGCAAAACATGAACAAAGTCCTCTTGGCTTTCAGGCTGAGCAGCTACCGAGTTCGCCAGTAGAGTAAGTGTTTTGCTTTTCACTTTCAATCCATTACAAACTAAATGACATCAGATTTGACACTTGATTATAAGCTTTGTGTTAAGGATTTTGTCCAAATGCAGGTTAATGTAAGTGTATAACTCATCAGTTCATGATCCAGTTCATGATCCAGTCTAGTTTTTTTTTTTAATCAAATGGCCTTTATAAGGGACAATGAGACATGGAATAGTGATTTTCGTCATGTATTTTGTTTCCCTTCTGCATCAGATAAAAAAGCAAGTCCCAATGTCCACTACAGAGGACAAAAGTACACTTTTAAGTGGTTAAACATAAGTGCAGTAAAAAACTGCTTTGAAAAAGAGCTAAAATTGTTGTCTACGTAAAACACGTAAATTATAGGCTTTAGAAAAATCATTATTAGATATTATTTGGCAATTTACTTCTCTTGTGTCCATAAAACGCGTTTGCTGAAATTGCAGCCATTTTGAAAAAGCAGATCTCTGGTTGCAAATGACATCCCTCCACAAACGATATGTCAGTGTACAGGCCAGGATGTCCTCTAGATGGCGCATCAGCTTTTAGCTCTGTAGATTACATGGTTATTGAAATATTCTTTGTGAACTCGCGTCCCCTAAGAGGACAAATGTGAATGATCAGGTCTTACGAGGATAGAGTGGCTTAAACGGGGGGGATTTTCGGGGGATCTGGAACAGATTCGCTTAATTGACATTATTCCTAATGGGGTAAAATTTGCTGAGTTTTATTTGAATGCTTTATCGAGGGTGTTCAGGGTGACCAGGCTCGCTCTATGTGAAGAACACACTCCTGCTGCCAAAACCCAAAACCTAAAACCCAAACGCGTCAGCCAGACCTGGCCGGTTGAAAACTTGGAAAGAGAACAGCACGAATACGGCACGTATTGCAAGAGACCGGCAAGAGATTATTAAAGTAGGAATAATACCAAATACCTATACATACAGAGAATATCAAACAGCCCGAGATATACTGGACGAAGAGAAAGGAGGGGGGGAAAAAAAAAAAAAAAAAAAGGCATTCTCGAAAGCTAATAGTGCGTTCTACGATCGAGAGAAAGAGGAAAAAAAGCCTCAAAGCGCCGACTATGGGGAGTCCTGTACAGGGAAACTAAAGGAGGAGCTGTGCGTGTGACGGCAGAGCTCCTCGAACCTTCCCCCTCTGAACGGGCGTGTCCTCGGACGCGCCAGACTGCTATACAGTACGTCTGAGAACGGAAAATTACAGATGCGATTCTCTGGCAAGGTCGGAATGTCGAAATTTCCAAGATTTAAGATTTAGATCTGGCTCAAGCAGTAAGAAGGAATTCAAAGAAGCGAAGCATGGCGCACTCGTGCGGAATCCCAGGATCTCTGTACAACAGTCTCGTCATTAACGAGAGTTTTCTTCCGGACGCTCTGCCCTACTCTGTGTGTGTGTGTGTGTGTGTGTGTGTGTACGTATATGTGTGTGTGCGTGTGTGTGTGTTTAGCAATTGTGCATCAGTGCTGTGTGTGAGCGGAGCATGGATCTAAGCATGGATCTATTTACACCGTGGGAGAACAGCAGATCGAGGGAGGGAGATCCGGGGATGATTTCGCTCCATCACCAGTTCATAATGCAGTTTCTGTTCAAGGTCATGAAGTAGACCTGACTGCTGCCGCCAGACCTCACCGACGCAAAGAACACCTGAGAGACACAGAGGGTGAGAGAGAGAGAGAGACCACGGTTACGGTTGCCCCGTCCTGTTATCAGGTATCTGTTGACTGATCAGCGCCCTCTACAGGACCTTAGTGGCAGGGCTTCACCACAGCAAATATATCATAAAGAGAGAGAGTGTATGTGTTTCAGACCTTGTCATTCCTCTCACACAGGAACTTGAGTCTCTGAGCTCTCTTGTGCATGAAGACCCCATCCAGGTGACCCGTCTCCACTGAGCGGATCTCTATAGCCTTCTCACCCCAGCCCATGATCTGATTGGAACAGATATGAGCTACAGACCGAGAGGAAAGAGAGAGACCAAGCGAGCGAGTGAGAGCAGGACGAAGGCAGAGCGATAGAGACTGAGAGAAGCACACTTTATACACAGAGTAACTTAATTACTAATTCAGCATTATGTTCGTCTGGTCCCATTAGCTTTAAATCCACAATTCCAAAACTATTTTCCTTTCTATAGCTCTTTGTACATGCACATTATTTTTCATTATATCATACATGCTTCGGCAACGTTGTACCATAACAGCCACGCCGACAAAGCATTATAAATGAAAGACCAAGTGAGAGGGGGACAGGAGAGAGCAAGTGACAGAGGGATCAAGAGGGACAGCGAAAGAGACAGTGAGACAGAGCGAGACAGCGGGAGCAATAGAGAGTGACAGAGAGCAAGCAACAGAGGCAGACCGCAAGAGAAGGAGGAAGTGAGAGAAAGCAAGAGAGACAGAGAGAGAGACAGCAATAGAAAGACAGAGCCAGAGAAACAGCAGTAGAGACAGTGACAGAGAGACAGCAAAAGAAAGAGAGCGAGAGAATCAGTGAGGGAGACGGCAAGAGAGACACCAACAGACAGAAGGAGAGCAAAAGAGAGACAGCAAGAGAGAGACAGCAAGGGGGAGA
Source organism: Ancistrus triradiatus (assembly GCA_025084515.1). NCBI lineage: Eukaryota > Metazoa > Chordata > Actinopteri > Siluriformes > Loricariidae > Ancistrus > Ancistrus triradiatus. The sequence goes on along the minus strand of JAJAGP010000637.1, from coordinate 198,736 downwards.
CAGAGACAGACAGAGAGTGAGAAAACGAGCAAGTGCCAGAGAGTGTGAGAGAAAGAACAAGAGACAGCAAGAGATAGAACGGACACAGAGAGACAGCAATAGAGACAACAAGAGACCGAAAGGGTGAAAAAGAAAGACAGCGACAGCAATAGAGACCAGAGAGAGAGACAGAAAAAGACTGCGACAGAGACAAACAGACAGAGAGAAAACGAGCAAGTGACAGAGAGTGAGACAGACAGCACCAGCGGGAGCAAGAGAAAATGCAAGACAGATGGTAAAAGAGAAAGAACAAGAGACAGCAAGAGAGACAGCAATAGAGACAACAAGAGAGAAAAAGAGTGACAGTAAGATACAGTGACAGAGAGAGAGACAGAGATGGAAAGAGAGACGGAAAGAGAGAGACAGCAACAGACAAAGAGAGACAGCAACAGAGAGGGAGACAGTGACAGACTGAAATGGAGACGATAAAATAGCAAGACACACAGAGAGTGGTATACAGTAGAACAAACCAAGCTTGTATTATCACTGCACTGAAGCTGATTCTAACATTAAGTTGCGGCTGTGTGACTCAAACCCAGGATAAAAATGTGTGTGTGTGTGTGTATGTGTGTTCACACCTACCGACAGAGGTGGGCATCTCGCCCCACTGCAGCACCACGTCTTTAATGATTCGGCCGTAGGTGTTGACGTACACGCCCTCGTCCTCATAACACAGCAGCATCTCCATTCCATCAGAGCTGGGCAGGAAGACGATGGCGTGAGGGGTCACCTGAGACTGGATCTACTCACACACACACACACACACACACACACACACACGCAGATTAACACAGAATGTTAAGTATGGGGAGGGGCTTAGGCCGGGTTCTTGCAGTGACTCACGTGGACGGGGATGTAGATGTCATAGTTGTTTCCGGAGTCGACGTCGATGGCGTGGAACCCGGCGCTCGAGCCGTAGATGACCTTTAACCTCTGTCCTTCCTCCACAGTCAGGTCGACCAGCTGAGGCCTGTGGGGCAGGTCAGTAAACGACTAGAGAGAGACAGAGAGAGAGAGATCAGAGATCGGGTTCGGGCACAGGGGGAGACAGGCAATGGCAGTTTTGAAGAACATGGTCAGTAAGACTCCGCCCCTCACTTTGAAGGCCATGAACTTGTGGTAGGGTTTGGGAGCCCAGGCATAAACCTCCACCGCATTCTTCAGGGCGATCACCAGGAACTTAATCCTCTCGTACTTCACTGAAAGCACGAACATGCACGCACGCACGCACACACGCACACACACACACACACACACACACACACGATTTAAACAGTTTGTTCATGGTGAAATCTTGTCCATAAATATCATGGTGTGACTGGTGTAGAGTTTTGGACAGTGAGACTGGTGATGAAAATGGTTCTGGATCTCAGACTCACCAACTTTGTAGTGCACACAGCCCTCCATTTCTCCTACAGTGGTCCAGCCTTGCTTCTTCTCCACCTCGGGGTCGTTGTGGAGGATCTTGTTCCTCAGCCAGGCCAGGTAATACACCCGCACTTTATTCTTCTTTCCTAATAGAGACAGAGACTGAGATCTGGCACCATGACGTTCAAGACAATCAGATTCAGCAGCTGTGGAACTCAAGCCTTCTGGAACTAATTAACAACGAGAACCAAGGTACCCCTGTGTGTGTGTGTAATAACCTGATATGGTGATGAGCAGGTTCAGTCCTTCCAGCACGTCCATCTGTTGGAACCTGCGGGAGTTGATGAGTGGATACACTTTGCCCTGCCCGCTGCGGTCCAGAAGCTTGAGACCGTTCTCGGTTCCTACCAGCAAGTTCACACCTGCATATTCACACACACACACACACACACAGGTTTCAGACCAAATCCCTGCTCCTACTACTCAGTTCTACTATTATCTACTATTGAGAATTCAAACAATGACGATTCCATAAATATCAACACAGAACCGAAAGTTTGTACGTCTAATCATTATGAAGGATTGAGAATTCCTTCTGTCTTGCACGACATTAAGTCTGAAATCTGCCACGGCTGTTTGTCGGTGCTGAGGAATAAAAGCCCTGCGCAGGAGTTCCCTCTGTAGTTACTGGATCACCCGCCAAAAACGGACTTTTTGTTATTAACTATTTCAATTGGTGAAAAGTTGCAGTTAAATAGAATTCCCATAATGTGGTTCAATATGAAATGAATAATGAGAAACTTCTATACTTAAGCCACTGCTAGCAAAACAGCGTTCACCCTACCTAACAACAAACACGTCTGCGATTTGGAGCTGTTTTGCTAGAGTATTAAAGTATTAATTAACGTTTTTTAGTAATATAGTGTGTTCAAATTCGGATTTGCCTGAGGAACACACCCTGAGGTTGGGCCATGCGAGTATTTGGGATACGTCTAGTCCCAAGCTGCACCGGGTGTACAAGCAAGAGTACAGACTTCTACGAACATGATGGAAGGACGCAAGATATCGTTCACTTATCGTCATCCACCGAATTCCTGGAGCACAGGCATATCGTACCCCAGAGTGCAGCACAGAGGATCTCGGAGTTGAACCTCTTCTTGTACTTGCGGATCTCGGGGGTGTCGCTGACGGGGCGGGTGTTGGTGGGGTTCACGTTAACCATGGAGCCCTTCCTCACCTCCAGCTTCAGCTGATCAAACCGAGAACTCAGACCTACAGACAGAGAGTCTCCTGTTATTCGTCCCACTAGCAAACCCGAATCGCAGGGCTTCACCCTAACCTGAATCCAGCATCTGAGGAACTAACCTCCCACCGAGATGGGCTCCCCCGTCCCCCCTGCCGGCTGGTACATTCCCAGGTCCACAAACGTGGTGAAGGAAGATTTGCCGGAGGCCTTGACCAATCCTCTGGACTGATACTGGAGGGGGTGAATGAACGATTAGGGTTAGTGTTAGCTTAAGAAACGTCATGAGGTGGTACTCATCACAGCCCAGAGCTCCAGGCGACTCACGTCATAGGTCGAGTCCTTCCCAGGGGACGAGTGGGAGGCGGAGTCAGTGGGGGAGTGGGAGGGCTGGACCACGTCGGGCAGATTGGTGTATCCGTTATGATTACGCTTCTCTGGAGTCTGAACACACACACATACAAAACACTCACTAAGTATTCCAGTGGTGTCTGGGGTTAAGCTAACTTTTATTACACACACACACACACACACACACACACACACACACACAGAGAGACAGAGAGAGATCTGACCCTTTGGACGAGCATGGTCTGGTCTCCGTAACCTCCGGCCCGTTCTTCGTCTCCTCCCTCACCCTCCTCCTCCTCATGCACCACCATGGTGTTCACCGAGTCAGAGTCTGCATCCCGAGGACTAACGGCAGAGAGACAACGATTCAGATTCACCAAATTAGAAATCATGCTTTCCTAAATGCTCCCTTTAGTTCCTAGAGGCCGAACTCCTGCCTCTGTCCTCCCTCCATCCCACAAGCACTCACAGGAACTCAGGACTGGATTAGGTGTGACTGACTTGAATTATCATTGTTAAACCAGAGTTATCCGATTGCTCTACAAATGTAAATACACTTAGTGAGTGCTCGAGGGCTCCCCCACTGGCGTACACCAGCATTACCGGTCGGTAGGACTCTCCTCCTCGTGGCCCTCGCCGCTCTCGCTCTCTTCACTGCTCTCGCTGCTCTCGGAGGATGAGGAGTAGTCGTTGGCTTTCACCGGAGGACGAGGCTGCTCCTCCACACGCTCCTTCGAGTACAGCCCGTGATCCTGACACACAGCGGCAGGGCAAAAATGAACAACGGAACCGAGTTCAGCATGTGTAGCTGGTAACTCGTGACTTCTCTTGTGCACTTTGGGTTCTTTCTATAACTTGTTCCCCAGCCTCAAGTCTGTCTGTATTAAGTTCCTCAGGTTAGTGTTAGTGCACAAGTCCAAATAAAAGGAAGTAAATACTCTCTTTTGTCTCACACTTATAAAATAATGTAATGTGGGGCACCACTGGTCTGGTCACGAGACAACCACATGCCCAGCCCCCTTACAAAGGAGCACTGAGACTCAGGAACCTTTACCCGGTGGAAACGAGGTAATCCGGTGAATACACACCGAGATGGAAAACTATACAGAAAGCAACAATCTGAATCCAACTCTGTGACCAACAGACCTCAGGGTTGAACCTGAAACAGAGTCGGCTGAACGCTTGTCCCCAGTGCTGAGCCTCTCTGGTTTGACACCCACCAGTGATGAAGAGAGGTCTGTTGGTTACAGAGTTGTGTCTTGGTTCACTGGCACCTTAAAAAGCCCAGCTCTTGACCAGCTGATGCCACAAAGTCCAGATGTGGTTGCTGGAATCCTTGAAAGTCCAGGCACAGTTCTTTACACCCTAGAAAGTCCAGGGACGTGGTTCTTGGCACCATTATAAGTCCAGGCACAATCCCTGGCACCCTTGAAAGTCCAGGATCTTTTGATGGCTCCCTTGATCGTCCAGGCACTATTGCTGGCACTCTTGAAAGCCAAACGTTGTTGGTGTCACTCTTTAATGTGTTACTGGTACACCAGAAAGTTGACCTTGTTGCTCTCTGTACAGTTTCCGGTTCCAGTGTGCATTTACTGGAATGCCTCTATATTGCCAGGAGTGGCTGCCCGAGTCTCAGTGCTCCTCTGGGAAAGGGCTTGATCTGCGGTTATCATGTGACCATGAGATGATATTTAATGGTGATTAACTCTGATCAGAGGGGACTCTCCCTCTCCCTTTCCTACCCATTACGCTTCAATTACACACCTCTAATTACTGTCTCCACTCACTGGATCATCACCGATCATTAGCAAAACAGCACATGGCACGCACAGACACACGAGACACACACCCACACTGGTACTGACCTCTCCTATTGCTCTCTTATAGCTCTGAGGATGAAGAAGAGGAAGCGCAGCAGAGAATGAAAGAGTGACAGAGCAGTGTTAGTGTTAAAACCTTTACGCAGTAGGGGAAGAAAGTGTTAGGAAACCGCGTTTTCCGGCCTGACGTGCGAGTGACGGTGCGTGCGTACCGCCGGTCTGCTGGGTCTGGACGAGGTCCGGGACTCCCCCGGTTTGTGGCGTCCCTCGTGAGACAGGATGGGAGACGAGTCCATTTTGGACGAACCTGTAAACAACGAGACACGGCGTAGACCGAGTACAGACCAGACCTGAGAGCAACAGGGCAGAACATTTCGATCTGTTCAAACACTCACTAAGGATGCGGTGTCTCTCCAGGGAGCCAGTCTGTGGCAGGTTGGACAAGAGGCTCACGCTATCTCCTCGTTCCCAGCGGTCGTTGCGACTCAGATCGGGATTGCTGCCGTGAACAACAGCCAACAAGCAGACCATCCATCAGACATTGTGGCTATGCTAACACCACTCATGTCATACGAACAGGGCTGGGTAACCGCTACACAAAAGGCAAGGTCGACCCCGGTACGCTCCTGAAGTTCAGTATTATGCTGGTACCTAGATGTTTTACCACGGAGGTGCATCTTCCTTTATACAGATCAACTTTCCACATTTGGTCATTTAATTTTCTCTCAAACTGGAGCCAAACTTTTGATGTACATCAAAACATGCATACGAAGAGATGTGGTGTACTGACACGCGGCATGTGTGAGAGGCGTTACCTGGCTCGTACTGGGTGTCTGATCCCAGAAGACAGGTTAGTGTTAAGCGCGGTGGCTATCGAGGCTGTTCTCTGAGGGATCTACGAAATAAAAGAACGATCACCTATAAATAAAAAGCGCAGTCTCTCATTTGTCTGCACCGCGACGCTGGTGATGAATGCACTTTCTCACTTTGGGCGGCTGCTCGATCTCGGGGAGGCGGATCCACGGCCCATGCTCGTCCCTCATCGGGCGCTGCTGCGGGGCGGGGCTCTCGGAGGTCGGGTCCGAGTTCTGACGGACGAGCTCTCGGGAGTGCAGCGGGCGGGGCGTGGGGGTGGGGGAGGGATCCTGGGTGGGGAAGGCGGACATGGTCTTAGTGGGCTGATCGCAGAGGGACTGGGAGCGCGGCACGGGGGCGGCGTACGGCTTCAGAGGCACCAAGTGGGCCATCTGGAACTACGGCGGGAGAGTTACCGAGATCGAGGAGGTGGGGTGGGGTGGGTTAAGAGGAGAGATTAGCGAAGGTGGGGGTTCGTTTTGGATTTGGAGAAGGAGGCAGGAAGCGAAGGGAGGAGATTCCCGGCAGCGAGCAGGGCAGAGAGGAGCGAGGGGGGGAAAAACAAAGAGGAGAGAGAGGATACAGTCACTGAAGGGAAAGAGAAAGCAGAAGTGAATGCAGAAGGAGAAGCACCGACTCGGCACATTTTATCAACATCAACATCGCTTTACCGTCACGCCGTGCGTCTCACTGCCAACAACAGAGTAACTACGCTAAGCTGATACCTGATTACACAACTGTTACACCTCAACACCCTTACTATCCCCGTCACACACCTTGCCCTGGCCGCCCTGGGGTTCCACAGGCCTCTGCATGGGCGGGGTTTGTGCAGCCTGCACACTCCCCGATTGGCTGACCGAGTCGGAGCGTGACTGGATGTTGGTGTCGGAGACGGTGGTGCAGATCTTAGGGGAGCCCTGTCTGTTCAGTTTACTCCTCTCCTCCACCTGAGAGAGGGAAAAAGAGAGAGAAACTAATTAGTAAGATCATAATGCAATTGTGTCATCAGGGCTGTCCGAAGGTTCAAGTAGTTAACAGCTAGGTGGTTGCTATGGTGTCCCAGCTAGTTGCTACGATGTTAGTATGTTGTTAATAGGTGGTTGCTAAGGTATCCCTGGTGGTTGCTATGGTGTTGCTAGGTGGTTGCTTTGGTGTCCCAGGTGGTTGCTATGTGTTGCTATGTTGTTAATAGGCAGTTGCTATGGTATTGCAGATGGTTGCTATGGTGTGTCAGGTGGTTGTTAAGCGGTTGCTGTGTACTGTAGCCACGTGCGATTTGTGTCCCCTAATACTACTGGCCACGATCCGGTGTGTCCCCTAATACTAACTGGCCACGATCCGGTGTGTCCCCTATACTACTACTGGCCACGATCCGGTGTGTCCCCTAATACTAATGGCCACGATCGGTGATGATTTGTGTGTGTCCCTAATACTACTGGCCACGATCCGGTGTGTCCCCTAATACTTCTGGCCACGATCAGGTGTGTCCCCCTAATACTTCTGGCCACGATCCGGTGGTGTCCCCTAATACTTTCTGGCCACGATCCGGTGTGTCCCCTAATACTTCTGGCCACGATCCGGTGTGTCCCCTAATACTTCTGGCCACGATCCGGTGTGTTCCCCTAATACTTCTGGCCACGATCCGGTGTGTCCCCTAATACTTCTGGCCACGATCCGGTGTGTCCCCTAATACTTTCTGGCCACGATCCGTTGTCGTCCCCTAATACTTCTGGCCACGATCCGGTGTGCCCCCTAATACTTCTGTGCCACGATCCGGTGTTGTCCCCCTACTTCATACTTCTGTGGCCACGATCCGGTGTGTCCCCTAATACTTCTGAAACTCTGGCCACGATCCGGTGTGTCCCCTAATACTTCTGGCCACGATCCGGTGTGTCCCCTAATACTTCTTCTGGCCACGATCCGGTGTGTCCCCTAATATACTACTATGGCACGATCCGGTGTGTCCCCTAATACTTCTGGCCACGATCCGTGTGTCCCTAAATACTTCTGGCCACGATCCGGTGGTGTCCCCTAATACTTCTGGCCATGATCCCGATGTGTCCCCTAATACTTCTGGCCACGATCCGGTGTGTCCCCTAATACTACTGGCCACGATCCGGTGGTGTTCCCCCTAATACTTCTTTCTGGCCACGCTCCGGTGTGTCCCCTAATACTTCTGGCCACTTCTGGCCACGATCCGGTGTGTCCCCTAATACTTCTGGCCATGATCCGATGTGTCCCCTAATACTTCTGGCCATGATCCGGTGTGTCCCCTAATACTTCTGGCCATAATCCGGTGTGTGTCCTAATACTTTTGGCCCTGTGCAGGTTGTGCAATACACTAATTCAGACTGATTTTCCTCTGCTTGTTTCAGTAACTGTTTGTAAAATGTGGTGTGTTTTTGGGGAACCTCTCTGGCCCAGGCCGGCTTGTTCTCCAGGTTCTTGCTGTAGTGGTAGAGCGGTTTCTTCTCCTGCTGCTGTTGCTGCTGCTGCTGCTGCTGCAGAGAGACGAGGTAAGCATGCTCCTGCTGCAGCTGCCTCTGCAGCCTCTCTGATTGCCTCTGCTCCTCCAGCTGCTTCCTCTTATACTCCTACACACACACACACACACACACACACAGTGTTACAAAGTTATGGCAGACCGTACTAGCGTCTCTGTGCAGCCTCACTGAGCATGCTGCTCTACCTGTCGGCTACAACAGACTGAAGGTGGAGTTACCATGAGCAAGGCCTGCTCCTGCAGAAGCTGCTGCTGGAGGATTTCTAACTGCCGCTGCTCCTCCTCCAACTTATGCCTTATAAACTCCTGAAGAGCGAGAGCGAGACACAGAGGACAGAGGAGAGACACAAAGGGCACACATTCAGCGCTCAGCACAGCTGCAAGAAGCTCTAAGCTCTAAACATGGGGACGCAGAGCTCAAGGTCCGAATGATGCCGCTAAATGATAACAGAGCGCTGCTGTAGCACTGCAACAAAGCAGCTTTATAAAGCAGCAGCACAGCCCCAGCTGAGCAGAGCAGAGGGCGACAGTGGCGAGGAAAAACTCCCTCAGCGGGCACTGGGCATCCCGGATGTTACAGGACAGACCTGAGTTTAACTATTATAAGTAATATACATTTATAATAATAGCTTAAATACACAGGAGCTAAAGAGAATAATTAAAGGGAAAATATAATAAAATAATAAAAAAATAAAATAATACGTGTAATAAAGAACACAAAACAAAATCTAATAAATAAAACAGATGAGAATAATTAAATGGAAAATATAATAATAAAAAAAATAATATAATACATGTAATAAAGAACACAAAACAAAATCTAATAAATAAAACAGAATATATTAAAATAAAGAATATATTAAAATGTAACAAATAAAATCTAAAATAAAATAAATTAATTAAATATAATAAAAATATATTGTAAATAAAAAAAAAGTAAAAAAAAAACAAAAAACAAAAAAAAAAAATAGAAGATATAAAAAGATAAATATACTAAAACAGAGATTATACTAAAATAGTACAAGTACCACACAGAATAAAGAATATAATGAATCATAAAATAAAACAGAATAAATAAAGCAAACAGTATAAATAATCAATAAAATAAAGAATATAAAACTGAATACAATGAAAAAAGGACAATAAATACAATAATAACATAAAATCAACAGAATAAAGAAAATGTAATGTAAAGAAAATAAACAAATCAAATAAAATCAAAGGCAATATGATAGTGTAAATAGAAATAGTAAAGAGAAAAAACACAAAATAATATAATAAAGCAGAGGATTAATAAAACAATAAAACTGTATGAATAATTAGTATAATAAACAAAAAATATATTAAAATAGTATAAGTAATAAACAAAACAACAAACTTAATAAAACAGAAATGAATCAATGAAAAGACACTAAAGATAATAAAACAGTACAAATAATTAATAGGTAGGCATCATGAATAGAATTTAAAAAAATTAAATACCTTAAATAACCAGTAGAATAAAGAATAAAAGAATAAAAATAAATGTAAACAAATTAAATATAATAAAAAAAAAAAAATGTAAAACAAATATATAGACGACATAAATTAAATATAAAAATAGAGAAAATAATATACGATATATGACTGTGGTGGCCTAGTGGTTAAGGTACTGGACTCTGGACCAGAAGGTCCAGGGTTCAAATCCCACCTGGCCAAGCTGCCACTGTTGGGTCCTTGAGCAAGACCCTTAACCCACAATTGCTTGGATTGTAAGACTGAATTGTAGGTCGCACTGGATAAGGGCGTCTGCTAAATGCTGTAAATGTAAATGTATAAGAGAATGTAATAAATGAAAACACTAAATAAAATAGTAAAGCAGTATAAATAGTAAAATAAATAATCAATAGTACGTATTACACAGAATAAAGAATATAAATAAATACATAAATAAACAACAAATAAAACATACAATGAAAAAGCAATAATAAATAAAATAAGGGATATAACAAAATAGAGGCTAGAGGATAGAGCTCTGGGAGAAATGAAGAGTTTGTATGTTCTCCCACATGAAAAAGACATGACTTAGGTCAACTGGGGTCTGTAAAGTGTCCATCTAAGTGTAATACAGTACATTTTTAGTGTGTACATGCATAGCAGTGTGTGTGTGTGTGTGTCCTACACATTAATGTGTACCGATTGCTCTTTTGCATTTGTGCCACTTTGAATTCAGCTGAATGTAGGGCTGCACACCGCACGCTCACTCGCCCACACACACACACACACACACACACACACACACACACACACACACACACACACAGCCGTTCCGAGAGCCTGCTTCCATGGCAACCACTTCACAGGCATTCCAGGAGCGGAGTGGGTGTACGGCTCAGCCCCCGCTCGGCCGCCATCAGATTGGCTGCGCCGCGGGGCCCGCTGGGCTCCGATTGGCTACCTGCTCTCTCTCGGCCATCCTGCGGTCCTCCTCCCGCCTCATGTCGTCGAGCCTCCGGTGAGGAGCTTTCTCCTGCTGCCTCACCATCTCGCGCTCCTTCCTCTGTTGCTGAGAGAGAGAGAGAGAGAGAGAGAGAGGTTTAAATCTCACTGCAATAAGAAGCTCATCAGCAAGAGAAGGAGCGAACAGGTGAGGAGGGGACTGATGAGTCACCACACTGCAGTGGAGGATCTCTCACCCAGCTGCTCCACGCCGCCAATAAACACAGCCGTATCTGCCATCCTCATCATCATCATCGGTTACATCCTAATAACTATAATTAGGCCTCTCCCACAGATCATCTCAGACGGCCAGCATATAGGCGGCGCCGCTTCAGATTGTTATGAAAAACACGGATATTTAGCAGGACCTCTCGTGAGGTCAGGTCTCTGCGTACCGCCGTCCGTATTCATAAAGATTCTCAGTGATAACCGGAGGTCATAATGTACCTAGACGCCGCGTTAGGCGCTGTACCTTGTGCCTGCGATATGTTGAGGCGGTGCCATATTGGTACAGGCAAGACTGGCCTGGAAACGAATACGTAAGCAGGGCAGCTGCATTTTTTCTGGCTAAGATGCGAGTGATTCCCGAACCGATTTTCTTATTTCTCGACGAGGCTGCTTTCTGTTTTTGATAGCAATCAAAAGGCACTATATACTACAGCAGGTCAGCTTTACAATTTACCATTATTAGATATCAGATTATCGTCCGATATCCAAGGCCGATCCCAAACTGAGCAAGCCTAGGATGACAGTGGCAAGGAAAAATGTCATAAGGAAGATGCTCAAAAAGGGACCCTCTGGTTTCACTGAGCACGCATGTCCAACGAGGACACAACAACCTACAGTGACTCTTCTTGGACTAACTGTCCCCACTCACTCATTGTTTACTCTATACACTATAGTTTTTTATTCTCTATTTTTCACTTTACTTCATTTTCAGCCCATATATTATTCTATTCTAATTTTATAGTACATTTTCTTTACATATACTCTTTAATTCTTATATTTAACATCCTTTCCCAAGAAGGTCGGGCTCCTGTTTGAGTCCAGGTCCTTCCAAGGTTTCCTCCCCATAACGTTACGGGAGTTTTTCCTTGCTGCTCTCGCCTCAGGTTTGCTGAACTAGGGCTTTGAGCCAAAAATATTTGCTGTGTTGTGAAAAGTGCTTGTATACATAAATTTGACTTGACTTGGGCGGCCAACTAAATAATCTAGTCCAATGAGTCTGTAGTGATAGTTCAAAAAAACAGAAATTATGCTAATATTTGAGATAAATAAAATACTGAATAAAATAACAACAGACAGTGCAGCCAATAAACCCAATAAGATGTAGCCTAATAAATACTATAATTCATTAAAATAATAAGATGGTATATGTAGCATAAACAGCAGTATAACAGAATTATAATAGCGCGTATTAAACAGTCAATATTATGTTACTCTTTATACTACATAGGCCATTTACTATTGCAGATCTACTACTATTATTATGTTGTTATACTTTTATGTATAAAGCAGAATGACAGGTCTCTTTTCCAATACAATCTGTGGAGAATTGTGAAAAGTTGCCTGGACCAATATGGCGACCACGCTGACACGTGATCCAGCACGACTGTGTCTAGGCTAGCGACGAAATTCGAAGACAAATCTTATTTTCAGGCCATTTCCCTCTCAAAGTTAGGAGGAGATCCCAGTGAAGATAAGTGATTCTTAAAGCATCTCAACCCCTAGAAGAGGTAATAAAGTGAAAATCTTTAGAAATTAGGAGTATGGAGTAAGCCTTGTAGGAGGAGTTCTCTTAAGCAGAGGAGAAAAATTTGGAAAGACGCCGAGGCAGATCAATGTTCTCCGAACACCGAATAACAGGCAGTTAATCAAACGTCGCCGACTAGATCGTTAAGGCGGTGCGTGTTCATGCTGTGTGGATATGACCCAGGATCAAGCTGCTCTCAGTTCGGAGAGCTCTAATAGACAGTGAGGCAAAAAAAGTACTTAGTCAGCCGCTGATTGCTCTCCTACTTAGAAAGATGATAGAGGTCTGTAATTTTCATGATAGCTACACTTCAACTATGAGAGACAAAATGAGGAAAAAAAATCCAGGGAATCACATTGTAGGAGTTTTAAAGAATTTAATTGTGAATCATGGTGGAAAATAAGTATTTGGTCACCCATAATCAAGCAAGATTTCTGACTCTCACAAACCTGTAACTTCTCTTTAAGAAGCTCTTCTGTCTTCCACTTGTTACCTGTATTAATGGCACCTGTTTGAGGGACCTGATGAATGACCTGCAGAGAGCTGGGACCAAAGTAACAAAGGCTACCATCAGTAACACACTACGCCGAGAGGGACTCAGATCCTGCAGTGCCAGGCGTGTCCCCCTGCTTAAGCCAGTACATGTCCAGGCCTGTCTGAAGTTTTGCCAGAAGAGCATATGGATGATCCAGAAGAGGATTTGGAGAATATCATGTGGTCAGATGAAACCAAAAACAGAACTTTTTGGTAAAAGCTCAACTTGTCGTGTTTGAAGGAAGAAGAATGCTGAGTTGCATCCCAAGAACACCATACCTACTGTGAAGCATGGGGGTGGAAACATCATGTTTGGGGCTGTTTTTCTGCAAAGGGGACAGGACGACTGATCCGTGTTATGGGAGGAAGAATGAACGGGGCCATGTATCATGAGATTTTAAGCCAAAAACCTCCTTCCATCAGTGAGAGCACTGAAGATGGAACGTGGCTGGGTCTTCCAGCATGACAATGATCCCAAACACACCCCTCGACATGAAGGAGTGGCTCGTAAAAAGCATTTCAAGGTCCTGGAGTTGGCCTAGCCAGTCTGCCAGTCTCCAGACCTCAACCCCATAGAAAATTTGTGGAGGGAGTTGAAAGTCCATGTTGCCCCAAAACATCACTGCTCTAGAGGAGATCTGCATGGAGGAATGGGCCAAAATACCAGCTACAGTGTGTGCCAACCTGGTGAAGACTTACAGGAAACGTTTGACCTCTGTCATTGCCAACAAAGGTTATGTTACAAAGTGACCAAATACTTATTTTCCACCATAATTTAGAATTAAATTCTTTAAAAATCATACAATGTGATTTCCTGGATTTTTTTTTCTCATTTTGTCTCTCATAGTTGAAGTGATGAACGTCTATGATGAAAACTACAGACACCTCTCATCTAAGTAGGAGAACTTGCACAATCAGTGGCTGACTAAATACTTTTTTGCTCCACTGTAAATATGGTTCATAAAGAGCCAAATTTCATCCCCGTGCTTTCAGTATCGTAGCACATTGATCGAGAAACAGCTGCGACCCACAGCTCTAGCCGTGCTAATGTCGTCCTGCTCTCTCGCTCTCTCTCTCTCATTGTCACCCGAACAAAGACGAAGATAAATATATCAGCTAATGGCGCTTCTTGCATTACAGCCTCACTGCTTCTGCTTTTGTGTGGTCGAGTGCCAGGCAACCCTCTGATGTCAGCACTCGCTCACTCCCTCTCACTCTCATTGGCTTTATTGCCCTATTGGAGATCAGGGTTAAACTAAAGGCTAAAACTACCATAAACAAATTAAATAGAATCAAATCAAGTCAAATTTATTTATATAGCGCTTCATATATAGCAACAAGGAAAAACTCCCTAAATTTCAGGGACAAACCTTGGGAGGAACAAGACTCGAAAAAGGGACCCGACCTCCTTGTGCGGCGTAAATGTTATAGATAAGAATTAAACTTGAGAAGTTACGTAATTAATACGTTTATAGGAATAGCTCAAATAAACAGAAGATAAATATAAAATGAAAAGAGAGAGAACATATTTAAAAGACAATCCAAGTAATAAAATATATAACAAACAATAAATGAAAGATTGAGATTATAAATATTATAATAACCAAAATAAAAAAACTAATATTTAATATAAAATTTAATTTAATAGACCATATCAAATTATTGAATATATGACAACAGTATATATAATAAAACAGAAACTATAAAACTATAGCATTAAAAAAAAAAAACAGTAGCATATATAACACATAAAATAATATAAGAGAATATAAAACTACAGAATATTAGAGAAGTATACATAATAATAACAAAGAATATAAAACTATAAAATATTAAAAATAAAAACAAACAGTATGTAATCAATAAAACAAATTTAATAAAACAGAAAATAAATATTAAACAGTAGTATATATAATAAATAAATAACAAAAAAAACAAAAAAACTATAGAATATTAAACTAGTATATATAATAAATAATATAAACATAAAATATAGAATATAGAACTAAAGAATAAGACAACACTTGATCTAATAAAACATAAAACAGTAGTAAATAAATAAAACAAATGTAATAAAAGAGAAAATAAAACTCTAGAATATTAACAGTAGTATATATAATAAATAAAATATAATAAAATAGAGAATAAATAAATATAGAATATGAAACTGTATCAATATAATAAATAAAATATTAAAACAGAGAATATAAAACAGTAGTGTATAATAAATAAAACAAATGTAATAAAACAGAAAATATAAAACTACAGAATATTAAACAGTAGTAATATATAATAAATAAAAAAATAAATATAAAAGAGAATAAATAACGCTAGAATATAAAAAGTAGTAATATATAACAAATAAAATAAAATAAGAGAATATAAAACAGTAGTATATAATAAATAAAACAATAAATGTAATAAAATAGAAAATATAGAACAAAGTCATAAATATGATAACAGACTGAGAGTGAGCAGCATTAGCATTAGCAGCTACGCTAGCGCCCTGAGTTCACCGATAGAGTAAGTGTTTTGCTTTCTTCTAAAATAAGTCTAATAATACATTTTGGCCACCTGTAGGTCAGTGTAAGTGGGCGTGTCACTGAATGCTTTTCGGGGGTGGTGTTTGCTACCTCCTCGAGCCGGCGCCTCTGCTCCTTCTGCTCTTCGATGCGTTTCTGGCGGTCGTGCAGGAGCTGCCGCTTGTGCTCCTCGGGGTCGCGGCGCTGTGCCGCCAGCTGGGCCTGCTGCCTCTTCAGGGCCTCGGAGCGCTCCTTGTTCTCCTGTTGCAGCCGCAGGAAGTCCCGCCGCAGGGTCGACTCTCCCGGGACGTTCAGGATGGAGCTGCCGAGAGAGCGAGGAGGCGTGTCAGCGTCAGCCAGGGCCGAGCGGCCTTGAAAAAGTGGCCGTGGCTCTGCGCTTTCAGCTCCGGTGCTCCCCGGCGTAGTGTTACACAATATTGACACACTGAAAGGCCTCTACAGCAGACTGCCGATCGGGTTTCATCCCAGTTACGCCGTGAGAGATATGAAAGTCCCTCCTGAGGCGGGCCGAGCTATTTATAGGAGCACAGATCGGATCTGAGGAGCGCAGACTGAGTGCGTTTGTTACCTGGACTCCCTCTCGTCGCCTCTGTTCTCGTCTTCTTCGTCGCTGCCGCTGTACTCGTACTCGGTCTCCTCTGTGAGGGACACAGCCGGTCAGTCAGTACAAAGCAGCACCCCGTGGGCACACCAGGCTTCTTTAGCTTTACAGCTACGGCATGTATTCTTAGAGCAAATAAGTCTTCATGGGTCCTAAAATGGTTAGTTATGAGAGCCAACCGAAAGGAAAGCCAAAACTGAATCGTCCAGAAAATAGACTCACCAATAGAGTAAGTGTTTTTCACTTTCAATCTATTACTTGCTAAATTATATGAGCTTTTTTGACACTTTATTACAAAATAAGCTCTCTGTTCATGATTTTGCATTGAGTTTGCATCTTGATTTCACATCGATAGGGGAATATAGCATATGACTCACTTTCGGGTATATGGCAGTGCTGAACGATTCATGATTCAATTCACGATTCAGTGATTCAGATTCCAGTACTGTTTGGTTAAATGATGAATGTAGGGTTATGTACTTCGCGCTGGCATGACCTGTATGAGTAATGGAGGTCTGACGCACCCTTCTCTCCGCGCTTCTTGCGTGTGCGGTCGATGTGGTCCTTCAGCTGGATGCGGACCTGCCGCTCGGTCGGCTGGTCCCGGATGAACGAGTGCTTCAGCAGCTGCTCAGTGGAGGGGCGGCCCGGGTACATCTTCACCAGGCAGCCCTCGATGAAGTCGATGAACTTTTTCGACCTGACAGACGGTTCACACGTAAAAACAAAAACAGTAATCCATCACAAACGTCCTTTAAATGCTTTGAGCTCGTGTTGCGGTACAAATCGGCATTTATTCTGGAATTTCAAAAGGCCAAAGCTGGGAAAAGATCGATATAAATAACTGCCTTTTTGTTTAACGCAGTTGTTTGCGAAGCTACTTGGAGCACAGGTTCTGTTACCGGGTTTCCCGGGTGTGGCTTAAATGAGGAAACGTTGTGCCAATCAGCATAACCAGAATCGGACAACCAAGGGGAGTTAACAGTTGAGAACCGATTAAAAAGCTGAGTATTCGTGGCTACCGCGTGAAACCCTACGGCTAGACCCAACATACGTTCCGCCTCCACTCATATGAGCGAGATCGGCCCGGTGGGAGGCCTGGTGCCCGTCCAAATAAGAATAAGCCCTGCGCTCTCCCGAGGCTCTGTCGCTGCACGAACAGTAACAGAAACCTAACCAAGTAAGGACAGAAGCAGGACGGTAGCAGGGTAAAAAGGCTCCCAGGTTCGCTGGGAGGATTTTTCTTACGCAAGGCAACACTGCCACGACAGAGAGAAAGAACAGCGGTCAGAATATAGAGATAAGAAGAGATAATCATAACGGACGAGCTCAGAGAACAAAGCAGGTGACGTTCTAATGCAATGTAACGTAAAACAAGACAGGGCGGGGCGGGGCTCACCATTTCTTGGACTTGAGTTTTGGAGGAGGATTCCGAGGGATGAGGAAGAGCGCTCTCATGGGGTGCATGTCACACAGCGCTGAGAGAGAGAGAGAGAGAGAGAGAGAGAGAGAGAGAGAGAGAGAGAGAGATCATGTAGAGCAGACATAATGGCTCGAACCTCACACTCACATACTGCAAATTTACTGATTCAGACCAGCAGGTCACAGACTCAGGTCTCTTGGACCGACACGCTGGAGCCTCATCTCGAACTAACATGTCATAAACTCAAAGTATCGGCACACCAACGACTGAAGGCTTGTCTCAGACCCACACGCCATGGCCTCAAGGCTAATCTCGAACCCACAAGCCAGAATCTCCAACCCACATCAGACATGCCATGTTGTCAAGCTTCGTCTTTGACCAGCCACAGGCCACGACCTCAAACCTCGTCTCGGACCCACAGGCCACAACCTCAAACCTCGACTCAGACCTACAGGCCACGACCTCGAGCCTCATCTCGATCCCAAATGCCACGAACAGGAGGCTCATTTCGAACCCAGACGCCCCGACCTCGAGCCTCGTCTCGAACCCACAAGCCAGAATCTCCAACCCATCAGACATGCCATGGTGTCAAGCTTTGTCCTTGACCGGCACACCAGATCCTCGGGTTTGTCTTGGACCTTTACACTATGGCCTCGAGCCTCGTCTCGGCCCCCGCAGGCCATGGCCTCGAGCCTCGTCTCGGCCCCCGCAGGCCATGGCCTCGAGCCTCGTCTCAGAACTGCACGCCATGGCCTCCAGCCTCTAATCAAACCAACAAGCCAGAACGTCGAACCCATAAGTCTCATCTCGGACCTACAGGCTACAGTTCCAAGCTTCGTCTTGGGCTTGTCTTGGACCCTGACGCTATGGCCTGCACACCATGGCCTGGAGGCTCATCTCAAACCCACACACCAAGGTCTCCAGCCTCGTCCCGAACCCACACGCCAAAAACTCAAGCCTCTCCTTGGACCTGGACACAATGGGCTCGAACCTCGTCTTAGTCCTACATGCCACAGCTTCAGACCTTGTCCTGGACCCACACGCCATGGTCTCCAGACTCTTATCGGACTGACACGCTGCGACTGGTAAACACATCTGATATTTAGTCAGTCACTCTTTCTCTCAGTTCCACACAACATCTCTGAGAGATGCAAAGCCGTGCGAGACAATGGGAGGATGAGTAACGTCGGGAGTTGTGTAAGAGCGGCACACTGACCAGCACGTATCCACCCACGCTCACACACACACTCCAAAATCACAGCACCACTTTACTCCACATTCTGATTCCATCACCCCCTCCCTGTCCGGCTCCGGCTCTTTGCCACCACACCACTCCTGTGCTGTGCTAAACTCTAACGTTCCTGCTCTGCATTTCAGCGCTCTTCGGTCTTCCCAGGTGTACCGTCAGCTATTGTTCTTACTGCTGTACCACCTCTCTGCTGATTGAAGCTGCTGCATCACACCTACGAGCCGGACTCACACTAACAACACTACACTAGTTACACTAACCCAACTCTCCTGCATACTAATATGACATGCATACCAGTTCCCTGCACTGTTAGAGGTACAGTACCACACAGCAGGCCTAACAGACAGAGCTGATCAGAGATTGCTAGGGGTTTGTTGCTGTGTGTGTGTGTGTTGCTTACGGGGCGCTCCCTCTGCCATCTCTATAGCTGTGATCCCCAGAGACCAGATGTCACTCTGTTTAGAGAGAGGAAGACATTCTTACACACACAGTCCGCATTATCGGAACCATTTAAGCTCTTCAGACACAGTGCTCCGCTGAGACGGCAGCGTGAGGAAAGCCCAAGGCTCACCCTCAACAATACACCTGATGCCCATTCACGCGGCACTCACCCTGTAGTCGTAGGTCGAGTCCGGGTTCTCATCGCAGGCGATGACCTCGGGTGCCATCCAGTAAGGGGTGCCAATAAACGTGTTCCTCCTGCCCACGGTCCGGTCCAGCTGAGCGCTCACTCCAAAATCAACTGCAGAGAACCAAGAACGGGGAGAGAGAGAGGGAGACAGTGTGAGTGAGAGCGCCGGCACACTAAGGAAACCTCAGAGTTCTGTTACGTCCTTTTGAATAAGTACATTACAGACTACTACCTCATTTTTTCTTACAACTTTTCTCCATTGTCACATTTCTTATTTTTTAATTGCTTTGTACTCACTTTGTGTATTTTGTACCCACTGAACCCGCCATGCCAATAAAGCTCACTCATCGGAAGTGAGAGAGGGCAATAAAGAGAGAGAGACTGAAATGTATCGAGGCAGACTGTACGTATGCAAATATTACTTGTGTTTACTTTTTACTTCTACATTACATATTTATAAATGTATTATCTTTACATCATACATATTAAGGCAAGAATTTTCTTTTTTAATGTTCCTTAACATTATTGCTTTGGCAACAGTTGTTCATTTCAAATCACACCAATGAAGATTGGATTTGAGAAATTTCAAACAGATGCAACACACAGAGAGAGAGAGAGAAAAACAGCAAGAGAGAGGGTGAGAGAGACAGAAAAAGAGAGAGGGCAAGAGAGAAGCAGAAAGAGAAAGACAGAGAAAGAGAGAAACAGAGAAAGAGAGAGACAGAAAAAGAGAGGGCGAGAGAGAAGCAGAAAGAGAGACAGAAAAAGAGAGGGTGAGAAAGAAGCAGAAAGAGAGACAGAAAGAGAGAGAGAAAGAGAGGGCGAGAGAAAAGCAGAGAGAGAGAGACAGAAAAAGAGAGAGACAGAGAAAGAGAGGGCGAGAGAGAAGCAGAAAGAGAGAGGATGAGAGAGAGAGAGAGTGAAGGAGATAGAGACTGAAACACAGACGGCAAAAGAGAAAGACCAAAAAAAAAAAAAAGTGAGGGAGAGAGACAGAAAAGGCAAGAGAGAGACAGAAAAAGAGGGCGAGACAGAAAAAGGGACAAAGTGACAGACAGACAGCCAGAAAGAGGAAAATGACAGAGAAACTTGTCTCAGTACATTTGAGAGGACGTTCCACTGACATAATGATTACTGTAGCTAACTAATGCTACACCTGCTCCCTAACCCTAACCTCAGTCACCTAAAACAAGTTGTTTTTACTCTTTTGGTTTTTCAAATTAAATTTGTCTCTTTTGCAGAAAAAAAAAAAAAAAAAAAAAAAAAAAAAAAAAACGTAAAAATTGTCAGGTTCTCCCATCATTGCAGGAAATGTCTGCATGTGTTGGTTTTACTTCTGATGAAAACCAGAACATGCAATGATAATAATTAGGTCAGCAAACCCAAAGCTGCAGTCTGACACACACACACACACACACACACACACACACACACACACACACACGCCTCACCGAGTTTGACCTCTGCGTTCTCAGTCAGGAGGACATTCTGGCCTTTGATGTCCCTGTGGATGACCTTATGGGTGTGCAGGTGCGACAGGCCCTGAAACAGAGAGCGAGTGAGACCGCCTGCGGCCAGAGAGTGAGACAAACCACCGACCCAGAGCAGCGGCTGACAGGTGTGTGTAACTGTTACTGCACTCATGTAAGCGCCGGTAGTGTGTCAGCGTCTGATCAATAAAAAATCAAATGACATGGATCAGGACCTGCATAAGTACAGTGGGGTAAAAAAGTATTTGGTCAGCCAATGATTGTGCAAGTTCTTCTACTTATAAAGATGAGAGAGGTCTGTGATTTCCATCATAGCTACACTTCAACTATGAGGAAAAAAAATCCAGGAAATCACAGGATTTTTAAAGAAATCATGGTGGAAAATAAGTATTTGGTCACCCATAAACAAGCAAGATTTCTGGTTCTCACAGACCTGTAACTTCTTCTTTAAGAAGCTCTTCTGTCCTCCACTCGTTACAATTGAATTCTTTAAAAATCCTACAATGTGATTTCCTGGATTTTTTTCCCTCATATTGTCTCTCATAGTTGAAGTGTAGCTATCATGAAAATTACAGACCTCTCTCATCTTTCTAAGTAGTAGAGCTTGCACAATCAGTGCCTGACTAAATACTTTTTTGCCCCACTGTATCAGCCATAACACGCCGCCCTGCGCCTTCTAATAACAGCGGCAATCCCTAGGTAACAGGGTGGAATTTCAGCATCGCTTCTTCTCTTCTGTGTAGGTCACTAAATATTTATGAAGGCTCCTCCCGGGCATTTGCAGAAGACGCCGGGCGATTTAGAGAGAGGCCGCCCTGCGCACGGCGTCCATTATCTGGTGAGAGCATGCGGTAATGTGCCATCCTGCCGGCCCCCCAGTGGTGCACCAGATAGGGAGAAGAGAGAACAAACTTTTGTTTTTGCTTGTTTAGTGTGTGGCTCACTCGTAATATCTCTCTGCAGATGTAAGCGATCCAGTCCTCCTTCAGCGAGTTCCCTTTAGTGTTCTTGACCAGGTCCGTCACCGAGCCGGCGCCGCAGAACTCCATCACGAGCTGCAAACACGTAACATAACACGTAACACGAATTAAAGCACAGAGGCTGACCTGTGTATCCGGTGCATCAAGGAACAGACTCGGTCGGTATTTTATTGAGGAAAACTTCGTATCGAATGGAAATGGAACATAGGAAACAGTACGTTAGACTGTACAGGAAACACATCTATAAGGGGATGTAACATATGACTCACGAGTCATGACTCGGCACACACTGATTCAGATTCAGCTTTCACTCGGTGCAGATCTGCTCTGTGTTTATTGTGCTTTTAAGAGCCAATAAATGCCCCTGGCTCCTAAAAAGGTTAGTTATAATTCTAAGAGCCAACCGAAAGCAAAACAGGACCCGAATCCTCCAGAACGCAGGCTGCAGTTAGCATTAGCGCCGCGAGTTCACCAATAGAGTAAGTAGTTTTTCCTCTTTTCACTTTCACTCCATGACTCACTAAATGACAACATATGGATCGACACTTCATTACAAAACAAGCTTTGTGTTCACGACTTTTCTCTAACTAAGTTAATTAAACTCATCGTTTCATGGCATATTTAACTTATGACGGATTTGTCGGAATCATGGTAAATCAGGGAGCCCCTGTACGATACAACTCCATTCATGCATGTAATGCCTTATACAGGGGGATTTTCTGGGGGTCTGGAACCGATTTGTTCATTTGACATGATTCCTTATGAGACAAAATTTGCTCAGAACCCGTCAGAACTTTCTTCTCATATTTAGGGACTTTCTCCTTGCCACTGCTGCCCAGGGCTTGCCTTGAGACTGATGTTCTGCTGTGGAACGTGCCCCAAACAGAACTACTGACTTGACCTCATTGCTTATTGTATGAAAACCACGAGTGCGTTTACATGCACTTAATAGTCTGATCAGTCGAATTTCTGTAGTTACCCGATTATCCAAGTGGTCAGAAACCTGGATTTTGTTTCAGTAATCTGATTTCTCAAAGCATGTATACCAGTTACAGGGGGGAAAAAAACCAGGGTTGCCAAGTCGGATTATTCTTAGAGAATTCTCTTCTATCGGGCTTATTTACATAGACCCTGGAATTAGACTCCGCACCCGTAAAATGCCACGGAACACTTTTCTGAAGACTCCGAACCGCAAGATATATACTGGAGAAAATGAAGAATTTCTTTATTTAATGTTAAAAAAAATTAAGTTTACTTCCCATCGTTCTGTCGGATTACTGGCTGGTTGCAAAATAGAAATCACTGCAGTAATCATTATCTGATTACTCAAATACACACACGCACGCACGCACGCACACACGCACGCACGCACACACACCCAGAGCTGGTCGTCATGGCCCGGCGGGCTCTTCTTGACGAAGGCGCCATAGTAGGTGGCAATGTTGCGGTGGTGGCTGTACTTCTTCAGCATGTTGATCTCAGCCTTGATCTCCTCCTCCTCCTCCTCGGTCACGTCCATCACCTTGATGGCGGCCAGCTGGCCCGTCTTCACATGGCGTCCCTGTACAGAGAGGCAGACAACGTGTGTGTGTGTGTGTGTAAAAATAGCACCTAGCCTATTTATTGCTGAACAGGCCTATCAGATATCTGCGCACGCTGACACCGACCTCTCTCTGACCCTCGGCAACGCGGACCCGGGGGAGGCCCGGACGCTTCGGCGCTCTCGCTTTACATTCCAGCGCCGACCCCGACTTGACTTCTCGTTTTCATTCCACACACTCAGCACTTCAACGCTTAAAATTTAATCCGGTACGGTTCGGTAACAGGTTTGGGCCGATTATCGAGCAAAAAGTCCTTTTCTTTAATGCTCCACTCCAATCAGCCAAAATGTTTCACCGACTACGCATGTTAAGTTCAGGGATACATCAGACCAGCGGGCATCCCAAACCCTTTATTCCTTGGAACCCCCCCCCTATGAGTATCTAAGAAAAGCTATGCCCTCCAAGCCCCAAGCCTGCACACACACACCGATTCATTGCAAGTCTTTGCAGGAAAAAATTAACCAATTATAGCTTTTTATCAGCTTATTTTGGGGTGCCCCAAACAGGCCACAGGTTTTTTTTTTTGGTTGAATCAAATCCCATCTGGTCCAAACACAACAAGGGAGTCCCAAAAAGGTTTGATGCTGCTTATGGCATGAATGTGTCACAACACACAGCGTAGCGCCCTCTGCTGAGGCACGAGGCAGCCCAGCCACCTAAACCGTCACGGACTTGGTGGTTTTAACATTTTGGCTAATTGGTAAATGGTTTATATATATAATACTGTATTAATTTGTAGGTTAAAGCCGCTACATGGGGTCTGTGCTGAGGGACTTCGCTCTGCACTTCAACAGTGGAAGATGATTGAGAGGAAAAACAAGAAGTTGGTCAAACAAGAAGCTGTTAACCCAAATTCATGACCATTTGACAGGAAATGTTTTAAATAGATCTTGTGTAGATCTTTCCAGAGATCCTGAAGGACAAGCTTGTTGCTCAAATAATCATAGCTTTCATATCATTACCTTTTATTTGAATGATGACGTTTCCTCTAAATATGTTCTTTTTTATTTAGCGTCCATTTACTTAAACCATTACTACAAACTTATTAATTGGGTAACTTTTGAAGTTTAACTCTTACATATAACAACTAAGCTGCCCAAGCAGGTCGGGACCCTTTTTGAGGCTCGGTCCTCCCATGGTTTCTTCCTTAGGGAGTTTATAGAGTTTTTCCTTGCCACTGTCGCCCTAGTCTTGCTCAGGTTGGGCTTCGGACCTGGTTAATAGGAAACTGAAACGCTGCTTTGAGACGATGCTAAACAGTGGAAAGCCATACTGAAATAACTCGGACTTGCACGACATGTTTTTCAGCTCTTAAGCTAAAAGCCGATCTCACACGGACTCAGAAGGGTTCGGATTTTTTTTCCCCCCCACGTATCCACTGTGTAACGACTGTATTTTGTTTGACCCATTTTAGCCCATGTTTTTTTTTGTGTTCCATTTTAAACTACGTGGTGTGTACGAGACATCATCTCTGGTGCGGATAACACTCGTATTTAGTGTGAAGGAAGGAAGAAAGGAACTCAAGACAGGCAACTAAAGACCTGTGAGGCTCTTTAACAAAGTCATCTCTGGTGAATTTGGACCTTCTGCTTTATCTAGCCAAAGCCCCAGACCTTTGTGTGGTCCTGTGTAACCCAGTACTTTATGGGCAGTTTTCTCTCAAACACCACTCAGAGGTCCCTCTAACAGCCAACTATGGCCCCCGGATGCTAGAATGCGGAGATGGCACCCTGTTCCTCGAGTGACGATTTAATAATCCCGACTGGCCAATCACGGCTTCTGTTCTTGCTTAATGAGAGAACGTAAGAAATATTTGTGCCTTTGAAATGGTACATAATGCAATTTTAATGAACAGAGCTCCTCAAACTCAGTGCTGTAACTTCTACTGGTTCTCTTTCAGTTACATAACAGGGACGGGGGTAATTGGCACACTTTCCCCAGCCCTCCCTTTTCATTTCGGCTTCTCACCTTGTACACTTGCCCATAGGTACCGTTGCCCACGACCTCCACCAGCTCAAAGATGCCTGCTGGATCCTGGCACACAGACAGACAGACAGATAGAGAGAGAGAGTGTTAGTGAACACTGCACAAGCACACAACCACTCTGCATGCCCACACACATGGTAAAAATACACCCCATCTCAGACAAGCGTCACCTGACAGTCCAAGGTCAGGAACGGCAATGGTGTCTGGCAATGCCAGTGTCTCTCCGAGCATTTCAAGTGCGAGTTACACGACCGGCACGATGTCTAGGAGTTACTACACTATGGGTAAGTGGAAAAAAAAAAAGTGAAGTGAAAACATTTCTGAACGTGCCAGCAGCGTGGTCCTTTTAGAGCTAGAACCTCAAAGGGTTTTGGTGACGATACGACAAGCAGAGATGCACCGAGAGAGACTCGGGTTTACAGTCCGGTTCCTGCATATCACATATCAGTTTCATAGTTATGGCTTCCCCTTAGACCCTGGCGAGTCCCCGGACTTTCCTTGAAAATGCATTCTGAATGGGCTGCCATTTTATGCAAATGCAGGGCGCTACAGTCGGGCAAACTGAGCTCAGGCCGATCCGAAACAGCTTTCACCAAGCTCTGCATCATGTGAAACCCCGATTGCTCAATAGGAATGCCTCGAATTTCTCTCAAACCGCTTGTGAAAGGACGCGGCGTTGCCGTTTCTTCACTCTTCCTGCTTTTTGTGCAACGCAAACCGTGAAGAAATGATGACCGAGGTCAGCTCACGTGCCCTCGTCCGCAGCGCTTGGTACAGAACTGGAAGAACGGTGCTGTGCAAAAGTCTTAGATCACCTTTAGTTCAGTTGTTTTAATGACAGTATAATAACCATACGTAACATAGTTCAGATGGATCACTCCTTAATCCATTTTAGCCTTTTCACCCTTTTGGAAAAAGCAGTTTCTTGGCTGCTGTCCTTCCAAAAAGACCTGTAGAAGGATCCGCTTGGCAGTATGATAAAGCTCCCAGATACTGCTGTTGCTCAAGTGTAAGAGGAGGTCACACTGAGCACTCACCACCCTAGCCTATAGAAGCTGTTTTTCCTGGCTTGTGCCAGTTTTTTTAAATAATTCTGCACACAAATGTTCTGTACTTTCTGGTTGCATTCTCATAAAGACACTGATAAATCATGATAGATGCCAGCATTATATGTAATCTATAGGTGGCCTAAGACTTTTGCACAGGGCCCGCCATCACACCGCTAAAGCCAAAGCCCAGCCCAGCCCAGCCCAGCCCAGCCCAGCCCTGGGGGTGTGCCATTTTGTGCAATCACAAAACATTAATCACCACATCCCGATCGCCTCGAGTCATCCGAATCGAATTCAGGATGCCCATTCTGGGACCCGTCCACCATAACAAGCCTAATTATCGTTCTCATTTCTCCGATGACCCATATGTTCGTCGCGTTCGCCAGCTTTGTGCGTCAGCTCTGCCTCTGGGCGAGACGCCGCTTGCGCGAGAGCGTTTGACACGGCCCGGTGGAATGAAACGAAGGTTAAAACAACAAACAAACAAAGAAAGGTTAAGAGGCGGTGCTGCGCGTCTCTCTCATCTGTCTCTCAACGTTCTGCGCGTCTGCCGGCGAGTGGGCGGTTCATCGGACGGCCCATTAAGCAAAGTGCACAAGTGAATCACTGCTCTCAACGGCGCTGTCTTGCTCCGGCGTTCTCCGGAAGCACACGACTCGGTAGAAGGGCTCAGCAGACATATACAGACCGAACCCAGACGCTGGACGAGGGGTATAACAAGAACTCTGTAGCTCATCGGTTTCTCTACATCCTTTGTCCGTCCCCTCTACTCTGCTCTCCAATGGTCAGGACCCCCACAGGACCAGCACATACCAGGTACTGTTTGGGGGGTGGATCATTCTCTGCACTCTGGACTGCACTCAAGTGTGTCCCCATGTGCTGAAAAAACCCTACGCTGAAGTAGGGACTACAAAAGTCCCTACACACGGCGCTCTAAGAACTACAATCATTCCCCGGTTCCTGCAGTGCGAACATGTGAGAAAGTTTCTCCAACAATCAAAGAACTATGAGAACGTTCCTCTGGGTATGTGTGTATATTTGGAATATAAACACATACAGACACACAGACTGTCTTACAAACACTCTCTCTACATGTAGGGCAGCAGTACCTGACGAATCCCAGCACTGACACACCTGACTCTATTTGATTCCCTGCTGATTAGGTGATTCACCTGAACCAGACCTTTTCACTGAGGAACAGTAGTAGGCTGGGTTTGACATACTGATGTCTGAACTTTCCTAAGCACGGCATCTTTTGTTTTTTTGAGCAGCTGTCATTTCGAACGAACAAATGCTCATTGCTGGAGATTTGTCAGTAATTTATAGGTCAAAACCTGCATGCTCCATTTCACCCAAACACACACAGTATCTCCAACACAGACCACAGTTTTCCTAAAGTTATAACCCTAATTTATTTGTTTATTTATGTATACATGTATAATATATATAAAGGCACTTTTGTGGCGTAATCCAGTTAGAGATAAACATAAGACATTACCATCGACCTCTGAGCAGGGCAGGACAGAACCCTAGCTGCAGAGCTCCTGCTAATCATAAACAGTATGCTGATGGTATTCCCCGGGAATTTAGAGCTTTCAGTTTCTGAAACATGACCCGCAACACAAATTTCCATTGTTGACGCGCAAAGCAAACAACCGCAGGCTTTTAACTGCGCCTCGTTACGCCAGCGCTGCTAGATTCCTGACTTCAGTCCAGGACGACATGCTCATGTTTTCAGTTAGCAGAATGAGGTCAAGGAGTTTGAATATGGACGTGACCCCCATGTACACAGGTCTACCGCCTGCAACGTGTATGAGCCGACTGAGAAGAACAGTATATGAATCCTGCAGTAGTTCAATTTCGGGTTTTGTTTCATATCGGCCACGTCTGTGTTTTTCTCTCATCGCAAGAACAAAGAATAAAAGCCACTGGAAACTCAGTTGTCCTGCAGATTTTATTGTGAGGAGAAGGGTCAAATCAATCCTAGACGCTACCCGATAACTCATCCAATCTGAACAGGGCTGTGAATTGAGGCCACGTTTCCCCTCTTTTCCCCCCGTACACATGTCGCTGGCTCGGCGGTGACAGGGAGAAATCTGCATTCAGCACTCTCGCGAAACCCTAATGTGCATCTGCCTGCTGTAGGGAGAGTGAGGCGTCACTTAGGATGCTTCCCATGGCTTAGTCGACTGCACATAAGCGTGGAGCTACAGAGCATCTCACTCGCATCTGTGTGAGATGTGAAATCACTTAGGTACACCGGTGGGACATTTCTGACACCCTATTAAAACGATGGTACAGACTACAACTGGCTGATCTACATCCTCCCTCCTCCCTCCTCCGCTTCCACCTAATGGTTCTTTGAAGAAAAGACAGCAGCAGCCGGTGTTCAGCATTAACAGAGATTAGTTTAATTAGAGAGAAAAAGCCTACTTGGAAAGGCTTAAACTAAATAAAAGGACCGATTTCTTAGAACATAAATACATGCGCGTCTATGAATGTGGTGCTGGAGGTTAGAACAGTCGCCTCACAGCTCCAGAGAGCCCCAGTTCGACCCCAGCCTTGGACTCCACCTCGGACTCATGCATGATGCTCAGGAGGGGTCTGAAATCTAAAGGCGGCCATCTTGTTTGTCTTATCGCTCACCAAGTCATTTTGTGATTAGTGAATACAGATCGCAGAGGACTTAGCCGACCCGGCGTATGCGGTCGAAAGAAAAACAATAAACATGCATAGCACACGCGGGGGTGCTTTCCACCATGCTGCTACAAAAGGTTGTGTTTTCAAATAAGCACATTAAAGCCCTGGTCAGAGATTTAGTATCGAAGTTTGTACGACTGTCTTGTTGTGTAGAAAAGCAGACTACAGTGTAGGCTACAAGTTTATATACGTTCAACCAGTAATACCAAGAGATGTATGTTTTTGCATCTATAAGTAGTCTTTCAATGCATTCTGGTATATACAGTGGGGCAAAAAAAGTATTTAGTCAGCCACTATGAGAGACAAAATGAGAAAACAAAACCCAGGAAATCACATTGTAGGGTTTTTAAAGAATTTAATTGTAAATCATGGTGGGAAATAAGTATTGGTCAATAAACAAAAAGTTCAACTCAATACTTTGTAACATAACCTTGTTGGCAAATGACAGAGGTCAAAGGTTTCTGGGATTTTTGCTCACCGTTCTCATGATCATTTTGACCCCACGGGATGAGATCTTGTGTGGAGCTCCAGATCGAGGGAGATTATCAATGGTCTTGTATGTCTTCCATTTTCTTACAATTGCTCCCACAGTTGATTTATTCACACCAACCTGCTTGCCTATTGTAGATTCACTCTTCCCAGCCTGCTGCAGGTCTACAATTTTCTTCCTGGTGTCCTTCAACAGCTCTTTGGTGTTGGCCATGGTTGAGTTTGGAGTCTGACAGTTTGAGGCTGTGGACAGGTGTCTTTTATACAGATAACGAGGTCAAACAGGTGCCATTAATACAGGTAACGAGTGGAGAACAGAAGAGCTTCTTAAAGAAGAAGTTACAGGTCTGTGAGAGCCAGAAATCTTGCTTGTTTGTGGGTGACCAAATACTTATTTCCCACCATGATTTACTATTAAATCATTTAAAAATCCTACAATGAGATTTCCTGGATTTTTTTCTCATTTTGTCTCTCATAGTTGATGTGTACCTATGATGAAAATTACAGACCTCTCTCATCTTTCTAAGTAGGAGAACTTGCACAATCAGTGGCTGACTAAATACTTTTTTGCTCCACTGTATTATTACAATAATAGAATGATATAGACTATTGGACTATTATTATTACATTTATACCAGTAATATTTTTATTACTTTTACACAATTATACTACTTTCAGACTACTATAATTACTATTATACTGTTTATTAGTATTATACTGTTACACTGTTTTCATACTATTATTAATACTATTGTTATTACTATTATACTATTATTATACCCTTATATGTTACACCATTATTACTGTTACTATTATACTGTTTTTATTCTACTATTGTTACTATTATACTATGGTATCATTATTATTGCTATTGACAGCGGAAAATGTTATGGTAGCAAAAACTATGAAATTCTTCAAAACGCTTTGGTTCTGTGAGCCGCCGCAGCTTAAACACCGTCACAGCTGGCCATGGTGAAATCACCTTCCGATTTTCTCCGCCTAGCTTTAGCTTTAACCTCTTCGCCTTTGTTAGCTTTGCCAATTTCCAGCATAGCACTGTTTTAAACGTCTAATTAAATGCGTTGCTGTGTCCGAAATAAATCCCTGCTCCCTCATTAGTACAGTCGACGTTCAATCACTGAACAATTAGGACATGGTACGGACTGTTTGAATTTTTTTTTTTTGCCCCACTTACGATTTCGAACTCTAAATAACACACTAACGCACATAACCCAGTCCAGATGGTGACGATAATGCACCAATACGTATGAAAATCGCCATAAAACCCAAAAGAAAAAGATCAAGAACTAGGGTGTGATCATAGACATCATTTTATTATTAATACGTATATCATATCAGTCTGTGGGCGCCATTTCAGACACCCCATCTGGTGTCCTTCAACAGCTCTTTGGTCTTGGCCATGGTTGAGTTTGAAGTCTGACTGTTTGAGGCTGTGGACAGGTGTCTTTTATACAGATAACGAGGTCAAACAGGTGCCATAAATACAGGTAACGAGTGGAGGACAGAAGAGCTTCTTAAAGAAGATGTTACAGGTCTGTGAGAGTCAGAAATCTTGTTTGTTTGTGGGTGACCAAATACTTATTTGGGGGAAAATTGATTCGGACTTCAAACAAATCGGAACCAGTGACGTTCTAATTCGGAGGTTCCACTGTACTGTGCTATATATATATAGAGAGAGAGAGAGAGACTATTTAGGTGACTAAGCAGCACTCAGAACACAACTGAAATGGAACACTTCCTCATCAGGACCAGCTGCAGTCTCATAAAACAACAGGCAAGTGCCTGAGCTGTGTTTAAAACCGATATAACCCTCATATAAGCTCAGCCACTTGCCGGTTCCTTTATGAGATTGCGAAGTTCAGGCCAACAGCAGCATCCTGACGATTATAGGGCATTGCTTACTTCCTGCTGAAATCGACCTGTTTATTTTCAGTTATAAAACAAACACACACCGAACCTTTCCTTGTTTGTTTACACAACTCCTATTTGTATTTCTGATGTTGCTAAACAAGTGCTGATCGCAACCACAGCGCGCGAGAGTGGCGAGGACTGGACTCGAACGCCGGTTCGCAGCTGATCCTAAATCCACTAGGGCGCGAACGACAATCCCCACGAATGCTCAAGGGTCTGCGTGGGATCACGACAGCACTGGAACGACGCGTGCACGGTCCCACAGCAACACAACTCGGACCAAACCAGCCGTAAACTCCATAAGAAGGATTAATGGTGCAATCAGGCCCCGAACAAGAGGCCTCTACAGACACGGGGCCTATCATAACAAACCCTCACCTGCTCACCCCAAACACAGAGGGGCCTCGGCAAACGGGTCATTAAGAAGTGGGAGGGGTGGCGGCAGGGCTCAAACCTGTGTTCAGCGTCCGCGCACCACCGCGGCTCCTTTATAATCCGTAACCAAGCCTGTCATTAGTGTGTGTGTGTGGCCATAAATATCAATATCACGATCGCTCACCCTCAGAGCAGCCAGGTCGATCTCATCCAGGCTCCGCGTAGGTGCGTTCTCCGACATTTTTTTTTTCAACGTTGAAGTCCGTCAGGTACCGAGAGATTTAGTTCCAGAACCGGGCAGATTCGGGCTAATTTGTAAAGGAAAATGTGACGCGGCTGAGAAAAAACTTGGGTCCCATTAAAACTCGTCACGAAAAACCGGTTGGCGGCGTTAAACCGTGGAGAAAGCTTACCGAACAGCGACGATGCAAAATTAACCTCAGACAGCTGTGCGGAACAAATATAAAACAATAATACCCCCAAAAAAGAGGCCGTTAGGGGAGCTAACGCTATAGCAGCGCGGCTAATCCGTCAGATTGCAGCGTCGCAGCTCGGCTCGAGTTCCAACTGCCAGCCGCGTCCTGTCACCGCCGCGATAATACCGATATGATCGGTAATATCTCGCAAAGCGACCTCCCGCTCGCCTCTCATGTCGACGCGCGGCTCGTTGGCGTTAAAAGCAGGCGCCGGGGCGCTCCGGCTGTCGAAAATGGTCCCGTTTTACCGTCTGCACAAGTTGTTACGCGGCGGCGGTACGGCTAGCAGGGCTAATAAACACCCACTTCAGACACGGAGCTGCATCGGCGTCACTGCCAATCTGCCGTTCAAACGTCGAGCCGTTACCGGGCGCCCAGTTTTTTGTTTTTTTTTAACAGGTTTCGCGGTCACCCCTGCTCTGGTCAGTCGCCTGAACGGTTAGGACAGGCTACAAAACATGTCCGTCTCCGAGCGCAGGTGAAAACCGACGGGGTGTTTACGTGAAAATAATCCGGCCGCCTCGCAAACTTTCGCTCCTTCCGTCAGTTACTGGGAGATCAGCGCGCGTCCGAGCGTACAGTGCGCGCGTACAGGGCACGCGCCTCCAGCTCGTGCACGCGGACAAAAAAAATCACCAAAGAGCTAACCTGACAGAAACGCGATTTGTTTACACGGAAAACTTGTCTTTTACGCCTTGAATCGACGCTCTTTAAGTACAAAGGTCCTATATTTGATATCCTCAATGCCCCCTGCCCCTCCCCGCATGAGAACCCGTTGACTTCTAGCTTTATTTTATTTCTGACACCGTTTTGATGGTTTCACCGTGCATCCGAGACACTCCTGAGCAAAAGAAGCCTTTACATTTAACAGACGGCCTTATTGAACGAGCAGTCGAAGGTTAAGGGCCTCGTTGAAAGCCCCAACAGCTTCGACTTGGCTCAGCTGGGATTTATCTCAAATCCGTTCTGTCAATAGTTGTTTCCTCACCTTTACCCCGCTAGTCCCGGTCAAAGAGGCTCCAGGGATTGGTGTGATCCTCCAAACTGCCCAACCGAGCTGGACAGGACTCAAACCTGGGTACTTGTGATGGTGGGCTGTTATCTTAGACTACAGAGCTACCAGACCACTGTTTATGGCCTTCGATGCCTTTAATACCTTTCAACATTGTTTTCGTTCCTTTTACACTAATAAAGTCAGCCTGCTGATAAAAACCAGCTGTTGAAAGTGGCAGTTCCTGAGGGAATGGGTCCAAATCTTGGGTGGTGCATTTATGAAATCCTGTTTTTGGATTGGCGGTATGTCCAGTGTACCTCTGGCTGTGGCCCTGAATTCTGGTTTAGGACCCTATCCTGTGACTCTAATAAAGCCAACATCGTCTATGCTTTGGTTACACTGGACGTTCAAAATGGCTGCCGTTACTATAGAGCATTTAAGGCTTCTAATAATGAATGGCCACAGATTATTATCTTGTGAGAATGACATAATATATTGACACAAAATACCAGTCATTAACTCAAGACCTTAAGATCCATCATGGCCAGACCCTATTGAAAGTAAGCGACCTGTCACCTTGGAATTTCAACATTACTGTCTGGGCAAAAGTGCTACAGCCGGCTGTACACCCAGTGCACTATCAGGTCTGGAATTGTTCCACAAAGACAGCTGGTTCCAGGACTTCACAAGAAGCACACGCAAACGTTGACTTTGTCAGATTGTTTATTCAGAATTCTGGTCTTCTCTGCCAATCATACGGCCCGGAATTAAACAAATACTTGAACATGGTATAAAAATATTCCACCATAAAAAGTGTTAGTTCCGTTAAAAATGATTCTTAGTGATTAGAGGAGTATTGCACCGGACATCCATATAAAGTCTAGGCTGATGAACCGATCATTCTTACGAATAAGTTACAATGAAACAGCGTCAGTTAGTAAAAGGTAAGACTGTGTAACACGCCTGGAATGTAGCATGGCTCCACGACACCAAGGCCACAGCCGAAACTCACCGGCATGACCAGAAAGGACCATCACAAGCATTTAATATACCATAATAGTCTATAAACCTGTTCCGACCCAGCATAAGGTGTAGAAAAGGGTACTGCTGGTCAGTTTGTGTGTTCCGCTACAGAGGTGCAGGCAAGCTCGTACCCTAAATCGGGTGTCAGTTCATCACAGTACCTCACACTGCAGGATGCATATTATATTTTGACACCCTTCTAGGCAGGGATCAGAAGTATTCTCCTGTTTGGCATACTATTTAGTACAGTAGGATACAAGTGTTCATTTGGGGCCTACAATTTGACTTACTATTCTTAATATGGGAGTACGTAGGGTCTGTGGGTCAGGTGCTATTTTGAGATACTATGTATTATGGCAGTATTTACAGGTGGTCTCCTGTTTGGCATACTATTTAGCATTGTAGTATGCGAGTTCCATAGGTTGTGTACTCTTTGAGATGTGTACTATCATATTAGAAAGCATGTCAAATAGTACACAACCTAAGGAACATGCATACTACCCTACTAAAAAGTATGTCAAAAAGGTGACAACGTATGGAACTTGCATACAACCATGCTAAACAGTATGCCAAAAATTACAAAACCTATTGAACTTGCATACTATCATATTAGAAAGTAAGTTCCATAGATTTTGTACCATTTGCCTTACGTTCTAGTATGGTAGTATGCAAGTTCAATAGGTTTTGGACCATTTGCCTTACTTTGTAATCTGGTAGTATGCAAGATCTTTAGATTTTGTACTATTTAACATACTTTTTAGTAGGGTAGTATGCAAGTTCCATAGGTTGTGTACTATTTGACATGCATACTACCATATTAGAAAGTAAGTTCCATGGGTTGTGTAGAATTTAACATACTTTTAAGTACGGTAGTATGTAGGTTTCATAGGTTTTGTACTATTTAGCATACATACTACCATACCAGAAAGTACGTTCGATAGGTCGTGTCCTATTTGACATGCATACTACAATGCTAAAAAGTATGCCATATAGTACACAGCCTAAGGGACTTGCATATGTCCATACTAGAAAGTAAGTTCCATAGATTTGTACCATTTGCCTTACTTTCTAGTATCATAGTATGTAGGATCCGTAGGTATTGTACTATTTAATATACTTTTTAGTAGGGTAGTATGTACATTCCATAGGTTGTGTACTATTTGACATGCATACTACCAACCTAGGAAGTAAGTTGCACAGGATTTGTACTATTTGACATACTTTTTATTAGGGTAGTATGCAAGATCCATAGGTTGTGTACTACTTGACATGCACACTACCATACTGTCAAAGGGTACACAACCTATGGGCCTTGCAAACTACCATACTGAAAAGCAAGTCAAATAGTACACAACCTATGGAACTTAGTTTCTATTATGGTAGTATGTAAGATCCACATGTTGTGTCCTATTTGACATGCATAGTACTATACTAGAAACTAAGTTCCATAGGTTGTGTACTATTTGACATACTTTTCAGTATGGTAGTTTGCAAGGCCCATAGGTTGTGTACCCTTTGACATGCGCACTACCATATTAGAAAGTATGTCAAATAGTACATAACCTATGGGATTTGCATACTTCCATACTAGAAAGTAGGTTCCATAGATTTGTACCATTTGCGTTACTTTCCAGTATGGTAGTATGCACGTTCCATGGGTTGTATACTATTTGACTTGCATGCTACCATACTAGAAAGTAAGTTCCATAGGTTGTGTCCTACTTGACAGGTTGTCTAGGTGTACTACTTTCCATATTGTAGGTCTAATGATATAAAAGCTGATACGGAAGCACGGGGCTTTTACAGATTGTGTACGAGCTGCCATACTATTTAGTATGCTAGTATTTATAGTCAAGTATACTACTTGGACTAATAGGGCTACTAATCACATACTGTGTAAGAGGGAAGTGTACTAGCTGAGACAGTATGGACGGACGGTGTTTCAGCTGCAGCCAGAGCATGCGGGATATATTAAAAAAAGGCTTCACTGCATAAATAAGCAAAACAAAAACACAAAAAACACAACGCGACTAGATGCTGATTGCTGTTAGACGAGGCACTGGCACAGTCGTGTCACACTCCCCCCACCCAGTCAGCCACCCGCCCACATGGCCACCCACCCACCCACAAACAAAAACAAAAAAGAAAAAGGATTTAAAAATAGGATAAAAAAAAAAAAAAGAAAAACACTTCCGGTAGAACCAGTGTTACATAACCATGATGCTTTGGGGTGGTGGGGGGTTTGTGTTGCACGTCGGGTTGCCATTATTATTGCAGGGATCCGCGCTGCATCTCATCCCAACGATCCTCGCGAGGTTCACGGTTCCACAAGCAGTGCCCCCCCCCGCATGCGCGCCACTTTGGCACCCCTTTCTCGAATTCTTCCACTCGTCTTCCCCCTGCCGAGTCGCTCTTTATCTCTCCCTCTTCTCTTCCTCGCTCGGCTCTTTATACCTGTCGCCATAACAACCACAAATGTTCGGACACATTTGCTTGTGCCTCGCCGAGAGGTGTAACACCAGAAAGGGGGGGGAGGGGGAGAGGCAAAAAGAAGGGCAAGCGATATAGGCGGAGAGAACGGCGCTGTCCGCCTACGCGCCGGTGCAACAATAAGCGTACGTTCTGTCCTGTTCGTTTCATCGTTCACCTCCTTCTCTCAAACACAAACACACACACACACACACACACACACACACACAGCCATTTCATAAATCTACAGCCGCCCTTCTATCCACCTGAGCCACTCTGAACCATTTTTTATTCCTATGCAAATCAGCAGCTAGACGAGGTCCGCCAAGTCCCGACTCGGCAGATAAGCTGCCAGTCCAGTGGGTGGCATCGCGCTCCGTTACGTCCAAACGTCCAGAGGAACGATCCTCTCTTTGCTAACAACCGGAGGAAACAAGTTCTCCTCGTACAGGAAGTGCAAGGGGAAGTGCACCAGGATACCGCGGATGGACCGCAGCTCGGTGACGGCCTCCTCCGGGGCCCTCTGGACCAAAGCGATGCCGCCGACGTGCTCCTGCAGCTCCCGCAGGTTCCGGATCGAGTCCGACGGAAGGCACCGGAAAACCTGCCGAGGAACAGGTAGATAAAATCGTTTGGGTTAATGAAGCAGAGAAAGGCTTACGGAGGGTAAAATACAGATCAGGGAGACACTAGGGAGTATGTGAACTGTGACCAGAGTACAAAAAACACCAAACACCAAAGTACGGTCATGCAAACCACTTGAAATCTTGAAAGAAACTAAAAATGTAAAAAAAAAAAAAAAATTAAAAAAAAAAAAAACTTAAACACAACCTCAATTTCAAACACAACCTTAAATTCCTCAAACACAACCTATAAAACTGCCAAGCACAACCTCAAATTCCTCAATACAACCTCAGACACAACCTTAAACACATCAAACACAATCTATAAACCTCAAAACGCGATCTAAAACCACAAACGCACCTACAAAAAACTAAAAAAACTACCTGAAAATTCCTAAAATTCCACCTAAAAAACCACAAACACAACCTGAAATTCCTCAGAAGCAACCTCAAATCCCTTAAACACAACCTCAAATCTCTCAAACACAACCTCAAATCCCTCAAACACAACCTCAAATCCCTCAAACACAACCTCAAATCCCTCAAACACGACCCAAAACCTCAAACACGACCCAAAAACTTACAAAAGCTTCAAGCACTACCTGATATACGACCTCAGAACCTCACACACAACCTCAAATACGCCATACAACCTTGAATTCCTCAAAAGCAACCAGAAAACCTCAAAGACAACCTACAAAAAGCTCACACGGAACCTAAACACATCAAACACAAAATCAAAGCCTCAAAGAAAACTTCAACGCCTCAAAACAAACCTCAAGGACATCCTACAGGCAAAACCTCAAATTCCTCAAATACAACATCAGATGAGACAAAGGCCTCTAACAAAACCACCAAACAAACCTGAAACACAACCCGAAAAACCTCTGGCACAGCTTCAAATTCCTCAAAAATAACCTCAACCAAACCACAACTGAAACGTGAAAACCAAAACGACAACACAAACGCACAAATCTGAAAACACCAATCGAAAAAACACAAACAAGCTAATATCAGACTTCTCAAGAACACAAACCGACATAGACCCCCAACCCTCCATCCACCAAAAGTGTGGTCCACTGGTGTTGGGCTGCAGGTTCAATAGTAGTACTGATATATTGACCCACTGATATACTGATATTAGTTTTGGGGGCGCTCGCCTTCTCTCACTCACCGTTTCGTAAGTGGAAGCGTTTGACTTGGCAATTTGATTCCAGACCTCTTGGAAGAAATGATCACTGATCGGATCGTCGATGTCTAGGCTCGGGTCCGAGTCGGCCCCTAACAGGACCCTGAGAAAGGGAGAGAGAGAAAAAGGGTGTGAGTATCGGACAGTCCATCCAATAATCACCTTAACAAAGGTTTGTATTCAGGATCTTTATTCTCATTGCTTGTTTATTGGTTAAACCATGTTGCCAGAGCTTCCCTAACACTGACCACTTTATAGTGGGAAATACAGACATGTGAAACCGTACTGTACAACTACACAACCACACACACACACACACACACACAGACGTGGAAGGTCACCTCCCAAAACCCAGCTGTGATCTCTCATCACGTTGAGAAAGGTGCTGCAGAAAAGCAGTTTCCCATAGCAACAGAGAGAGAGAGAGCTGGCAGTACAGAAATACAGCCAGCCAACCACAAATTGCTGCACGCTCATAAACACCGGAGAGGAAGTTCGGAGGAAGTGGAGGGGGTGAGCTACAGAATACGCACTCACACACTCATGCTGAAAACAAGATCGAGCCACATTGGTGCAGCGCTTACACAGCCATTTCAGCAGATTATTGCGCACCGGGGGGGGCAAACTTTTGCATACGACCCGCCAGACGCACGACAGGCCATAAAACGCTTCAATTTCAAAGGTTTCCAGCATACAATCAGATTCCTAGCACGTTCAGAACGTGGTCAGAACCTGTCATGGTTACATAATAAGACGCCACACACTGTGGCAGGATCAAAGCCCCCCATGACAACCCGTGAACACAGCTACGAGATTTCGATTTTCAAAGCCTCGATTACTCTTTCTAACCGCACGTAATAACATTTACCCGCAATATCTCACCCTGGGCCCAACCGCCGAATCCCAGCCCTGTCCCGCGCTCACCTGCGAGCCCACCCAGATCCGGGTGTCACAGGACACGACTGTGGCGTCATGGCACCAACCTGAAGCACTCCTTGCGCAGGGCGAGTGCGAGAGGCCCCGCTTCGTACTCCTCTCCGTTCATCCGAGACGGAACCCGCTCCTCGTCCTCCACCAGCACGGCCAGTTCAGTGTCCCGAATTCCCAGCATGCTCCTGTCGTTGATGTTGGCCGAACCTGACGATCAGAGGCCGGAATCGATCAAAAGTCATTGTGTCGTTGTTTTTTTTTACCCCCGAAACCTTACGAAATACGGGTCTGGTCTCTTGGTTATCGGCTGTGGTAAGTCTGGGGTCACCCTGGTTACCATGTTACTGTCGGTCGGAG
This sequence comes from Ancistrus triradiatus, assembly GCA_025084515.1. NCBI lineage: Eukaryota > Metazoa > Chordata > Actinopteri > Siluriformes > Loricariidae > Ancistrus > Ancistrus triradiatus. The sequence continues at coordinate 158,682 of JAJAGP010000637.1, read as the reverse complement.
TGTACTGCAAATACTCAGTATCAAGATTTAACTACTCATTTAAACAGTAATGACCATTTTCAGAATAATGGGCGTCACAGGAGCTGGAAATGTAACTCTAAAAGAATAATAATAATAAAAGTACTATTACCACTGGGACATACTGCACCACTGATGTGCTGGATTGGGGTAAGAGCAAGTTCTTTTTGAATACTGGATTGTTATAGTTTTATATTGTATTACTATTAAAGTGTAGTTCATTGTGTGTATAAAGTGTACTTTATATGCTTTTTGGTATATATACATATATACACATTTTATATATATATATATATATATATATATATATATATATATATATATATATATATATATATATATGTACGTATGTATATGTATATATACACTGCTATTGGTCTGAAGTGGGTTACCACTGGTCCAATGTTTCTCAGTCCTGGAGCCCCACTGCTCTGCAAATTTTACTGTTTTCCTTATTCCCAACACACCTGATCCAATTACTAAGCTCATTAACGAGCCCATTACTGAAAGTGAGTACAAAGTGGGTGTCTTTAAACAGGAAAAGCACTAAAACGTGCAGAGCAGTGGGGCTCCAGCACCAGGATTGAGAAACACTGCATTGGTCTGAAGTGGGTTACCATTGGATTCAAGTTGATTAGAGGTGGGCTAAAGCAGATTACCTTGAGGATAAAGCAGGTTACCATTGGGTGAAAGTAGATTACCACTGAGCTAAAGTGGACAACCAATAGATTTAAGTGGGTTACCATTGGTCCAGAGTGGGATACCAGGTGCTAAAGCAGGTCACCGTTGGGTAAAAGTAGATTACCGCTGAGCTAAAGTGGGTTACCGTTTGATTAAAGTGGATTATCATTGGTTGTAGTGAGATAATAGTGGATTATACTGGATTAACATTTAGGTGTATTGAATTATTATGCGCTATACAGGCTATATGTTGGGTTACACACCATTACTTGAACAGATTTAATTACATTGTGGTAAACCAATACGTTTTAGGAGTTGCTGGATTACTACTGGTTTATACTGATTTGTTATTGGGGTCATTCTCTTATCTAAAGCACATTGGTAACGAAATGTAAGTAATTACAAGAGTTGAATCGTCCTGCGTTTCCCTTTTGCTGCAGTAATGAACGACCACTATCAAATTTAATAGTGGTTTTACATATAGCACAATGATCATTCAGGGCTCAAATTGAAGTAAACACTTGGGCCAACATATTTATTCACCTCCAGTCTTCTGTTTTCATCATTTAGGTTACATTTGGGAAGATTAAATGCAAAAAAAATGGCGAAAATCAAAAAACGCCTATAATTTTTTTGAGATTATAATTGTGTGTGGATGATGGTGATTGAACATTCCCATGCTGCAACAGTTCAGTTTCAGCAGGGACTTGTGAACAAATAAAAAATTTGGTGGAAACAGATACAACAAGTGTTCAAGAGTTACACAGGTTTTTATCAAGGGTCATCATTCGTCTCAAAATTTGCCACAGCCTCTAAAAAGACAAATAAAAAGAAGCCTGTCACTATAAATCAAGTGGTTGCAAGTTTTTTTATGTCTTCTGTAATAGAACAAACAAATATTAGTCACAATTCAGTGTTATTTGGTTTGTAACTAAAGAAATCCAGCAGGAAAGGCCTCTCCATTGTGCAAGACGCATGGAGTGAGAGGATTAGCACCCATCCCCCCCGCGCTGTGTGTGAGAGCGTGCTGGGGCCGGTCTATATCTGAGCCGTAGGCTCTTAGCTCTCCATTGGAGCACAGTTTTGTCACTCAGCTCGCACACAGACCCAGAGATTTGCATATATGTCTAGGCATAGGCTGGCTGGTGAGGAAGGTGGGTCGTGCGGTAAACAGCTGCGCCAATACCGCTACAGGCTCTTGAAGAACGAACCAACCAGGTAAAGAAGTAGAAAAGGGATACAGGGAACATAAAGCAGCCTCGTTCAAGGGAAAATGTGTTTTGTGTAATGGAAAACGTCCAAAGAAGAGCGTGCGTCTGAGCGAATGGATTTTACGCACCCACATAACCATGGAAAAAAAGGACTTTACTGACGATTTATCGGCAATGTAACGGTATCATGGACTTGTTTAGACGGTAAGTGAATTTTCTATGATAAAATAAAAAGTTATTTTACATCCTAAGTATGTTTTATAAGGCAAAATAGTTGTATGTTTTGCGCAAACAAGATGGCGGACAGTTGTGTTTGGTACGTGATTTCGGGCGAATGGCTGCATGTAGACGGTTTTTGATGAAAATCGGTATGCAGGTAGTCATGATAGTATAAGATCTTTGAGATTGGTTTTTTTAAGAATTGTGTTTAAATAATTAAGACTATTTACTGCAAATTTGCAGGAGCGCCCCTAGCGGGCCCGTATACGGGCCCGCTCTGCATTAACTGCCCGCTCTGCATTAACTGCAGTAACTGGCTAAAGCACATTGGTAACGAAATGTAAGTAATTACAAGAGTTGAATCGTCCTGCGTTTCCGGATTTGACCAGAAGATGGCGACATAGTAACAGTTACGATATTAATGCCGTGTTTGCTCAGTTATTTGAAGTTCTATTTAAAGGCCTCACCGATGATGTAGCGGCGATCGTCTGCGATCAGCGCCTTGCTGTGGACGTAGATGAGTTCGGTGACGGGCGTGTGGCCCAGCTTGGAGTGTGTGCGCACCCCACACAGAGAGATGTACTGAGTCCATTCGTCCTGCACTGTAAGGTATCAGAGAGAGGGCACAATAATCACTAGGGCGATAATAATTACAATAACACGGACTGACTGAACGATTAGGGATGGTGACACACTTACTGTGTTCCTTCAGTCTGCCCAGGATGGAGTTCTTTCCCCGATTGATCGTCCTAAAGGAAAGTACAATAACCATAAAGGTTACTTCAGGTCGTTGTTATAACGCCTGACATATAGGGGGCGTAAACATTTGCTTTATTGTTTGGGGTTAATGAGTTCTATCTGTCTATTGGTGTGTATGTGTGCACCTGTAGGTAAAGTGCAGTATAGCCTGGATGGCATTGCCTCCTCCTCCACTGATGTCTCCCTCAAAGCCGGGCAGCAGAGGAATCACCACAAACACTCTGTACTTCTTTTTCTCACTACACACACACACACACACAGACACACACAGACAGGTTTTCATACCAAACATATGCATACAACAATAATGGCAAAACCTGCTCTCTCACACACACACACACACACACACACACTCTCACACTCCCTACCTGTGTGCTTGCAGGATCCTCTTCACTATGGCGTCTCCGATGGTGTTATGAACCGTTTCTGCACAGCTGATGAAAAACTGATTCTGAGAGAACAGACAAGGAGTTCACACCATTTGACCAGCCTTTCTTATTTCTACTTCTTAGTTTTCATTCTTTAAGCTCCTTTTTGCCCTTTGTCTTAGTTTGAGTCCTTTCTTACTTACCTTCTTTTGCTTTCTCTCATTATTTCTCATATTTTTTCTCTTTCTTGTGTTCTTTCTCTTTATTTTACTTTCGTTTTCTCAAGTCTTTCTCTCCCTTTCTTCATTCTTTCTTTCTTCTCTAGCTTTCCTTCATTATTTAATTCCTTATTTGCTTTCTTTCTTTTTCTATCTTTCCTTCATTATTTCTTTCTATTCTTTTTTTTCTCTCTCTCTGTCCTTCATTATTTCTTTCCTTTCTTTATTTCTTTCATTCTTTGTCTTTCCTTCATTATTTATTTCCTTTATTTCTGTCCTTCTTGCTGTTATTTCCACCTTCCCTTACTTCCCATCTTGTCATTCTTTATGTTGTTCTTTATTTTTTCCTTTATTCTTTCCTTCCTTGCTGTTCCATCTCTCTTGCTTTTATCAGAACGATGTACTGCTCTAACGGTACTTCACTGAATGTCCACATACTTTTGGTTATACAGAATATTTTAATAATGGAGATGAACGAAGGTTGTGTAACTGAACTGATCATATGTCCTGTGTGGAGAATATGACCTTGAGGCCTGCTGGATTGTCGTGTGTGTGTGTGTGTGTGTGTGTGTGTGTGTGTGTGTGTGTATGTGTGTATGTGTGTGTGTGTGTGTGTGTGTAACCTCTATATAAATGTAGTGTTGGCTGGTTTCGATGGTGTTTATGTAAGCTTTGAGGATGGAACATTCCGACGTTCCAGCTGACCAGCGATCCACCGAGCGAAGAACCTGAAGTTAAAAAAAAAAAAGCACTGATTTTTTCCTTTGCATTTTCTTTCGTTCTTTGTCCTGACACTTCCTCTTCTCCCTCTATTTCCTTTCCTTAACCTTATTTCCCTTTTTCCTTACTTGTCTTTTTCCTTGCCTCGTTTCCATTCTTTCCTTTTTCTTATCATTTTTGTTCCTTTCACGCAAAGAAAACAAAGGGACTCCCTTCCATTGCTTTAGTTCCTTCTTGCATTGTCTTATTTGATGTCCTTTCTTCTCCCCTTCCTTCTTTCTGAGAATAAATGAATATTGTTTTGTCCTCCTTTCTTTTTTACTTTCCTTATTGTTCTTTTCCTTCTTTCTATTCTTCCTCTTCCTTCCCCATTTCCAGTTTCTCCGCTCTCCTTACCCTTTCTTTTCCTTTGCTTTCTTTAATTTCCTTGTAATATCTAATTTGTCCTCTTTGTACTCCTCCTTTCTCAAACACAGAAAATAATTTTACGTTTCTTCCTTTCCTTCTTGCATTTCCTCTTTTTTCTTTTCTCCTTACCTTCGTTTTCTCTTTCTTTCCCTTCCTTCTTTTGCTCCCTTATGTCCTTCCAGCTTTCATGTTCTTGTTTCATTCTTGCCTTCTCTTTTCTTTTCCTCCTTTATTCTTTTTAATCGCTCAATGAATAAATGAATGAATTTTGTTTTTTCTTTCGTTTTCTTCCTTCCTTATGCACTTTTCTTCCTGTTGCTTGCCCATTTCCATGTTTTCTCTGCGCTCTTACGTTCCCCTTCCCCTTTCTTTTCCTTTGTTTTCCAGCCCTTACATTTTCCTCTTTGTATTCCTTCTTTTCTCAAACAAAGAAAACAATGAAGGTACTCTTTTCTGTTCCTTTCTTTCCTTCTTGCATTGCCTCTTTGTCTTACTCCTTGACTTTGTTTTCTCTTTCTTTTGCTTCCTGATGTCCTTCCACCTTCTTGCTTCTGTCTTTAACTGTTTTTTTGCTTTCCCTCTTCTTTGTTCTTCATGGAAAGGAATACATGTTTTTGCTCCTACTTTCTTTTCTTATTGGACTTTCCTCATTTCTTCTTCTCTCCCATGTCCATAGTTTCTCCCCTCTCTTGTTGTCCTTTAACTTTGCTTTCCTTTTAATTTCTTGTCGGTCTTTTAGCTTGTGATTTCATTTTCTTTTCCTTTTGTCCTCTGTTCTTTATTTCCTTCAGTTCCGTCCTCTTGTTTTTTTTGTGTGGGTGTGTCCTTTCTTTTCCTTCCTCTTTTTTTCTTAAGTTTTCAGTTCTCGTTTCCTGCTTTTTCCTTGTAGCTACCTTTCTCCTTCCTTCCTTCCTTCTGTTCTTTTTGCTTTTATTTTCTTTCTCTCATGTACATTTTCTTTCTTTCGTGCTTGTTTTTGGGGGTGTGTGTGTGTTTGTGTGTTACCTGTACAGTAGCTTTGCCCATCCCCGGCACAGTAAAGGGCAGCTCATGCCCGGTCGTGTCACTCTTGGGCAGCAGGTATGGGTAAAATTGCGGTTTGTACTTGCTCTTAAAGGTCTGAAACCACAAACAGACAAGGCTTCAATATTAAACACCCTTTACCTTATTGATCTTTTTTCTTTTTCTTTTTCAACAGGATGTTCCTGAAGGTCTGACCTTGGTAAAGTTCCAGCGCTGGATAAAGTGCCGTGCCAGGTCTCTGGCTGCCTTCCCATGAACCACAGCTCCAAGGTCACGCCACGGGATTCGAGGCACCTGGGTCCGGTCCACGTTATCTGTGGAAGGATCATTCATCACTCCGTATTAAGGGAACCCTCATGTCCAATCACATGATCCGGTCTCCGACCTTTTACCTTGGAACGGTTGGTCCAGCTGGGTCCAGTCTCTCTTGATGAAGTTGCTGTAGTCCTTGCCCAGCCACAGGCTGGTGTTCCAGCTCAGGTCCACCTCATCGTAACCGGCGGCAGCTCCTCCAGCTGCCCCACCAGTCAGAGGGACAGAGGACGTGTCCTCACCTTCAGGCTGAAGCAAGACGACACAGACTTAACAAAAGCAAACACGAGACTCGCTACAGGACGCACACAGTGAGGGCGGCCGGTCCTGACCTCTGGACGTGGCTCCCGCGGACTCTCGGTCCGGGCCGTCTCCATGTCGAATAACCTGTAGTTACTGTCGTCCCATCTTCCAAAGGCCAGGTCCAGCCCGCCCAGAAAGGCCACCGATTGGTCAATGGCCACCATTTTCTCATGATGGGCCCAGAGCACGACGGCCGCAGACACGTGATCCGGGTGACGCATCACCTGGAGAACACAAACGGAACGGAAACAAACTCTGATCACTGTACATGTAACGTAACTCTCCAGTGCATCAGATCATATGGAGCTCGACTCGCACCTTAATGTTCGGGTGCAGGTTCATCAGGGTCCTCTTACTGTAGTCACTGTTTATACCCAGTGCCAGCTCCACCTCCTTATACAGCAACACACACACCTTCACACCCTGTTCCTGTAACCACACACACACACACACACACACACACACACACACACACACACACACACGGGTCTTCTTCAAAGGTCAAGGACTGAACTCACAACCTTCTGATTAGTAGTTCAGTGCCATCAAATGCAGGCAAAAGATTAGGGTATTAGACTACTGCAATAATAAATAAATAAATAAATAAGATCACAACAGCAATGTAAATAATGCCAAGTTTTATAACATTAATAATGAAAAGAAAGTTAATAATAAATGTGATGATAATAACAATAATATAAATAAGTTAAAAAAAGTCAATAATAATAATAATAATAATAATAATAATATTGAAAGGAATAAGAATATAATGTAAATAAGGCAAATAAAGTTAATAATAGCTATGATGTAAAAATATTAATAAGAACAATATTATAAATGTTTAAAAAAAGTTAAAAAAAAAATGTAAATAAGGCAATAAATTAAGAATAATAAATGTTTATAATGCTAGTAACGATTTATTTATTATATATATATATATATATTTATATGATATTTATATAATAAAAAAAATAAGATAAAAGTAATAAAATGTAAATACTACTACTAATAAAAATACTGTTAGAAATAAAAAAATTACATTAAGGCAAAAACAAATGCTAAGAATAATAAAAATATTTGTTACATAATACTACTGCTACTACTACTACTACTAATAATAATAAGTAGTAAACGTAATGTATAACAAAAATAATTTGAGTAATATTAAATAACAATATTAAGTTAATAATTGTAATGATAATAACAATAATATAAATACGAAAAGTGAAAAAGTCAATAATAATAATAATAATAATAATAATATTGAAAGGAATAAGAATGCAAATAAGACAAATACAGTTAATAATAGGAATAATGTAATAATATTAATAAGAACATTATAAATGTTTAAAAAAGTTAAAAATAAAAATATAAACAATAAGCAAAAAATTAAGAATAATAAATGTTTATAACGATAGTAATGTAAATAATAGAGAGATATATGATATTTACTTATTATATATATTTATTTATATAATAATGATATAATAATAATAATAAATAATAATAAGATAAAAGTAAAACATGTAAATACTACTACTAATAAAAATAATGTTAGAAATAAAAACAAATTTACAATAAGGCAAAAACAAATGCTAAGAATAATAAAAATATTTGTAACATACTACTACTACTACTACTACTAATAATAATAATAATAATAAGTAGTAAACGTAATGTATAACAAAAAATAATAATTTAAATAATATTAAACACTAATAATAATAATAATAATAATAATAATAATAATAATAAGTAAATTAAATACTAATAAGTCAAGTAAAAAAGTTACCACTAATACTGTAAAAAATGTTAGTCAATAGCAAATAACAAAAAATACATAATTAATAATTAGTAAAATAAACTAATAATTTTAATAATAAAAATGAAATTTTTCATAATAATGTAAAGAATAATACATAAAGTTGATAACAATATAAAGTAATAATAATAATAATAATAATAATAATAACATTGTAAAAAAACAATACTCACAATAGAATATGGAAAGTAAAAATGTAATAATTTAAATAATAAAAATTTAAAATATATTAATGTACATAATAATATTAACAACAGTGCAAATAAAAACAATTAAGAATAATAATAACAACAATAACAACAGCAAGAAAAGTAAAATGTTAATAATAATAATAATGATAATAAAGATAACGGAGTGGGCCGCTGCTTACTGCTTTGCGCTTGAGGATCTGGTCCAGGCGCCAGTACGTCCCTCTTGCAGGACGCTTGAGGAAAACTTCAGGACTCAACCTAAAGAGCAAAGAGAGGATCAGCAAAGTATGACATCATAACTCCTGAATACAGACTGAGGGCTTGGTCATTTCAAAAAGCTAGCTAAGGGGTTTGGGGGAGGGAGGGGGGAGGGTTAGGTACTGACTGGTACTGACCACCAGTCTGTGATGAAGATTTCCTCCTTCGCCTTCTCCAGTGCATCTGCCAGATCTGAGAAATAGCCGCTCCCATTCACATACCTGTCAATCCATTAATCAGCCATTAGTTTACAGGTCACACTCTTAGCATTAAAGCATTAGAGTACGTTCCTACAGCTCCATCCTTATACCCGTGGGAGTGTGACAGTGAGTGGAGCATGTAAGAGTAAGCATACAGTGATATGGAACCGGATATCAGAGTGGGCAAGTTTGGCTGGATTGCTAGATTCAAAGCTCTATTAAATCATTTTTTTTATCTCTCTTCCAGCTCCCATAACCCTCGAGGCTGCACTGTGTTGGCTTCATCGCTCACAAACAATCAACTCAGTCCCTCTGACAGACGCCCAGTTCCCGTTCTTCTAAATTGGGTTGGCAGTGCTTTGGGCTTTTTTTTTATGACACTCATTTTTTCTGAAGGTACAGTCTCAGAGATGCCGCTGTCCCTGTGGACGTCGTGCACTCTCGCTGCACTCTCGCAGTACGGATCCAGGCTTTCCTGACCTCCCTCCAGTCCAGCTCAAGCTCTTTCATCAGCTCTCTGAGCCAAAGCTCCCACACAGCACTGGCTCCTCACCCTTACCGACGCCACATCGGAGTTCAGCAGGGCTTTCAAACGCAGGTTTGTATAAAAAAAGGTTTTATAAAACAGCAGCTTAAAGCAGCAGGATCTGTCTCACAGGAACGCCTCAAGGGAGAAACTCCACCCAAGCACAGGAACCCATCAGAACAAGCACCGGGGTCCGTAAGAAAGTACCAGAGCACTGATCACTGTCCCCTACTGAGCTTCGAAAAATTAAAAAAAATAAATACAACTTAAACAAGAAAAAAGGCAAAATAAAAGAAAAAGAAATAACAAAAAGGCAATAATGAAAAATATTAAAAAGAACAAAAGAAACAGAAAACAAATGGACAAAAAAAAAGCAGAATGGAAAGAGATAAGCAGTAAAGAAGAAAAATTACATCCCCAAAAAAAAAGGAGAAAGAAAGAAAGAAAGAAAAGGGAAAAAGCAAAAAAGAGGGAACAAATGAGAAAAATAACTAGAGGAAAGAAATATAGAACAGAGAGAAAGTCAATAAAAACAGCCCAATAAAAACAGACGGGAACAAAAAACAAAAACATAACATAAGAAAGGAAACAAAGAAAAAAAAGATAAAGTAAAGAAATAAAGAAAGAGAGAAAAACGGGGGGGGGGGGAGCAAAAAAGAAAGAGGAAACAAACAAAGAAACAAAGAAAGAAAGAACCCCAAGAAAGATAGACGGACAGAAAATAACCTCAATAAACGGAGACAGTAAGAAAGGAGAGAAAAAGGGGAAAAAAAGAACCTGAGAAAGAGAGAAGAAAAGAAAAAGAAAGAAAGATAAAAGCAAAAAAAAAAAATTTGGGAAGAAATGAGAAAAAGAACTTGAGGAAAGAAATAAAGAACACAGAGAAAGTCAGAACCCCAATAAAAACAGACAGGAACAAAAAAAAAAAAACCTAAGAAACTGAAAAAGAAAAAAAAAAAACAGATCAAGTAAGAACAAAAGAAAGAAAAAGAAAGAGAAAAAAAGAAGGGGGGGGGGGAGAGGAAACAAACAATAAAGAAAGGAACTACAGGAAATAAATAAAGAACCCCAAGAAAGACGGACAGAAAAAAAAACTCAATAAACACAGAAAGTAAGAATGGAGAGAAAAAGGAACAAAGAGAACCTGAGAAAGAGAGAAGAAAAGAAAACAAAGAAAGATAAAAGCAAAAAAGAATGAGGGAACTAATGAGAAAAAGGACTAGAAGTAAGAAATAAAACACACAGAAAATCAGAACCCCAATAAAATAGAGAGACAGAAAAAAACAAGTAACAGAAAGAAAGAAAAGAAAGACAGACAGAGAGAAAGAGATAAAGGGAGAATGAAACAACTTCAAAAAAAATAAAGAACTTCATGAAAGAAAGAAAAACAATAAACACAAAGAAAGAAACAAGGGAAAAGGAAAAGAAGAAAAAAAAACTATAGGACAGAAATAAAAGAAACAATACTGATAAAGAAAAATAAAGGGAAAAGAAGGAAAAAGGGAAAAAGAAAAAAGAAATGAAAATCATGAACCACAAGAAACACAGGAAGAAAGACAGAAATCCTTTTTTTAAAACTTCTTAAAAATTCTTTTAAGAACTTACAGAATAAGAGACAGTAGAAAGAATAAAAGACAAAATGTAGGAAGGTTATTCTTAAACAGCAGAAAGAAACAGAAACAGAATGAACAAACAGATTGTAACACGGTTCAGAAGCAGCAGCAGGTGTGATACACATCACCAGAGGTGGGGTCTGTACATCACTGTTACTGTTACAGGCTATGGAGATGAGGATGGAGGGTGTCAGCAGTGCCAATCGCCCCAGAGCCGACTGGATTACAAGAAATGGAATGTGAAGGCAGGAAGTGAACGCACCATTTGGTGAGGGTGCTGGGGCGGGGCGGGGCGAAGCCGGCGAAGCGGTGACTCTGGAGGAAATCACAAC